>JACSVZ010000031.1:2274961-2301884 GCA_014706295.1 Lycocorax pyrrhopterus obiensis
CTGGTCCCATGGTTTGGTTCCATGGGGAATGGGGTCCAAAGGACAGGGAGCGGTTGGGTGGCACGTGGGTCACAGCTCCTTCACTGGGTGCCTCAAATTTTGGGGTGACCCAGGGCCCAGCACAGCCCCCCCGAGGTGCTCACAGCCTGGGGAGTCACAACAGGGGGGTCCCCGTGGTGCTCAAGTCTGTGACACCCCCCTCGCCCAGGGCTTTTTCCTCTCTTTATTCTATTTTTTCCTTCTTTTCCTCACTATCGCACCTCTCCCTCAGCCCCAGTTTCTGGCTCGGCGATCCTGGAGGTGCAGGGGCTGCAGAGAGGGGTGGGGGGCTGAGGGGGATGGGCGTGTCCGGCTGTGCCCCCCAACACTTTCACTTTCTCTCTCCGGCAGCAGAAGGAAGAGGCCGTTTGTGCTGAGAGTCAGACGGGGGGCGGGTTCTGACCTGGGGGGGCACATCCAGAGGGGTCCTGTCCCTGTTCTGGGGGTGACACGTCCTGGGGGGATCCTGTCCCAGGGGTGACACATCCCGGCCAGGGGGTCCTGTCCTGGGGAATGGCGGTTCTGGGGTGGCCCTGGACACATTCCCGGGGGGTCCCTCTCGCAGTGGTGGCACATCCTGGGGACCCCTGAGCAGGGGGAGTCCGCCCACCCGCACTGTTCCCAGCGGCCCCTGGTGTTTAGTGTGTTGGAGGTTAGGATTTTTCCTTTTGTTTTCTTTCTCTCAGAGAATTTTCTCCCACTTGTTGTTAAGAGACAATAAGGACCAAGCTTAGAGAGACAAAAGAAGTGGCCAAGGTGTGGGGAAGGGCTGCAGCTGGCTGCAGCCTCTTAGCCCGTGGGGCTTTTCTCTTGGGAAGGGCAGGGATACCGAGAGATTTTGGCTTGGGGGTGAGGGGCGGGCTTAGCTCCAGCTCTCTCTTGGTCTAGGGATCAGAGGGAACAGTCGAGCTGCTGCTTACCGCGGGGAGAATTCACTGCCACCGCCAGAGTCCAGCCCTGGACTGCTCCTCCCTTACTGTGGGTGAGCCTTTGCTCGTAGAGCAGCTGTTGAACTGCGGCCTTATTAACACCCGACCTCACTGGGAAAGGACCCTCAGCATCTGCTCGGGTGCCTCAGGGGAAAACCTGGCATCCCGAGCCCCTCCCTCTCCGAGGGAGCCTCTCCCGGCTGCGTTCGGGAGCCGGGCTGCCGCTGCCCAGCCCCGCCGTTTTTCTGCCACTGCTCTGGTTTTCTTCACTACACTGTAACCCAGCACCGCGCGCCTGCCGGGACACCCCGCGGCTCCTGCTACAGCTGCGGAGTTTCTGTTACATTTGGTTTTGCCGCTCTGGGATCTGCTCACCTCTGCCGTTCCAGCTGCCGCTCCGAGGTTCCTGCTGCAGCTCCTTTCGCTATCCGGAGGGGCACCGGGCCCCGCTGCCCTTGGGGTTTGTAAAGGAAGCCGCTTTTCCATCCCTCCCGCCGGCTGCGCCGCCGTTACCGCGTGAGGGAGAGACACGGCCGAGCCCGCGCCACAGCGCCCCCTGCAGGCGCGGGGAATCGCCGCACCCGCCCTGCCCGGCCGGGAGCCACCAGCGCCCCTGGCGGCCGCGAGCGGAACTGCACCGAAGGGGAAAGTGCCTGCGGCCGAGAGAGGCCGGCACCGGGGGCTGGTTCTGGCACCGGGGACTGGTTCTGGCACCGGGATCTGGCACTGGGGCTGGTTCTGGCACCGGGGCTGGTTCTGGCACTGGGTTCTGGTTCTGGCACCGGGGACTGGTTCTGGCACCGGGATCTGGTTCTGGCACCGGGGTTCTGGTTTCTGGCACCGGGATCTGGCCCCGGGGGGGCTGGGGTTCTGGCCACCGGGGGATGGTTCTGGCACCGGGATCTGGGTACTGGGCACCGGGGGATCCCGCACCCGGGGGCTGGTTCTGGCACCGGGGGCTTGGTTCTAGCACCGGGGACTGGTTCTGGCAACAGGTTTCTGGTTCTGGCACCGAGTTTGTGGTTCTGGCACCGGGTTCTGGTTCTGGCACTGGGTTTGTGGTTCTGGCACCGGGTTCTGGTTCTGGCACCTGGTTCTGGTTCTGGCACCAGGTTCTGGTTCTTGGCAACAGGTTCTGGTTCTGCACCGAGTTTGTGGTTCTGGCACCGGGAGCCGGTTCTGGCACTGGCGGCTGGTTCTGGCACCAGGTTCTGGTTCTGGCACCTGGTTCTGGTTCTGGCACCGGGTTCTGGTTGTGGTTCTGGCACCGAGTTTGTGATTCTGGCACAGGCTTCTGGTTCTGGCACCGGGTTCTGGTTCTGGCACCGGGTTTGTGGTTCTGGCACTGAGTTCTGGTTCTGGCACAAGGTTTGTGGTTCTGGCACCGGGTTCTGGTTCTGGTTCTGGCACCGGGTTTGTGGTTCTGGCACTGGGTTCTGGTTCTGGCACCAGGTTTGTGGTTCTGGCACTGGGTTTGTGGTTCTGGCACTGGGTTCTGGTGCTGGCACCGGGTTCTGGTTCTGGCACTGGGTTTCTGGTGCTGGCACCGGGTTCTGGTTCTGTTTGTTGTTGCTGCCGTTGTGGTTGTTTGTTTGCCTTGTTATACATATACACACACACAAGTCAAGAACTGTTATTCCTGTTCCCGTGTCTTTGCCTGAAAGCCCCGTAATTTCAAAGTTACAATAATTCGGAGGGAAGGGGGTCGTATTCAGCATTCCAAGGGAGGTTCCTGCCTTCCTTGGCAGACATCTGCCTTTCAAACCAAGACATAGTGGCAGCCCAAAACTGGAGAATCCCGACAGAGCTGAGCAAACAAACATCATTTCTGCCAGTTTAACCAAAAAGCTGCATTTTTGTCCCAGGAGCAGGGAACCAGGTCCTGTGCCCCCTTGGAACTGGGAGGGGGGATAGTAAGCCAGCTGGTGTAGTGGGAGCACTGGGAGGGGGATTGCAGAGCCACTGGGAGCATGGGGGTTGAGAGGAACCAATCTGATTTTCATTTATGCCTCAACGTATGTGATACATGAGGTGAATAATTACTGTAGGGGCTGTACACGTCATGGGAACCCTGTCCCCGGGGAGGCTTCACCTGACAGCCGATCAGGGGAGAGAAAGCTTCCATGGTCGGGCTGTGAGCGACCCCCCACTGGCCGGTGGGACAGACGCCCCGGTGCCTGGAAAAATGCCCGGGAAAAAATTCCCAGGAAATCGGGCTGTGGAAGGAGCCTTAGCACATAAAAGCAGTTAATTCGCACAGGAGCCATTTTGCTTTGGGTTTCTTGGAGGGATCAGGGGCTCGCTCGGAGGGTCAGCTTGGTCCTCCTCGCCTCCTCGCCTTTTCCTCCCTGTGGTCCTGCTTCTCTGTCCGCACCCGTTCTGCGCTGCTTCGCCTCTTCCGCGAGGCAGCTCGTCGCTGCGACAGCCTGGTGCTCGGCTGCTTCCCCGACAGAGCGGACACCGCCTGCACCCAGTCCCGGCTGTTGCTGTGTTTCCCGTGTTGCACGCGGCAACCAGCCCGCCACACCAGCCCACCGCGGTACCAGCCCGCGGTACGAGCCCATGGCAGCCAGGCTGATGCCGACAGAGCGCCCGGGGTTCTCACAGTAACGTTGTCCCTGTCTTCTGGTTCTCTCTCTGTCTCTCTTTTTTCCTCTCTGCTCTCTTTTCTATCTCCCTTCGGTAAGAACGCTTACCCTCCTTTATCAATAAACAGTTCTCAGATACAGCATTGCCGTGTTTGTGCTTTATTTTTGTCCAAGAAATCTATCAAAAAGAATCCTCCCCGACTCCCCCTTCTGCAGCGGGATGGCACAGGGTGGTGGGAGGGGGAATGGGGAAGCCGAGGGTGTACTGCGAGCACTGTGGGGAGAGAATGGGGAAGTGACTGAGGGTACTTGGAGCACTCAGATGGGGATTGGGGAGCCCCTGCAGGTACTGGAAAGGGGATGGGAGAGCCCCTGGGGTTACCGGGAGAGGGAATGGGGAGCTCTGGGTGGCCTGTGCAGCCTCCCCTTGAGTCATGACCACCTCCCTTGGAAAGATGGGCAACCACAGGAGCCATGGAGGGGGCACCCCCAGTGTCCCCCAGTGCCCCCCACTGCCCAGAGTGTCACAACTTTTGTTCTAGATTGTCGTAGATGTCGCTGGGTTCCCACGGTTGCCTGTGCGGCCCCAGCAGCTTCATGTAGGTCGCCTGAGGGTCCTCCACCAGGGGTGCTGGGGGCTCCGGGGGGGCCCTGTGGGAATAAGGGGGTGTGTGGAAGGGAATGGGAGGTGCTGGGGGTTTGGGTGAAAGGGGGGGTCATGGCTGGAGCCCCCCACTCACCTTTCCTGGTGCTTCCTGGAGGCTGCAAAGGAAAACTGGAGGGGTGACTTTGGGGGTTCCAGGGGCCCCCATCCACCCTCGGGAATCCTGAACCCCCACTGGACTCTCAGTTCCCCCAGGACCCCCGAGTATCCCTGATGCCCCCCAGAAACCCTGAACCACCCCAGTGCCCCTGACCCCCTGAGACCCCAGAGCCCCAAGGCTGGCAGGGAGGGGCACCCTCCAAACTGCCCCAGGATTCCTGAAAGAACCCCCAACATCCCTGCACCCCCCTCCAACACCGCCCCAAATCCTCGAGGACCTCGAGCAAAGGTCACTGGGGGCTCAGCGCTGCCCAAGTCAGGGGCTGTGGGTGCTGCCCCACCATCCCCACATTCTAGGTGGCCTCCCACCTCCCCAGGGCCCCCGTTGGCCCCATTGTCACCGAACCCAGGCGGTGCCACCGGTGCCAGGCCACAATGACACCCACGAGCAGGACCAGGATCAGGAGGGACCCGCCAGCCCCTGCGGCCACTGCTGGGGACAGAGGGGGACACATCAGGGTCACCTGTCACTCTGGGGGCACTGCAATCCCAATGACCCCGTGTGACCCCACCTGTGTCCCAGAGTCCCCACAGTGTCACCGTCAGTGCCAGCTCTGGGCTGAGCGCCCGGAACACGCGGTGCCCGTCCTGTCCCAGCTGGTTGGTGGCCACGCACTGGTAGGTGCCCGAATGTCCCACATCGACGTCCCCGAGCTCCAGGAGGGGACCCCGGGCCACATCGCGCCCGTCCCGCAGCCAGGTGAAGGTGACAGGGGCTGAGCCCACCTGCACCGAGCAGCGCAGGGTCACGGGGTCACCTGCGCGCACCGGGTGTGCCAGGGCACCGGGGGTGATGGTGGCATTGGCCACGGGCACTGCGGGGACACAGACGGGACTGAGGGTGGGGGAGGGGCTGGCACCTGGAGAGAGGGCTGGCGAACAGGGGGGAGGGAGTGTCAGATGGGGGGATGAGGGAGTCTGTGCATGGTGGCATCTGGGGACAGGGGGAGCCTGTGACATGTGACATGTGGCGGTGTTTACCATCACCCATTGGGGATGCCGTGGGTTGGGGCATCCAGAGCCAGAGGGTCTCAGTCACCCAGGACAGTGACCTGCGTGGAGGGGGCTGTGACCTGGGGTGGGATGGGGGATGCTGTGCTTGGGGTCACCCCCAGCCTGAGGGTCCCGCTCATCCAGGACTCTGACTTGCAGCGAGGGGACACTCTCGGCCACGCTGTCCCCGTCGCTGGCCCGGCACTGGCAGTGGCCACTGTCATTGTCCTCAACGCGGCGCAGCTCCAGGCGGGGGCCGGTGCCCAGCGGTGCCCACGAGCCCCCCCGGTGCCAGGAGAAGGACAGGGGACCTGTCCCCGCGGCCACCGCGCAGCTCAGCACCAGGCGGTCCCCCAGTGCCACCTGTCCCCTGGGGGGCTGAGCTGACAGTGACACCTCCAAGGTGTCCTGTCCCCCCCTCCCAACCCCCCTCCAGGGGAACACGGGTGGGATGGGGGATCTGTGAGGGGTGGGGGACACGGGCAGTGGCAGGAGGGGAGTAGAAGGGGGTTGGAGAGGACCCCATTGAGGGAGAAGTGGACCCAGGGAGGGGTGGGGTTGAGGCAGGCAGGGACGAGGGACAAGAGAGGGGACAGAGATGACCCAGGGAGGGATGCGGGGGGGATGCGGGGGGGATGGAAGCAAGCCAGGTGGGGAAGGGAGAGCAGAGGATGGAGCTGGGAACTCGGAAGGGGTATAGGATATCAGGTAGGGATGGAGGCACCTGGAGAGCAATGGGGGGACCTGGAGAGGGACCCGGACAGAGATGGAGGGACCCGAGAGGGACATGGGAAGGTTTGGGTGACCCAGGGAGGGTTGAAGGGAGGGATGAGGGACCCAGGCAGTGGTGGGGGAATGCTGGGAACATGTTGGGGTTTCCTGTTCCCATTCCCACATTCACCGTGTACTGCAACTGTCACTGTCACAGGAGCCGATTTCTCCCACCACGGTGATGGCCCAGGGTTCATCCAGCCCCCACAGCGGTAGCGGCCACTGTGGACCAGCTGCAGGGGGGACAGGGACAGCTGGGTCCCATTAAGGGGTTCCCCCAGATCCTTCTCCTCGTGGTAAGAATCGCACCCCAGTGACCACGATGTCCCGCCAGCCCCGGCAGCGCAGCATCAGTGCGTCACCCTCCAGCAGCGCCCGCGCCGGCACCTGCAGCACCAGACGCTCTGTGGGACAGGGGGGACCTGTCACATCTGGGGAGTCCGAGAGATCCCAAAGGGCCTGGGAGGCACCAGGGGTCCCCCATTGCAACAGGGAGGTCTCACGTCACTGGGATGCTCTGGGATGTCCCCGTGTGCAGGGGACGGGCTCTCGTCACACCAGGGGAGTGACCCATGGAGCAGAGCCCACCCAGAGCCCTCGGGGACCCCGCGGGTGCCAGGGCACTCGTCGTCCCTCACCATTTAAGACTCTCACTGCGGGGCTGACTCCGGTGCCGGGTCTGTGACACTCGTAGGTGCCACTCTCGGTCACACGGAATTGGTTGGGTCCTTTCTGCCACCAGTGCTGCCCGTCCTTGTACCAGGTGGTGGCACCGGCGGTCCCCGAGCCCTGGCAGGTCAGTGTCACCCGGTCCCACAGCACCGCCGGCGTCCAGGGGGGCTGCACGAGGAGCTGGGTGGTCTGGGCGCCTGCGGGTGACAGGGGACACCAGCCTGCCAGGGCCAGCGCGGGCTGGGGACAGCGGGGCGGGGACATGGCATCCCCCGAGGACTCACCAGCGAGGCCGAGGGTCTGGGCTGGAAGGGAGAAGGGACAGGGCTGGGTGGGGCTGGCACCGCGGGGACAGCGGCACCGGGGCACGGGCTGTGGGGCTGTCCTCAAACTGTCCCCACGGGGACACCGGTTTAGCACGGAGGTCTTGAGGACAGGGACACCTCGGTCACCCTGGGCTGAGGCAGGACATGGGGACGCTGTGGACACCCCATGCTTGTACAAGTCACCTCCACCCACCCCACAGCACCTGTCCCCATGGCCACATCCCCATGGCCCTCTGCCCACGATCCCATCCCAATGGCACCTGTCCCCATGGCCCATCCTGATGGTGCTTGGCCCTTGCGCCTGTGCCTGCATCCCTGTGCCCCTGTCCCTGTCCCCACAGCTGCCCCACGACTCCGGTCACATTTGGGGTCCCACCCCCACGGATGGGCTCTGCTGGCCTTGGGGACCTCAGGGGACCCCACAGCCCCCCTGTGCCCCCTCCCCACTGCTCTCTGCCCCACCAGGGCCCATCCCCGGGGCGTCAGGCCCGTGCCCGGGGCACTCACCCCACAGGAGCAGCGCCACCTTCCCGGCCATCCCGGTGTCCCCGGCCACCTGGGCTGGCTGTCTCACGCTGCCGGGGCCACCTGTCCCCTGGGTAGCGGCTCTTCGGCCAAAGAGGAAGGAAGGGAGGTCACATCTTGTACCCACATGTAGGTGGCCCTTGGTGGGGGCAGGGTGGAGAGAGGCTGGGGACATAGAGGGAGATGGTGGGACACGGTGGGGACGTGGGAGTCCCAGCACTGGGGGGCTCCAGGGATGTGGAGAGCTAAGGATGGATTTCCAGAGGAACAGGGGGCCCCAGGGATGGGGATCCTGGGGAATGGGGGTCTCCATAGGTGCGGGGGACCAGGGATGGGTGTCCCAGGGAAGATGGGCCCCAGGGACTTGGGGTCATGGGATGCAGGTCCCAGGGATGGAGGGTCCTGAGGGACTGGAGAGCCCATGAGATGGGGTCAAGGGGACAATGGAGGTTCTGGGAAATGGGGGTCCCCAGGAGAGGGGACCTAGGGAATGAGGTCCCATGGGTGGGTTCCAGCAGAATGGGGGTGCCAGGGATGGGCAGTGGCTGGGGGGGTGCGTGCATTGCAGCTCCTTTCCTGGGTGCCTCAGATTTTGGGTGACACAGACAAAAGCAGAGACCCCCATAGTGTTGGTGGCCTGGGGGAAACACCACGGGGTTCTCACGGTGCTCCGGGTCTGTGGTCCCCACCCTGGGACTTTTTCCTCTCTTTGTTTCTATTTTTCCTTTTTTTTCCTCACTTTTGTACACTCCCTCTCCCAGTTCATGGCTCGGCGATCCCTGGGAGCTCCTGAGCAGGGAATGGGTTGGGGGGACCCCGGGGAGGTGGAAAGGGGGAGCGGGGGTTGCAAGGAGGTTTGGGGGGGGGAGCTGTGGGGGACGGGGGTGTCCGGCAGTGCCCCCCCAACACTTTCACTTTCTCTCTCCGGCAGCAGAAGGAAGAGGCCGTTTGTGCTGAGAGTCAGACGGGGGGGCGGGTTCTGACCTGGGGGGGCACATCCAGGGGGATTCTGTCCAAGGGGGGCGGTTCTTGTTCTGGGGGTGACACATCCTTGATGAGGGGATCCTCTTCTGGGGGGTGGCGGTTCCAGAAGGGTCCCTGCACATTCCTGGGGCGCGCCTGTCCCAGGGGTGGCACATCCTGGGGACCCCTGTCAGTCCAAGGGTGGGGCCAGGCCACGCCACAGCCCCACTGCACAGGGATGGGCATTGGCCAGCCCTGCTCTGGCCAGCCCCAGGGGGCAGCCAGGACCTGAGGGTGCCCCCGCCCCCTCGGCTTTGACTCTCGCAGCTTTAGAGCTGCTGCAAAGGTGAGAATTGTGGGGGGGAAAAGGCCTGGCTGTGGTTTGCTCAGCCCTGCGAGAAGCACAAAAGCCAATGGGAGCCCAAGCAGTGGCTCTGCGAGGGCCTTTGATGGTTTTCAGAGCAGGGCTGGCTGGAAACCGCCCCTGCAGGGGCAGCTGCGAGGGAACCAGTCCGGAAATGCAGCAATTGATCATTTTGTCCCTGTGCCCAAGGGACTGAGGGAGCCCCAAAACTGCTGCAAATCCCACAAGGATCTGCTCAGCACCCTGAGCGGGACCCTCCTCCTTCCTGGCTCAAACCTGCAGCCCTTTGGAAGCTCCTGGAAAGGCTGTTTGGGTTCTGGCTGAGACCACCAGAGGAGAGGGAGAAGTGTGGAAATATCGAGCAGGGGCTCCACACGTGGATCAGGGGAACAGGGGGGTGGGAGCAGGAGCAGGGAGTGCCCAGGCAGGGGAATTCAGGGCAGGATGGAGTGGATTTAGCAGGGAATCAGACAGAATTTCCAGATTCCTGTGCAGTGGTCCCAGGATGGACAGAGTTGTTCCCTTTTGGGAGCAGAATCGATGGGAAGTAAATCGAGTTTCAGGGTGGCAATGGGAAAAATGGGAAGAGTTCCTAACTATGGCCCAAGAAAAGCCGTCCTTGTGGGGTGGGTTGCTGCCCAGCAGACAGGGAACAATCCCATGGAGCTGTTGGACACTCAGGGAGATTCCCCACTCCGTGTTATCCACAGGCAAAGGCGGCTGTGGGATGCACCAATGGGCTCCCAAAGGGAACCAAAAAGTCTCATTTCTTTGGGATTTGTTTGTGTTTTTATTGTGAGTGACTTGTTGGGAGACCAACGATTAAAAGGATTCTATAAACCAGAGCATTTTGTGACATTGTCGGTTTGATTTTTGAGTTTATTTTTCTTTACTGGGAAAAAAAGTGTGGGAAAAGCTTTTTGCCTTTATCCTATGGATGTATGATTTTGTCTCAAGCAATTGGGAATGAGGGGAATTCAACCAAATTTAGCCTGGGAGTTACCATTGCCAGGGGCAGGTTGTGACAGGGAGCCCCTGAATTTGGGGCACCCCAGGGGTCACAGGGCCCCACCGGGAATGCTCAGGGCCCCCCGGGACAGGGGTCCCCAGGATGTGCCACCTCTGGGACAGGAATCCCCAAGGACGTGGCACCCCCGGAACGAGGACCCGCCTGGGACAAGACCCAGGCGTCACCACACCAGAGGAGCCCTTTTCCCTCAGGGCAGGACCCCTCTGGATGTGCCCCCCCAGGACAGAACCCACCCCCCCCGTCTGACTCTCAGCACAAACGGCCTCTTCCTTCTGCTGCAGGAGAGAGAAAGTGAAAGTGTTGTGGGGGCACAGCCAGAGAGCCCCAAGAACCCCCAAAGCTCCCAACCACTGCCTGTACCCCCCATCCCCGATTTCCCCTTCCTGGGATCCCCCCACCCGTTCCCTGCTCAGGTGTTCCCTGGGATCGCTGAGCCAGGAAATGGGGGGGTGGGAGGGGATGGTGTGGAAGTAAGGAAAATAGGGAAAAAATAGCAATAAAAAGCGGAAAAAGCCCCGGGGTGTGTGGGGCACAGACCCAGAGCCGCCCAGGACAACCCTGAGGTGCCCCCTGGCCATGAGCACCCTGTGGGAGCTGTGCTGGGCCCGGAGTCACCCCAAAATCTGGGGCACCCCGGGAAGGAGCTGCAACCCACGAGCCCTCCCAGCCACTGCCCATCCCTGGCACCCCCATTCCCTTGGCAACACAAACACGGGACCCCCATTTCCTTGGTCCCTCCTCCCTGGGACGCCCATCCCAGGACTCCCATTGCCCAGCACCCCCATTCCCTCAATCCCAATCCCATGGGCCCCCTCTTCCCACAGAACCCCTGTTCCCAAGGCTCCCCTTTATTCCCCCCACACCCCCGAACCTGGGGCCCACATCCCATGACCGTGGGGACCATGTTCCCACAGGACCCCCATCCCTGGAATCCCCCAAGCACGGGACTCACATTCCCCAGAACCCCATCCCCTGTGACTTCCCCTGCTCCACACCCCAATTCCCCGGGACCCCCATTCCCCTGGGACACCCATCCTGAGATCCCCACATGCCCTGAGCCCCCCACTCCTGGGAACACCATGTCCCACCATGTCCCCAGCCTGTCCCCTGCTGTGTCTCCACCCTGCCCTCACCCTGCCCCCACCAAGGGCCACCTACACGTAGGGACGAATGTGAGCTCGCTTCCTGCCCGCCACCCAGGGGACAGGTGGCCCCGGCAGCGTGTGACAGCCAGCCCGGGTGGCCGGGGACACCGGGATGGCCGGGAAGGTGGCGCTGCTCCTGTGGGGTGAGTGCCCCGGGCATGGGCCTGACGCCCCGGGGATGGGCCCTGGTGGGGCAGAGAGCGGTGGGGAGGGGGCACAGGGGGGGCTGTGGGGTCCCCTGAGGTCCCCAAGGCCAGCAGAGCCCGTGCATGGGGGTGGGACCCCAAATGTGACCGGAGTCGTGGGGTGGCTGTGGGGACAGGGACGGGTGATGGGGATGCAGGGACAGGGAGAAGGGGACAAGCACCATGGGGATGTGACCTTGGGGACAGGGGCCGTGGGGCTGGTGGGTGTGACCTGTGCCAGCCCAGGGTGGCCGCAGTGCCCCCCGTCCCCGACACATCCGTGCCCCCCCGGTGTCCGCACAGGGACAGTTTGAGGACAGCCCCACACCCCGTGCCCCGGTGCCGCTGTCCCCGCGGTGCCACCCCCACCCAGCCCTGTCCCTTCTCCCTTCCAGCCCAGACCCTCGGCCTCGCTGGTGAGTCCTCGGGGGGATGCCATGTCCCCGCCCCGCTGTCCCCAGCCCGCGCTGGCTCTGGCAGGCTGGTGTCCCCTGTCACCCGCAGGCGCCCAGACCACCCAGCTCCTCGTGCAGCCCCCCCTGGACGCCGGCGGTGCTGTGGGACCGGGTGACACTGACCTGCCAGGGCTCGGGGACCGCCGGTGCCACCACCTGGTACAAGGACGGGCAGCGCTGGGGGCTGCAGGGACCCGACCGATTCCGTGTGACCGAGAGTGGCACCTACCAGTGTGACAGACCCGGCACCGGGCTGAGCCCCCCCGTGAGAGTCTTAAATGGTGAGGGGGGATCTTAAATGATCCGGGTGGTCCCCGAGTGGTCGGGGTGGGCTCCACTCCGTGGGTGGCCTCACACCCCTCGTGTGGCGAGAGCCTGTCCCCTGCACACAGGGACATCCCAGTGCATCCCAGTGCACCCCAGTGCATCCCAGTGTGATGGGACCCCCGTGGTGACACCAGTGCCATGGGGTTACCCCTGGTGTCCCTGGGATCCTCCCGCGCAATGGAGACTCCCCCCAGAGGTCCCCGGTGCCGTGGGGACCCACCTCGGACCTGTCTCGAGCCCCTCAGTGCGATGGGACCCTCCTGTCCCCCAGACCGGCTGGTGCTGCAGGTGCCGGCACGGGAGCTGCTGGAGGGGGACACGGTGACACTGCGCTGCCGGGGCTGGAAGGATACGTCGGTCAGCAGGGTGCGATTTTACCAGGATGAGAAGGATTTGGGGGGGAACAGCACAGGGACACGGCTGTCCCTGTTCCCACTGCAGCTGCAGCACAGCGGCCGCTACCACTGCAGGGGCTTCGTGGGCTCCGAGTGGCCACAGTGGTTGGTGCATTCGGCACCGGTGACAGTGACAGTGCACGGTGAGCACCCCACAGCCACCACCCCGACACCCCCACAGTCCCTGCCCTGGGTCTCGTGGTCACGGCCCCCACTCCTGTCTCCTTCCCAGAGCTCTTCCCGGTGCCGGTGCTGGAGGGTCCCCCCGAGCCCACCGAGGGGTCCCCCCTGAATCTCAGCTGCCTCAGCACCCCCCAGCCCCCCTGCGGCCCCGAGCCCCCCCTCCTGCACCTCTTCTACCGGGACGGGCAGTTGGTGGGGGGCCCGCAGGGGTCCCCGCAGCTCCTGGTGCCCGCCGTGGGGGTCTCCCACTCGGGGAATTACAGCTGCGAGGTGCGCTCCGAGGGGGGGGGGGCCGTGCGGAAGAGCAGCGCCCGGCTCCGCGTCACGGTGCTCAGTGAGTGCGGGGATGGGGGGCACGGGGAGCCCCGACAGCCGCCACGGGTCCCCAGTCCTGCCTGGGGACACCCAGCCCCTCCCTGACACCTTTCCGGGGCCCCCCCATCACTGCCCTGTGTCCCCTCATCCCTCACCGGGTCCCCTCACCCCTCTCTAGGCACACCTCTCCCTCTCTTAGGTCCCTCCATGCTCCACAGGTCCCACCATCCATGTCTGGGTCCCCAAAACCTTCATTATGCTTCCCTCCAACCCTGTCCTTATCTCCCGTCCCTTAATCTCCCCTCCCTCCCTGGGGTCCCTTCCACCCCTTTCCAAGCCTCCCCCCCATCTCTGGGCCCCCTTCGTCCACCCTGGGATCCCCCCACCCCTCCCTGATCCTCCCCCTCCCTGAGTCCTTCACTGGTCCCTGGTGTCCCCCACCCCTCCCGGCTCCCCCATTCCCTTTGTCTCCCCCGCAGGGGTCCCGCTCTCGGGGGTGTCCCTGTGGGCGCAGCCCCCCCGGGGCACAGGTGGCACTGGGGGACCGCCTGGTGCTGAGCTGCGCGGTGGCCGCGGGGACAGGTCCCCTGTCCTTCTCCTGGCACCGGGGGGGCTCGTGGGCACCGCTGGGCACTGGCCCCCACCTGGAGCTGCGCCACATTGGGGACAATGACAGCGGCCACTACCAGTGCCGGGCCAGCGATGGGGACAGAGTGGCCGAGAGTGTCCCCCTGAATGTCACCGTCCTGGGTGAGTGGGACCCTCAGGAATGGGGTGACCCCACCCGTGCCATCCCCAATTCCACACATTCCCATCCCACCTCATCCCCCCCCACACCATCCCCACCCCACCCCAGGTCACAGCCCCCACCACTGGGTGCCACCGTCCCGGCTTACTGGGACCTTCTGGGCCCAGGTATCCCCACCCAGGACATCCCACCCATGGGTCCCTAATCCCAGCTGTCACATCCCCCACCCCACATCAGGTCACAGTCCCTCTGCTGAGCGGGACCCTCCCGGGGGAGGGAGACCCTTGGGATTGGGGTGACCCCACCCACAAAATGCCTCATCCAACCCATCACATCCCACCCATGCCATTCCGCGCCCCCCACCAGGTGACGGCCTTGGACACAGCATCCCTCATCCCACCCTCACCTCACCCTCATCCCATCCTCATCCCACCCCTCACATCCCCTCATCCCACACCAGGAGATGATCCCCACCACCGTGGGTCACACTCATGGGTGAAGGGGACCCTCTGTGTCCCGGTGCCACCATGCACAGACTCCTTCATCCCCCCACGCCGGGTGCCAGCCCCTCCCCCACCCTCAGCCCCATCTGTGTCCCCGCAGTGCCCGTGGCCAATGCCACCATCACCCCCGGTGCCCTGGCACACCCGGTGCGCGCAGGTGACCCCGTGACCCTGCGCTGCTCGGTGCAGGTGGGCTCAGCCCCTGTCACCTTCACCTGGCTGCGGGACGGGCGCATGGTGGCCCGGGGTCCCCTCCTGGAGCTCGGGGACGTCGATGTGGGACATTCGGGCACCTACCAGTGCGTGGCCACCAACCAGCTGGGACAGGACGGGCACCGCGTGTTCCGGGCGCTCAGCCCAGAGCTGGCACTGACGGTGACACCGCGGGGACACTGGGACACAGGTGGGGTCACACGGGGTCATTGGGATTGCAGTGCCCCCAGAGTGACAGGTGACCCTGATGTGTCCCCCTCTGTCCCCAGCAGTGGCCGCAGGGGCTGGCGGGTCCCTCCTGTTCCTGGTCCTGCTCGTGGGTGTCATTGTGGGCTGGCACCGGTGGCACCGCCTGGGTGGGTGGCAATGGGGCCAACGGGGGCCCTGGGGAGGTGGGAGGCCACCTAGAATGGGGGGATGGTGGGGCAGCACCCACAGCCCCTGACTTGGGCAGCGCTGAGCCCCCAGTGACCTTTGCTCGAGGTCCTTGAGGATTTGGGGCGGTGTTGGAGGGGGGTGCAGGGATGTTGGGGGTTCTTTCAGGAATCCTGGGGCAGTTTGGAGGGTGCCCCTCCCTGCCAGCCTTGGGGCTCTGGGGTCTCAGGGGGTCAGGGGCACTGGAGTGGTACAGGGGTTCTGGGGGGCATCAGGGATACTCGGGGGTCCTGGGGGAACTGAGAGTCCAGTGGGGGTTCAGGATTCTCGAGGGTGGATGGGGGTCCCTGGAAACCCAAAGTCACCCCTCCAGTTTTCCTTTGCAGCCTCCAGGAAGCACCAGGAAAGGTGAGTGGGGGGCTCCAGCCATGACCCCCCCTTTACCCAAACCCCCAGCACCTCCCATTCCCTTCCACACACCCCCTTATTCCCACAGGGCCCCCCCAGAGCCCCCAGCACCCCTGGTGGAGGACCCTCAGGCGACCTACATGAAGCTGCTGGGGCCGCACAGGCAACCGTGGGAACCCAGCGACATCTACGACAATCTAGAACAAAAGTTGTGACACTCTGGGCAGTGGGGGGCACTGGGGGACACTGGGGGTGCCCCCTCCATGCCTCCTGTGGTTGCCCATCTTTCCAAGGGAGGTGGTCATGACTCAAGGGGAGGCTGCACAGGCCACCCAGAGCTCCCCATTCCCTCTCCCAGTAACCCCAGGGGCTCCCCCATCCCCTTTCCAGTACCTGCAGGGGCTCCCCAATTCCCATCTGAGTGCTCCAAGTACCCTCAGTCACTTCCCCATTCTCTCCCCACAGTGCTCGCAGTACACCCTCGGCTTCCCCATTCCCCCTCCCACCACCCTGTGCCATCCCGCTGCAGAAGGGGGAGTTGGGGAGGATTCTTTTTGATAGATTTCTTGGACAAAAATAAAGCGCAAACACGGCACTGCTGTATCTGAGAACTGTTTATTGATAAAGGAGGGTAAGCGTTCTTACCGAAGGGAGATAGAAAAGAGAGCAGAGAGGAAAAAGAGAGACAGAGAGAGAAACAGAAGACAGGGACAACGTTACTGTGAGAACCCCGGGCGCTCTGTCGGCATCAGCTTGGCAGATGCAGCGTGCGTGCTGCAAGCCGCGGCGAGCCCGCGTGGCTTTTGGGAGTGGCTGGGGCTGATTTCCAAGCAGCGGCTGCGGCCTGGCTGCCATGGGCTCGTACCGCGGGCTGGTACCGCGGTGGGCTGGTGTGGCGGGCTGGTTGCCGCGTGCAACCCGGGAAACACAGCAACAGCCGGGACTGGGTGCAGGCGGTGTCCGCTCTGTCGGGGAAGCAGCCGAGCACCAGGCTGTCGCAGCGACGAGCTGCCTCGCGGAAGAGGCGAAGCAGCGCAGAACGGGTGCGGACAGAGAAGCAGGACCACAGGGAGGAAAAGGCGAGGAGGCGAGGAGGGCCAAGCTGACCCTCCGAGCGAGCCCCTGATCCCTCCAAGAAACCCAAAGCAAAATGGCTCCTGTGCGAATTAACTGCTTTTATGTGCTAAGGCTCCTTCCACAGCCCGATTTCCTGGGAATTTTTTCCCGGGCATTTTTCCAGGCACCGGGGCATCTGTCCCACCGGCCAGTGGGGGGTCGCTCACAGCCTGACCATGGAAGCTTTCTCTCCCCTGATCGGCTGTCAGGTGAAGCCTCCCCGGGGACAGGGTTCCCATGACGTGTACAGCCCCTACAGTAATTATTCACCTCATGGATCACATACGTTGAGGCATAAATGAAAATCAGATTGGTTCCTCTCAACCCCCATGCTCCCAGTGGCTCTGCAATCCCCCTCCCAGTGCTCCCACTACACCAGCTGGCTTACTATCCCCCCTCCCAGTTCCAAGGGGGCACAGGACCTGGTTCCCTGCTCCTGGGACAAAAATGCAGATTTTTGGTTAAACTGGCAGAAATGATGTTTGTTTGCTCAGCTCTGTCGGGATTCTCCAGTTTTGGGCTGCCACTATGTCTTGGTTTGAAAGGCAGATGTCTGCCATGGAATGCGGGAACCTCCCTTGGAATGCAGAATACAACCCCCTTCCCTCCGAATTATTGTAACTTTGAAATTACGGGGCTTTCAGGCAAAGATACGGGAACAGGAATAACAGTTCTTGACTTGTGTGTGTGTATATGTATAACAAGGCAAACGAACAACCACAACAGCAGCAACAACAAACAGAACCAGAACCCGGTGCCAGCACCACAAACCCAGTGCCAGAACCAGAACCCGGTGCCAGCACCACAAACCCAGTGCCAGAACCAGAACCCGGTGCCAGAACCACAAACCCAGTGCCAGAACCACAAACCCAGTGCCAGAACCAGAACCCGGTGCCAGAACCACAAACCCAGTGTCAGAACCAGAACCCAGTGTCAGAACCAGACCCCAGTGCCAGAACCAGCCCCCAGTGCCAGAACCACAACTCGGTGCCAGAACCAGAACTCGGTGCCGGAACCTGAACCCGGTGCCAGAACCAGCCTCCGGTGCCAGAACCAGCCCCCGGTGCCAGAACCAGACCCCAGTGCCAGAACCAGAACCCGGTGCCAGAATCAGAACCCGGTGCCAGAACCAGAACCCAGTGCCAGAACCAGCCCCCGGTGCCAGAACCAGCCCCCGGTGCCGGCCTCTCTCGGCCGCAGGCACTTTCCCCTTCGGTGCAGTTCCGCTCGCGGCCGCCAGGGGCGCTGGTGGCTCCCGGCCGGGCAGGGCGGGTGCGGCGATTCCCCCGCGCCTGCAGGGGGCGCTGTGGCGCGGGCTCGGCCGTGTCTCTCCCTCACGCGGTAATGGCGGCGCAGCCGGCGGGAGGGATGGAAAAGCGGCTTCCTTTACAAACCCCCAAGGGCAGCGGGGCCCGGTGCCCCTCCGGATAGCGAAAGGAGCTGCAGCAGGAACCTCGGAGCGGCAGCTGGAACGGCAGAGGTGAGCAGATCCCAGAGCGGCAAAACCAAATGTAACAGAAACTCCGCAGCTGTAGCAGGAGCCGCCGGGTGTCCCGGCAGGCGCGCGGTGCTGGGTTACAGTGTAGTGAAGAAAACCAGAGCAGTGGCAGAAAAACGGCGGGGCTGGGCAGCGGCAGCCCGGCTCCCGAACGCAGCCGGGAGAGGCTCCCTCGGAGAGGGAGGGGCTCGGGATGCCAGGTTTTCCCCTGAGGCACCCGAGCAGATGCTGAGGGTCCTTTCCCAGTGAGGTCGGGTGTTAATAAGGCCGCAGTTCAACAGCTGCTCTTACGAGCAAAGGCTCACCCACAGTAAGGGAGGAGCAGTCCAGGGCTGGACTCTGGCGGTGGCAGTGAATTCTCCCCGCGGTAAGCAGCAGCTCGACTGTTCCCTCTGATCCCTAGACCAAGAGAGAGCTGGGAGCTAAGCCCGCCCCTCACCCCCAAGCCAAAATCTCTCGGTATCCCTGCCCTTCCCAAGAGAAAAGCCCCACGGGCTAAGAGGCTGCAGCCAGCTGCAGCCCTTCCCCACACCTTGGCCACTTCTTTTGTCTCTCGTAAGCTGGGTCCTTATGGTCTCTTAACAACAAGTGGGAGAAAATTCTCTGAGAGAAAGAAAACAAAAGGAAAAATCCTAACCTCCAACACACTAAACACCAGGGGCCGCTGGGAACAGTGCGGGTGGGCGGGACTCCCCCTGCTCAGGGGTCCCCAGGATGTGCCACCACTGCGAGAGGGACCCCCCCGGGAATGTGTCCAGGGCCACCCCAGAACCGCCGTCCCCCAGGACAGGACCCCCCTGGCCGGGATGTGTCACCCCTGGGACAGGATCCCCCCAGGACGTGTCACCCCCAGAACAGGGACAGGACCCCTCTGGATGTGCCCCCCCCAGGTCAGAACCCGCCCCCCCCGTCTGACTCTCAGCACAAACGGCCTCTTCCTTCTGCTGCCGGAGAGAGAAAGTGAAAGCGTTGGGGGGGCACAGCCGGACACGCCCATCCCCCTCAGCCCCCCCACCCCTCTCTGCAGCCCCTGCACCTCCAGGATCGCCGAGCCAGAAACTGGGGCTGAGGGAGAGGTGCGATAGTGAGGAAAAGAAGGAAAAAATAGAATAAAGAGAGGAAAAAGCCCTGGGCGAGGGGGGTGTCACAGACTTGGAGCACCACGGGGACCCCCCTGTTGTGACTCCCCAGGCTGTGAGCACCTCGGGGGGGGCTGTGCTGGGCCCTGGGTCACCCCAAAATTTGAGGCACCCAGTGAAGGAGCTGTGACCCATGTGCCACCCAACCGCTCCCTGTCCTTTGGACCCCATTCCCCATGGAACCAAACCATGGGACCAGCGTTCTTTATGTCCCCCCTCCTTGGGACCACCATGCCAGGACTCCCATTTCCTAGGATCTCCATTCCCCAGGACTCCCCTACCCTTGATCCCATCCTATTGCTCCCCATTGCCCCAGGATCCAGAGTCCCACGGGGCCCAGCATTCCCCAGCCAGCCCCATCCCTGGGACCAGCATCCCATGACCCCAAATCCCTGGAGCCCACATTCTCCTGGGAGCCTCATCCCTTTGTTCCCCCACCCATGGGGACCCCCATTCCCCAGGACACCCATCCATTGTGACTCCCCCTCCTCAGGATCCCCATTCTCTGGACCTCCTTGGGGCACTGTGACCTCTGGGGTGCCCCAATCTGGGGTGTACCTCGTCCCTTCTACTCCCCCTGTTTGACAGTCCCCCCATCTGGGAACCCCAAATTCCCCTTTGGGAGCCCCTAAGGTGCAGCCTCTCCCTCCAACCCCACACCCTCCAAGACCCTTCTGGAGTAAGAAGCCCCGATGGGGGGTGACCGGGTGTGGGTGTCATTAGGGGAGGACACCCTAAACACCCCCAAAGCCCACCCCCACACCTCCTTCAGGGTCTCAGTGCTGGGAACCACCTGAAATGCTTGTGACCTTCCCCCCCTCTGGCCACAACACCCGAGGACCATTCTGCCCCCTCCCCTGCAGCACTGGGAAAACTGCAGGTTTTTTCCCATGGAAATGGCTGATTTGGCCCCAATTTGATGCCGCAGGGCTGGGACCCTGTAAATCAGAGGGGGGGACTGAAGCTGTTTGGGGGCTGCCCCCTCTCTCTCCTGATCCCCACATTCTTCCCCCCCGCCATGTGGATTCCGTCCTGGGGGGTTGGGACACTTTGGGTTTCTTGGTTTTGGGAGAAAACCTGTTCCAGACTTCTCCATTCTCGCTCATCCCCTGCAGGATCTGAGCCGGCAAGAGCAGCTTGGGAATGGAGCCCCAGGCAGGAAGGAGCTCCCAAACTCCTCCGTGCAGCCAGTGGCCATCCAAGGGTGGGGCCAGGCCACGCCACAGCCCCACTGCACAGGGATGGGCATTGGCCAGCCCTGCTCTGGCCAGCCCCAGGGGGCAGCCAGGACCTGAGGGTCCCCCCGCCCCCTCAGCTTTGACTCTCGCAGCTTTAGAGCCGCTGCAAAGGTGAGAATTGTGGGGGGGAAAAGGCCTGGCTGTGGTTTGCTCAGCCCTGCGAGAAGCACAAAACCCAACGGGAGCCCAAGCAGTGGCTCTGCGAGGGCCTTTGATGGTTTTCAGAGCAGGGCTGGCTGGAAACCCCCCCTGCAGGGGCAGCTGCGAGGGAACCAGTCCGGAAATGCAGCAATTGATCATTTTGTCCCTGTGCCCAAGGGACTGAGGGAGCCCCAAAACTGCTGCAAAGACAACAACGATCTGCTCAGCACCCTGAGCGGGACCCTCCTCCTTCCTGGCTCCACACGTGGATCAGGGGAACAGGGGGGTGGGAGCAGGAGCAGGGAGTGCCCAGGCAGGGGAATTCAGGGCAGGATGGAGTGGATTTAGCAGGGAATCAGACAGAATTTCCACAGATTGCTGTGCAGTGGTCCCAGGATGGACAGAGTTGTTCCTTTTGGGAGCAGAATCGATGGGAAGTAAATCGAGTTTCAGGGTGGCAATGGGAAAAAGGGGAAGAGTTCCTAACTATGGCCCAAGAAAAGCCGTCCTTGTGGGGTGGGTTGCTGCCCAGCAGACAGGGAACAATCCCATGGAGCTGTTGGACACTCAGGGAGATTCCCCACTCCGTGTATCCACAGGCAAAGGCGGCTGTGGGATGCACCAATGGGCTCCCAAAGGGAACCAAAAAGTCTCATTTCTTTGGGATTTGTTTGTGGTTTTATTGTGAGTGACTTGTTGGGAGACCAACAATTAAAAGGATTCTATAAACCAGAGCGTTTTGTGACATTGTCAGTTTGATTTTGGCTGAGTTTATTTTTCTTTACTGGGAAAAAAAAGGTGTGGGAAAAGCTTTTTGCCTTTATCCTATGGATGTATGATTTTGTCTCAAGCAATTGGGAATGAGGAGAATTCAACCAAATTTAGCCTGGGAGTTACCATAGCCAGGGGCAGGTTGTGACAGGGAGCCCCTGAATTTGGGGCACCCCAGGGGTCACAGGGCCCCACCGGGAATGCTCAGGGCCCCCCGGGACAGGGTCCCCAGGATGTGCCACCTCTGGGACAGGAATCCCCAAGGACGTGGCACCCCCGGAACGAGGACCCGCCTGGGACAAGACCCAGGCGTCGCCACACCAGAGGAGCCCTTTTCCCTCAGGGCAGGACCCCTCTGGATGTGCCCCCCCAGGACAGAACCCACCCCCCCCGTCTGACTCTCAGCACAAACGGCCTCTTCCTTCTGCTGCCGGAGAGAGAAAGTGAAAGGGTTGTGGGGGCACCGCCAGAGAGCCCCAAGAACCCCCAAAGCTCCCAACCACTGCCTGTACCCCCCATCCCCAATTTCCCCTTCCTGGGATCCCCCCACCCGTTCCCTGCTCAGGTGTTCCCTGGGATCGCTGAGCCAGGAAATGGGGGGTGGGAGGGGATGGTGTGGAAGTAAGGAAAATAGGGAAAAATAGCAATAAAAAGCGGAAAGAGCCCCGGGGTGTGTGGGGCACAGACCCAGAGCCGCCCAGGACAACCCTGAGGTGCCCCTGGCCATGAGCACCCTGTGGGAGCTGTGCTGGCCCGGAGTCACCCCAAAATCTGGGGCACCCAGGGAAGGAGCTGCAACCCACGAGCCCTCCCAGCCACTGCCCATCCCTGGCACCCCCATTCCTTGGCAACACAAACACGGGACCCCCATTTCCTTGGTCCCTCCTCCCTGGACGCCCATCCAGGACTCCCATTGCCCAGCACCCCATTCCCTCAATCCCAATCCCATGGGCCCCCTCTTCCCACAGAACCCCTGTTCCCAAGGCTCCCCTTTATTCCCCCCACACCCCCGACCCTGGGGCCCACATCCCATGACCGTGGGGACCATGTTCCCACAGGAACCCCATCCCTGGAATCCCCCAAGCACGGGACTCACATTCCCCAGAACCCCATCCCCTGTGACTTCCCCTGCTCCACACCCCAATTCCCTGGGACCCCCATTCTCCTGGACACCCGTCCTGAGATCCCCACATGCCCTGAGCCCCCCACTCCTGGGAACACCATGTCCCACCATGTCCCCAGCCTGTCCCCTGCTGTGTCTCCACCCTGCCCTCGCCCTGCCCCCACCAGGTGCCACCAACACATGAGGAGAAGACCTGACCTCGCTTCCTTCCCCTTTCGTCCGAAGAGTCACCACACCCGGGCCAAGTGGCCCCGGCAGCGTGTGACAGCCAGCCCGGGTGGCCGGGGACACCGGGATGGCCGGGAAGGTGGCGCTGCTCCTGTGGGGTGAGTGCCCCAGGCACGGGCCTGACGCCCCGGGGATGGGCCCTGGTGGGGCAGAGAGCGGTGGGGAGGGGGCACAGGGGGGCTGCGGGGTCCCCTGAGGTCCCCAAGGCCAGCAGAGCCCGTCCGTGGGGGTGAGACCCCAAATGTGACCGGAGTCGTGGGGTGGCTGAGGGGACAGGAACAGGGGAATAGAGATATGGGGACAAGGATGTGGCAAAAGGAACCTTGGGGCTGGGGCAGCTGTGGGGACAGGGACAGGGGCACAGGGATGCAGGGACAGGGACAAGGGCCAAGCACCATCAGGATGGGCCCATGGGGACAGGTGCCATTGGGATGGGATCGTGGGCAGAGGGCCATGGGGATGTGGCCGTGGGGGCAGGTGCTGTGGGGTGGGTGGAGGTGACTTGTACAAGCATGGGGTGTCCACAGCGTCCCCACGTCCTGCCTCAGCCCAGGGTGACCGAGGTGTCCCTGTCTCAAGACCTCCGTGCTAAACCGGTGTCCCTGTGGGGACAGTTTGGGACAGCCCCACAGCCCGTGTCCCGGTGCCGCTGTCCCACGGTGCCACCCCCACCCAGCCCTGTCCCTTCTCCCTTCCAGCCCAGACCCTCGGCCTCACTGGTGAGTCCTCGGGGGGGATGCCATGTCCCCGCCCGCTGTCCCCAGCCCGCGCTGGCCCTGCAGGCTGGTGTCCCCTGTCACCCGCAGGCGCCCAGACCACCCCAGCTCCTCGTGGCAGCCCCCCTGGACGCGGCGGTGCTGTTGGGGACCGGGTGACACTGACCTGCCAGGGGCTCGGGGACCGCCAGGTGCCACCACCTGGTACAAGGACGGGCAGCGCTGGGGGCTGCAGGGACGCGACTATCGTGTGACCGAGAGTGGCACCTACCACTGTGACAGACCCGGCACCGGCTGAGCACCCCGTGAGAGTCTTAAATGGTGAGGGGGGGTTGGGTGTCCGCAGGGTCCCCGAGGGCTCTGGGTGGGCTCCGCTCCATGGGTCACCCCTGGTGTGACGAGAGCCTGTCCCCTGCACACGGGGACATCCCAGAGCATCCCAGTGCGAGGGACCCCTGTGTTGGAACTGGGGACCCCTGGTGCACTGGGTGTGACCCAATCGGGGGGTCCCAGTGACGTCGAGACCCCCCAGACCCCCAATGCGATGGGAACCCTTGTCCCGCAGCTCTTCTGGTGCTGCAGGCGCCGGCGCGGGCGCTGCTGGAGGGGGACACGGTGACACTGCGCTGCCGGGGCTGGAAGGACAAATCGGTCACCTCGGTGTCCTTCTACCGCGACGAGAAACAACTGCAGCTGTTCCGCAATGGGACCGAGCTGTCCCTGTCCCCACTGCAGCTGCAGCACAGCGGCCGCTACCGCTGCAGGGGCTGGGTGGACTCCAAGGTGTCCCCGGGTGGGCGCAATCAGCGCCGGTGACGGTGACAGTGCACGGTGAGCACACAGCCGCCACCCGACACCCCCACACCTCAGCACCCACACAGCCCCTTCACAGCGGACGCGGGGTCCCTCCTCCCCCTCATCTCCTTCCCAGAGCTCTTCCCGGTGCCGGTGCTGGAGGGGCCCCCCGAGCCCACCGAGGGGTCCCCCTGAATCTCAGCTGCCTCAGCACCCCCAGCCCCCTGCGGCCCCGAGCCCCCCTCCTGCACCTCTTCTACCGGGACGGGCAGTTGGTGGGGGGCCCGCAGGGGTCCCTCAGCTCCTGGTGCCCGCCGTGGGGGTCTCCCACTCGGGGAATTACAGCTGCGAGGTGCGCTCCGAGGGGGGGCCGTGCGGAAGAGCAGCGCCCGGCTCCGCGTCACGGTGCGTGAGTGCGGGGATGGGGGGCACGGGGAGCCCCGACAGCCGCCACGGGTCCCCAGTCCTTGCCTGAAATCCTCCCCGGGTCCCCCAGAACGCCCGGGTCCCCCCATCCTTTCTCTGCTTCCTCCAGCACTGCCCCGGTCACCCTCATCCCTCCCTGGGTCCACCCTACCCCTCCCTCCGTTCCTTTCCCCGGTCCCTTCCCAAGTGCCCCCATTACTGCCCCGCGTCCCCCCATCCCTCACTGGATCCCCTCCCTGGGTCCATCCACCCCCTCTCTGAGGTCCCCCCATGGTCCCCAGGTCCCACCGTCCCTCTCCGTGTCCCCTCACCCCTCCTGCAGTTCTCCCCCATCCCCTTTAGGTCTCCCCTCTCTCAATCCTCCCTCCTTTCCTGGGGCCCCGCTCTCTCCCTGGGTTCCCCTCCACCCTCTCCTACTCCCCTCCCTCTCCTCCTGTGTCCCCTTCCCGCAGGGGTCCCGCTCTCGGGGTGTCCCTGTGGGCGCAGCCCCCGGGGCACAGGTGGCACTGGGGGACCGCCTGGTGCTGAGCTGCGCGGTGGCCGGGGACAGGTCCCCTGTCCTTCTCCTGGCACCGGGGGGGCTCGTGGGCACCGCTGGGCACCGGCCCCCGCCTGGAGCTGCGCCGCGTTGGGGACAATGACAGCGGCCACTACCAGTGCCGGGCCAGCGACGGGGACAGCGTGGCCGAGAGTGTCCCCCTGAATGTCACCGTCCTGGTTGAGCGGGACCCTCAGGAATGGGGTGACCCCATCCACACCATCCCCAATTCCACACATTCCCATCCCACCTCATCCCCCCCACACCATCCCACCCCACCCCAGGTCACAGCCCCACCACTGGGTGCCACGTCCCGGCTTACTGGGACCTTCTGGGCCCAGGTATCCCCACCCAGGACATCCCACCCATGGGTCCCTAATCCCAGCTGTCACATCCCCCCCCACATCAGGTCACAGTCCCTCTGCTGAGCGGGACCCTCCCGGGGGGGGAGACCCTTGGGATTGGGGTGACCCCACCCACAAAATGCCTCATCCACCCCATCACATCCCACCCACGCCATTCCGCGCCCCCACCAGGTGACGGCCTTGGACACAGCATCCCTCATCCCACCCTCACCTCACCCTCATCCCATCCTCATCCCATCCTCACATCCCCACATCCCACACCAGGAGATGATCCCCACCACCGTGGGTCACACTCATGGGTGAAGGGGACCCTCTGTGTCCCGGTGCACCGTGCACAGACTCCCTCATCCCCCACGCTGGGTGCCAGCCCCTCCCCCACCCTCAGCCCCGTCTGTGTCCCCGCAGTGCCCGTGGCCAATGCCACCATCACCCCGGTGCCCTGGCACACCCGGTGCGCGCAGGTGACCCCGTGACCCTGCGCTGCTCGGTGCAGGTGGGCTCAGCCCCTGTCACCTTCACCTGGCTGCGGGACGGGCACGAGGTGGCCCGGGGTCCCCTCCTGGAGCTTGGGGACGTCGATGTGGGACATTCGGGCACCTACCAGTGCGTGGCCACCAACCAGCTGGGACAGGACGGGCACCGCGTGTTCCGGGCGCTCAGCCCCGAGCTGGCACTGACGGTGACACCGGGGACACTGGGACACAGGTGGGGTCACACGGGGTCACTGGGGGGTTCCGGACCCCTGGAGTTCTTGGTGACCCCGATGTGTCCCCCTCTGTCCCCAGCAGTGGCCGCTGGGGTCGGTGGTTCCCTGCTGTTCCTGGTCCTGCTCGTGGGTGTCAGTGTGGCCTGGCATCGTGGCACCGCCTGGGTGGGTGGCAAGAGGGGACGGGGGCCCTGGGGAGCTTTAGGAAGCCCCCCAGAGTTGGGGGATAGGGCGGCACCCACAGCTGCCCAGAACTGTGAACCTGCTGGGAGTCCTGGGGGTTTGGGCAGTGCTGCAGGGTTTTGCAGGGATGTTGGGGGTTTTTTCAGGGGCTTGGGGGAGTTTGGGGGGTCTTTCCTCCTGCTGGGCTTTGGGTTCTTGAGGCTCAGCTGGTTGGGAGCACTGGGACGGTTCATGAATTCTGGGGGGCATCAGGGATGCTTGGGGGCCTGAGGGGAACTGAGAGTCCTGTAGGGGTTCAGGATTCCTGTGTGGGGTCAGGGACACAGGGACCCACAATCACCTCCCCCCTTTCCTTTGCAGCCAGCAGGAAGAACCAGGAAAGGTGAGTGGGGGGCTCCAGCCACGATCCCCCCTTTACCACCACCCCACAACTCTCCATCCGCTCCCACACGTCCTCTTTATCCCCACAGGGCACCCGGAGCCCCAGCCCCCCCAGAGGAGGGAGAGGTTCTGTACACCCACGTCGTGAGCACCAGACAGGCGGGGCGTGAGTACAGTGGTGATGGGGGGACAGTGACACGTCACCCACCGGTGTCACCCCCACCTTGCTCCCCCCCGGTGTCTCTTACAGGGCCCCCCCGCGTCGCCGTCCCCCAGGAGCCCAG
>JACSVZ010000031.1:2335871-2349755 GCA_014706295.1 Lycocorax pyrrhopterus obiensis
AATTGGAGGCTTTTGTGGAGCTGGGGGGTCTGCGGGTGGCGGCTTGAGGATCTCCCTGTTGGGTGGCAGTTGCCTTCGGGAGCTGGAGCTTCTCCGGCCTGAGTGTGTCGTCGTCCATTGGCAGAAGCCGTGGGACGACGAGGCAAGAGGGAGCAAGAGCAACGGCTTCGAGCTCAAGAGTGGAACGGCGAGGCAAGAGCGAGCTTGGAGCTGAAGAGGGGGCACGAGAGGCCCTCTGGGCAAATGGCCTTCCTGGCATGACCAGGGCACCTTGTGGGTGCCGCAGCTGGCTTTGCGCTGGGCGACCTCCCTGGGAGCAGGGCTGGGTCTTTGCCGTCGTTGGCCTTTTGCCGTTGTGCTCCTTTGGCTGCCCGGAGAGCGGGGCAACCCTGTAAGGAGGGTGAGAGCCCCTGTCTCCGCACCTGAGGGGGGAAACGGAGCTCTCCCTGCCCCCAGCCCGCCCTCTACGCAGGGCAGGGCCTTTTCCCCAGCCCCGGCAGCTGTCTGCCTGCTGCTGGCCCCTGGCCAGCGTGACCCCCTGTACTCGGGGCGCGTCACAGCCTTCGTCCCTGTGCCCCCCCTGAAGCGCCTCAGCGCGTCGAGGCCCCTGTACCCTCCCCACAGAGCAGGGGCAGGTCTGATGCTTTCCTCTCCCGCTCAGCGGTAGGGATGGCTCCCCAGCAGGTTGGCTGCACAGAACTTGCTCCCTCTTCTGGGACTGTCTTCCCCTCCCCTGTCTTCCCCTTAGTTGGTGTGAGTGAGCAAGCGTGCTTGTGCTTTTGGCCCCCTTTAGACACAGAGCAGCGTAGCTTAGACTTCCCAGGAGGGAAAGAGGAGCTCTGTGCAGCCACGGGGAGGTCCCCAAAAACGCACGGGTGGAGAAACTGTCCGGCCTTGCCCCTGCTTTCTGAGGACGGAGCGAAGCCGCTTAGCGGTAGCGTGGGCACCGTGACCCGCCCGTAGCCAGGGCCTGGGTCTCTGCCTATGCTGCGTGGCCGCCAGTCCTGCTGGCGACCTGCCAGCGTGCGGGCCCTGTACTCGGGGCCCGTGTCACGACCTTGTGGAGCCCTTTGTCCCCAGGAGCAGCCCCAGGTCCTTGTGAGCAGGCCTAGGGAGGCTGCTTTAGCCAGGTGCCAGGAACGAGCGCTCCCCGGCCCTTGCGAGGGTGCAGGTTGAAGAAGTGCTGCGCCGCAGGGCGCAGTCCCGCCTTTGGCGCTGCTTTGGGCCGCTGTGGCCTCCCTGCCGCCCTTGTTGCGGAGGCTCCCGGGGCTCCTGCAGACGCCTGCGTTGCCATGCCGCGGCCGGGCTCCGGCCGGCCCCTAAGTGGGGCGCAGGCCAGAGCCTGAGCTCCGTGGTGCTTGTTGGGGGTGCCGGGCTGCGGGGCGGCCCCGTAAGTGGGGTTGTGTGCGTCCCCCGGCCTCGGCGGGCGGTTGGAGGGACCCCCTGTAATCAGGCGGGTATCCCTGGCCCCGGCCTTTCAGAGGCGTGGGGCCAGGAGTCATGGGGCCGGGCGTGTGCCCTCCCTGTCCTCGGGGCTGGGGTCCCGGCCCCTCGGCTTTAGGCCGTCAGCTCGACATCCCGATTGTAGAGTCTCGTTCCTGTTGCCGTGGGGGAGGCCGAGCTCCGTGGCTCCCTGGGTGTCGACCGGCCTGTAAGCGGGCTGCAGGTCTGGGAGCCTTTGTGCCCCTTGAGCTGGCAGCCTGCGTGGGGCGAGCGTCCCCTTAGTGGGGAGTGCCCCGGAACTGGAGAGAAGGAGCCTCCGTAGGCCTTGGGGACCAGGGCTACCCTGTAAGTCGGGGCCAGTGCTCTGGAGTCCCGGGCACTTTGCAGTCCAGGCAGCGGCTTGAGCGCCCTATAAGTAGGGGTACAGCCTCTATGGCCGCTGCTTTGCATGCCCAGCTTCATTTGCCCAGAGGGCCTGGCTCCCAGCACGGCGTGGGACTGCGCCGGACGTCGCGATGGTGAGTCAAGCTGAAGCGGGAGGCTATGGGCAGCTGTGGGGAGTCTGTGGGTGGCGGCTTGAGGATCTCCCTGTCGGGGGCGGTTGCCTTCAGGAGCTGGAGTTTCTCAGGCCTGAGTGTGTTGTACCTTGGCAGAAGCCATGGGCCGACGAGGCAAGAGCGAGCAAGAGGAGCAGCAGCTTCGAGCTCAAGAGTGGAACGGCGGCAAGAGCGAGCAAGAGGAGCAGCGCTTCGAGCTCAAGAGTGGAACGGCGAGGCAAGAGCGAGCAAGAGGAACAGCGGCTTCGAGCTCAAGAGTGGAACGGCGAGGCAAGAGCGAGCAAGAGGACAGCGGCTTCGAGCTCAAGAGTGGAACGGCGAGGCAAGAGTGAGCAAGAGGAGCAGCGGCTTCGAGCTCGGGAGTGGAACAGCAAGGTAAGAGCATCAGCTTGGAGCTGAAATTGGAGGCTTTTGTGGAGCTGGGGGGTCTGCGGGTGGCGGCTTGAGGATCTCCCTGTTGGGTGGCAGTTGCCTTCGGGAGCTGGAGCTTCTCCGGCCTGAGTGTGTCGTCGTCCATTGGCAGAAGCCGTGGGACGACGAGGCAAGAGGGAGCAAGAGCAACGGCTTCGAGCTCAAGAGTGGAACGGCGAGGCAAGAGCGAGCTTGGAGCTGAAGAGGGGGCACGAGAGGCCCTCTGGGCAAATGGCCTTCCTGGCATGACCAGGGCACCTTGTGGGTGCCGCAGCTGGCTTTGCGCTGGGCGACCTCCCTGGGAGCAGGGCTGGGTCTTTGCCGTCGTTGGCCTTTTGCCGTTGTGCTCCTTTGGCTGCCCGGAGAGCGGGGCAACCCTGTAAGGAGGGTGAGAGCCCCTGTCTCCGCACCTGAGGGGGGAAACGGAGCTCTCCCTGCCCCCAGCCCGCCCTCTACGCAGGGCAGGGCCTTTTCCCCAGCCCCGGCAGCTGTCTGCCTGCTGCTGGCCCCTGGCCAGCGTGACCCCCTGTACTCGGGGCGCGTCACAGCCTTCGTCCCTGTGCCCCCCCTGAAGCGCCTCAGCGCGTCGAGGCCCCTGTACCCTCCCCACAGAGCAGGGGCAGGTCTGATGCTTTCCTCTCCCGCTCAGCGGTAGGGATGGCTCCCCAGCAGGTTGGCTGCACAGAACTTGCTCCCTCTTCTGGGACTGTCTTCCCCTCCCCTGTCTTCCCCTTAGTTGGTGTGAGTGAGCAAGCGTGCTTGTGCTTTTGGCCCCCTTTAGACACAGAGCAGCGTAGCTTAGACTTCCCAGGAGGGAAAGAGGAGCTCTGTGCAGCCACGGGGAGGTCCCCAAAAACGCACGGGTGGAGAAACTGTCCGGCCTTGCCCCTGCTTTCTGAGGACGGAGCGAAGCCGCTTAGCGGTAGCGTGGGCACCGTGACCCGCCCGTAGCCAGGGCCTGGGTCTCTGCCTATGCTGCGTGGCCGCCAGTCCTGCTGGCGACCTGCCAGCGTGCGGGCCCTGTACTCGGGGCCCGTGTCACGACCTTGTGGAGCCCTTTGTCCCCAGGAGCAGCCCCAGGTCCTTGTGAGCAGGCCTAGGGAGGCTGCTTTAGCCAGGTGCCAGGAACGAGCGCTCCCCGGCCCTTGCGAGGGTGCAGGTTGAAGAAGTGCTGCGCCGCAGGGCGCAGTCCCGCCTTTGGCGCTGCTTTGGGCCGCTGTGGCCTCCCTGCCGCCCTTGTTGCGGAGGCTCCCGGGGCTCCTGCAGACGCCTGCGTTGCCATGCCGCGGCCGGGCTCCGGCCGGCCCCTAAGTGGGGCGCAGGCCAGAGCCTGAGCTCCGTGGTGCTTGTTGGGGGTGCCGGGCTGCGGGGGGCGGCCCCGTAAGTGGGGTTGTGTGCGTCCCCCGGCCTCGGCGGGCGGTTGGAGGGACCCCCTGTAATCAGGCGGGTATCCCTGGCCCCGGCCTTTCAGAGGCGTGGGGCCAGGAGTCATGGGGCCGGGCGTGTGCCCTCCCTGTCCTCGGGGCTGGGGTCCCGGCCCCTCGGCTTTAGGCCGTCAGCTCGACATCCCGATTGTAGAGTCTCGTTCCTGTTGCCGTGGGGGAGGCCGAGCTCCGTGGCTCCCTGGGTGTCGACCGGCCTGTAAGCGGGCTGCAGGTCTGGGAGCCTTTGTGCCCCCTTGAGCTGGCAGCCTGCGTGGGGCGAGCGTCCCCTTAGTGGGGAGTGCCCCGGAACTGGAGAGAAGGAGCCTCCGTAGGCCTTGGGGACCAGGGCTACCCTGTAAGTCGGGGCCAGTGCTCTGGAGTCCCGGGCACTTTGCAGTCCAGGCAGCCTGAGCGCCCTATAAGTAGGGGTACAGCCTCTATGGCCGCTGCTTTGCATGCCCAGCTTCATTTGCCCAGAGGGCCTGGCTCCCAGCACGGCGTGGGACTGCGCCGGACGTCGCGATGGTGAGTCAAGCTGAAGCGGGAGGCTATGGGGCAGCTGTGGGGAGTCTGTGGGTGGCGGCTTGAGGATCTCCCTGTCGGGGGCGGTTGCCTTCAGGAGCTGGAGTTTCTCAGGCCTGAGTGTGTTGTACCTTGGCAGAAGCCATGGGCCGACGAGGCAAGAGCGAGCAAGAGGAGCAGCAGCTTCGAGCTCAAGAGTGGAACGGCGAGGCAAGAGCGAGCAAGAGGAGCAGCGGCTTCGAGCTCAAGAGTGGAACGGCGAGGCAAGAGCGAGCAAGAGGACAGCGGCTTCGAGCTCAAGAGTGGAACGGCGAGGCAAGAGCGAGCAAGAGGAACAGCGGCTTCGAGCTCAAGAGTGGAACGGCGAGGCAAGAGTGAGCAAGAGGAGCAGCGGCTTCGAGCTCGGGAGTGGAACAGCAAGGTAAGAGCATCAGCTTGGAGCTGAAATTGGAGGCTTTTGTGGAGCTGGGGGGTCTGCGGGTGGCGGCTTGAGGATCTCCCTGTTGGGTGGCAGTTGCCTTCGGGAGCTGGAGCTTCTCCGGCCTGAGTGTGTCGTCGTCCATTGGCAGAAGCCGTGGGACGACGAGGCAAGAGGGAGCAAGAGCAACGGCTTCGAGCTCAAGAGTGGAACGGCGAGGCAAGAGCGAGCTTGGAGCTGAAGAGGGGGCACGAGAGGCCCTCTGGGCAAATGGCCTTCCTGGCATGACCAGGGCACCTTGTGGGTGCCGCAGCTGGCTTTGCGCTGGGCGACCTCCCTGGGAGCAGGGCTGGGTCTTTGCCGTCGTTGGCCTTTTGCCGTTGTGCTCCTTTGGCTGCCCGGAGAGCGGGGCAACCCTGTAAGGAGGGTGAGAGCCCCTGTCTCCGCACCTGAGGGGGAAACGGAGCTCTCCCTGCCCCAGCCCGCCCTCTACGCAGGGCAGGGCCTTTTCCCCAGCCCCGGCAGCTGTCTGCCTGCTGCTGGCCCCTGGCCAGCGTGACCCCCTGTACTCGGGGCGCGTCACAGCCTTCGTCCCTGTGCCCCCCCTGAAGCGCCTCAGCGCGTCGAGGCCCTGTACCCTCCCCACAGAGCAGGGGCAGGTCTGATGCTTTCCTCTCCCGCTCAGCGGTAGGGATGGCTCCCCAGCAGGTTGGCTGCACAGAACTTGCTCCCTCTTCTGGGACTGTCTTCCCCTCCCCTGTCTTCCCCTTAGTTGGTGTGAGTGAGCAAGCGTGCTTGTGCTTTTGGCCCCCTTTAGACACAGAGCAGCGTAGCTTAGACTTCCCAGGAGGAAAGAGGAGCTCTGTGCAGCCACGGGAGGTCCCCAAAAACGCACGGGTGGAGAAACTGTCCGGCCTTGCCCCTGCTTTCTGAGGACGGAGCGAAGCCGCTTAGCGGTAGCGTGGGCACCGTGACCCGCCCGTAGCCAGGGCCTGGGTCTCTGCCTATGCTGCGTGGCCGCCAGTCCTGCTGGCGACCTGCCAGCGTGCGGGCCCTGTACTCGGGGCCCGTGTCACGACCTTGTGGAGCCCTTTGTCCCCAGGAGCAGCCCCAGGTCCTTGTGAGCAGGCCTAGGGAGGCTGCTTTAGCCAGGTGCCAGGAACGAGCGCTCCCCGGCCCTTGCGAGGGTGCAGGTTGAAGAAGTGCTGCGCCGCAGGGCGCAGTCCCGCCTTTGGCGCTGCTTTGGGCCGCTGTGGCCTCCCTGCCGCCCTTGTTGCGGAGGCTCCCGGGGCTCCTGCAGACGCCTGCGTTGCCATGCCGCGGCCGGGCTCCGGCCGGCCCCTAAGTGGGGCGCAGGCCAGAGCCTGAGCTCCGTGGTGCTTGTTGGGGTGCCGGGCTGCGGGGGGCGGCCCCGTAAGGGGTTGTGTGCGTCCCCCGGCCTCGGCGGGCGGTTGGAGGGACCCCCTGTAATCAGGCGGGTATCCCTGGCCCCGGCCTTTCAGAGGCGTGGGGCCAGGAGTCATGGGGCCGGGCGTGTGCCCTCCCTGTCCTCGGGGCTGGGGTCCCGGCCCCTCGGCTTTAGGCCGTCAGCTCGACATCCCGATTGTAGAGTCTCGTTCCTGTTGCCGTGGGGAGGCCGAGCTCCGTGGCTCCCTGGGTGTCGACCGGCCTGTAAGCGGGCTGCAGGTCTGGAGCCTTTGTGCCCCCTTGAGCTGGCAGCCTGCGTGGGGCGAGCGTCCCCTTAGTGGGGAGTGCCCCGGAACTGGAGAGAAGGAGCCTCCGTAGGCCTTGGGGACCAGGGCTACCCTGTAAGTCGGGGCCAGTGCTCTGGAGTCCCGGGCACTTTGCAGTCCAGGCAGCGGCTGAGCGCCCTATAAGTAGGGGTACAGCCTCTATGGCCGCTGCTTTGCATGCCCAGCTTCATTTGCCCAGAGGGCCTGGCTCCCAGCACGGCGTGGGACTGCGCCGGACGTCGCGATGGTGAGTCAAGCTGAAGCGGGAGGCTATGGGCAGCTGTGGGGAGTCTGTGGGTGGCGGCTTGAGGATCTCCCTGTCGGGGGGCGGTTGCCTTCAGGAGCTGGAGTTTCTCAGGCCTGAGTGTGTTGTACCTTGGCAGAAGCCATGGGCCGACGAGGCAAGAGCGAGCAAGAGGAGCAGCAGCTTCGAGCTCAAGAGTGGAACGGCGAGGCAAGAGCGAGCAAGAGGAGCAGCGGCTTCGAGCTCAAGAGTGAACGGCGAGGCAAGAGCGAGCAAGAGCAGCGGCTTCGAGCTCAAGAGTGGAACGGCGAGGCAAGAGCGAGCAAGAGGACAGCGGCTTCGAGCTCAAGAGTGGAACGGCGAGCAAGAGTGAGCAAGAGGAGCAGCGGCTTCGAGCTCGGGAGTGGAACAGCAGGTAAGAGCATCAGCTTGGAGCTGAAATTGGAGGCTTTTTGGAGCTGGGGGTCTGCGGTGGCGGCTTGAGGATCTCCCTGTTGGGTGGCAGTTGCCTTGGAGCTGGAGCTTCTCCGGCCTGAGTGTGTCGTCGTCCATTGGCAGAAGCCGTGGGACGACGAGGCAAGAGAGGAGCAAGAGCAACGGCTTCGAGCTCAAGAGTGGAACGGCGAGGCAAGAGCGAGCTTGGAGCTGAAGAGGGGCACGAGAGGCCCTCTGGGCAAATGGCCTTCCTGGCATGACCAGGCACCTTGTGGTGCCGCAGCTGGCTTTGCGCTGGGCGACCTCCCTGGAGCAGGGCTGGTCTTTGCCGTTGGCCTTTTGCCGTTGTGCTCCTTTGGCTGCCCGGAGAGCGGGGCAACCCTGTAAGGAGGGTGAGAGCCCCTGTCTCCGCACCTGAGGGGGGAAACGGAGCTCTCCCTGCCCCCAGCCGCCCTCTACGCAGGCAGGCCTTTTCCCCAGCCCCGGCAGCTGTCTGCCTGCTGCTGGCCCCTGGCCAGCGTGACCCCCTGTACTCGGGCGCGTCACAGCCTTCGTCCCTGTGCCCCCCCTGAAGCGCCTCAGCGCGTCGAGGCCCCTGTACCCTCCCCACAGAGCAGGGCAGGTCTGATGCTTTCCTCTCCCGCTCAGCGGTAGGATGGCTCCCCAGCAGGTTGGCTGCACAGAACTTGCTCCCTCTTCTGGGACTGTCTTCCCCTCCCCTGTCTTCCCCTTAGCTGGTGTGAGTGAGCAAGCGTGCTTGTGCTTTTGGCCCCCTTTAGACACAGAGCAGCGTAGCTTAGACTTCCCAGGAGGGAAAGAGGAGCTCTGTGCAGCCACGGGGAGGTCCCCAAAAACGCACGGTGGAGAAACTGTCCGGCCTTGCCCCTGCTTTCTGAGGACGGAGCGAAGCCGCTTAGCGGTAGCGTGGCACCGTGACCCGCCCGTAGCCAGGCCTGGGTCTCTGCCTATGCTGCGTGGCCGCCAGTCCTGCTGGCGACCTGCCAGCGTGCGGGCCCTGTACTCGGGGCCCGTGTCACGACCTTGTGGAGCCCTTTGTCCCCAGGAGCAGCCCCAGGTCCTTGTGAGCAGGCCTAGGGAGGCTGCTTTAGCCAGGTGCCAGGAACGAGCGCTCCCCGGCCCTTGCGAGGGTGCAGGTTGAAGAAGTGCTGCGCCGCAGGGCGCAGTCCCGCCTTTGGCGCTGCTTTGGGCCGCTGTGGCCTCCCTGCCGCCCTTGTTGCGGAGGCTCCCGGGCTCCTGCAGACGCCTGCGTTGCCATGCCGCGGCCGGGCTCCGGCCGGCCCTAAGTGGGGCGCAGGCCAGAGCCTGAGCTCCGTGGTGCTTGTTGGGGGTGCCGGGCTGCGGGGGCGGCCCCGTAAGTGGGGTTGTGTGCGTCCCCCGGCCTCGGCGGGCGGTTGGAGGGACCCCCTGTAATCAGGCGGGTATCCCTGGCCCCGGCCTTTCAGAGGCGTGGGGCCAGGAGTCATGGGCCGGGCGTGTGCCCTCCCTGTCCTCGGGCTGGGTCCCGGCCCTCGGCTTTAGGCCGTCAGCTCGACATCCCGATTGTAGAGTCTCGTTCCTGTTGCCGGGGGAGGCCGAGCTCCGTGGCTCCCTGGGTGTCGACCGGCCTGTAAGCGGCTGCAGGTCTGGGAGCCTTTGTGCCCCCTTGAGCTGGCAGCCTGCGTGGGGCGAGCGTCCCCTTAGTGGGGAGTGCCCCGGAACTGGAGAGAAGGAGCCTCCGTAGCCTTGGGACCAGGGCTACCCTGTAAGTCGGGCCAGTGCTCTGGAGTCCCGGGCACTTTGCAGTCCAGGCAGCGGCCTGAGCGCCCTATAAGTAGGGGTACAGCCTCTATGGCCGCTGCTTTGCATGCCCAGCTTTATTTGCCCAAGGGCCTGGCTCCCAGCACGGCGTGGGACTGCGCCGGACGTCGCGATGGTGAGTCAAGCTGAAGCGGGAGGCTATGGGGCAGCTGTGGGAGTCTGTGGTGGCGGCTTGAGGATCTCCCTCGGGGGCGGTTGCCTTCAGGAGCTGGAGTTTCTCAGGCCTGAGTGTGTTGTACCTTGGCAGAAGCCATGGCCGACGAGGCAAGAGCGAGCAAGAGGAGCAGCAGCAGCTTCGAGCTCAAGAGTGAACGGCAAGGCAAGAGTGAGCAAGAGGAGCAGCGGCTTCGAGCTCAAGATGGAACGGCGAGGCAAGATGAGCAAGAGGAAACAGCGCTTCGAGCTCAAGAGTGAACGCGAGGCAAGAGCGAGCAAGAGGAACAGCGGCTTCGAGCTCAAGAGTGGAACGGCGAGGCAAGAGCGAGCAAGAGGAACAGCGGCTTCGAGCTCAAGAGTGGAACGGCGAGGCAAGAGCGAGCAAGAGGAACAGCGGCTTCGAGCTCAAGAGTGGAACGGCGAGCAAGAGCGAGCAAGAGGAACAGCGGCTTCGAGCTCAAGAGTGGAACGGCGAGGCAAGAGTGAGCAAGAGGAGCAGCGGCTTCGAGCTCGGGAGTGGAACAGCAGGTAAGAGCATCAGCTTGGAGCTGAAATTGGAGGCTTTTGTGGAGCTGGGGGTCTGCGGGTGGCGGCTTGAGGATCTCCCTGTTGGGTGGCAGTTGCCTTGGGAGCTGGAGCTTCTCCGGCCTGAGTGTGTCGTCGTCCATTGGCAGAAGCCGTGGGACGACGAGGCAAGAGGGAGCAAGAGCAACGGCTTCGAGCTCAAGAGTGGAACGGCGAGGCAAGAGCGAGCTTGGAGCTGAAGAGGGGGCACGAGAGGCCCTCTGGGCAAATGGCCTTCCTGGCATGACCAGGGCACCTTGTGGGTGCCGCAGCTGGCTTTGCGCTGGGCGACCTCCCTGGGAGCAGGGCTGGGTCTTTGCCGTCGTTGGCCTTTTGCCGTTGTGCTCCTTTGGCTGCCCGGAGAGCGGGGCAACCCTGTAAGGAGGGTGAGAGCCCCTGTCTCCGCACCTGAGGGGGGAAACGGAGCTCTCCCTGCCCCCAGCCCGCCCTCTACGCAGGGCAGGGCCTTTTCCCCAGCCCCGGCAGCTGTCTGCCTGCTGCTGGCCCCTGGCCAGCGTGACCCCCTGTACTCGGGGCGCGTCACAGCCTTCGTCCCTGTGCCCCCCCCTGAAGCGCCTCAGCGCGTCGAGGCCCCTGTACCCTCCCACAGAGCAGGGGCAGGTCTGATGCTTTCCTCTCCCGCTCAGCGGTAGGGATGGCTCCCCAGCAGGTTGGCTGCACAGAACTTGCTCCCTCTTCTGGGACTGTCTTCCCCTCCCCTGTCTTCCCCTTAGTTGGTGTGAGTGAGCAAGCGTGCTTGTGCTTTTGGCCCCCTTTAGACACAGAGCAGTGTAGCTTAGACTTCCCAGGAGGGAAAGAGGAGCTCTGTGCAGCCACGGGGAGGTCCCCAAACGCACGGTGGAGAAACTGTCCGGCCTTGCCCCTGCTTTCTGAGGACGGAGCGAAGCCGCTTAGCGGTAGCGTGGCACCGTGACCCGCCCGTAGCCAGGGCCTGGGTCTCTGCCTATGCTGCGTGGCCGCCAGTCCTGCTGGCGACCTGCCAGCGTGCGGGCCCTGTACTCGGGGCCCGTGTCACGACCTTGTGGAGCCCTTTGTCCCCAGGAGCAGCCCCAGGTCCTTGTGAGCAGGCCTAGGGAGGCTGCTTTAGCCAGGTGCCAGGAACGAGCGCTCCCCGGCCCTTGCGAGGGTGCAGGTTGAAGAAGTGCTGCGCCGCAGGGCGCAGTCCCGCCTTTGGCGCTGCTTTGGGCCGCTGTGGCCTCCCTGCCGCCCTTGTTGCGGAGGCTCCCGGGGCTCCTGCAGACGCCTGCGTTGCCATGCCGCGGCCGGGCTCCGGCCGGCCCCTAAGTGGGGCGCAGGCCAGAGCCTGAGCTCCGTGGTGCTTGTTGGGGGTGCCGGGCTGCGGGGGGCGGCCCCGTAAGTGGGGTTGTGTGCGTCCCCGGCCTCGGCGGGCGGTTGGAGGGACCCCCTGTAATCAGGCGGGTATCCCTGGCCCCGGCCTTTCAGAGGCGTGGGGCCAGGAGTCATGGGGCCGGGCGTGTGCCCTCCCTGTCCTCGGGGCTGGGGTCCCGGCCCCTCGGCTTTAGGCCGTCAGCTCGACATCCGATTGTAGAGTCTCGTTCCTGTTGCCGTGGGGGAGGCCGAGCTCCGTGGCTCCCTGGGTGTCGACCGGCCTGTAAGCGGGCTGCAGGTCTGGAGCCTTTGTGCCCCCTTGAGCTGGCAGCCTGCGTGGGGCGAGCGTCCCCTTAGTGGGAGTGCCCCGGAACTGGAGAGAAGGAGCCTCCGTAGGCCTTGGGGACCAGGGCTACCCTGTAAGTCGGGGCCAGTGCTCTGGAGTCCCGGGCACTTTGCAGTCCAGGCAGCGGCTTGAGCGCCCTATAAGTAGGGGTACAGCCTCTATGGCCGCTGCTTTGCATGCCCAGCTTCATTTGCCCAGAGGGCCTGGCTCCCAGCACGGCGTGGGACTGCGCCGGACGTCGCGATGGTGAGTCAAGCTGAAGCGGGAGGCTATGGGCAGCTGGGGGAGTCTGTGGGTGGCGGCTTGAGGATCTCCCTGTCGGGGGGCGGTTGCCTTCAGGAGCTGGAGTTTCTCAGGCCTGAGTGTGTTGTACCTTGGTAGAAGCCATGGGCCGACGAGGCAAGAGCGAGCAAGAGAGCAGCGGCTTCGAGCTCAAGAGTGGAACGGCGAGGCAAGAGCGAGCAAGAGGAGCAGCAGCTTCGAGCTCAAGAGTGGAACGGCGAGGCAAGAGCGAGCAAGAGGAGCAGCGGCTTCGAGCTCAAGAGTGGAACGGCGAGGCAAGAGTGAGCAAGAGGAACAGCGGCTTCGAGCTCAAGAGTGGAACAGCAAGGTAAGAGCATCAGCTTGGAGCTGAAATTGGAGGCTTTTGTGGAGCTGGGGGGTCTGCGGGTGGCGGCTTGAGGATCTCCCTGTTGGGTGGCAGTTGCCTTCGGGAGCTGGAGCTTCTCCGGCCTGAGTGTGTCGTCGTCCATTGGCAGAAGCCGTGGGACGACGAGGCAAGAGGGAGCAAGAGCAACGGCTTCGAGCTCAAGAGTGGAACGGCGAGGCAAGAGCGAGCTTGGAGCTGAAGAGGGGGCACGAGAGGCCCTCTGGGCAAATGGCCTTCCTGGCATGACCAGGGCACCTTGTGGGTGCCGCAGCTGGCTTTGCGCTGGGCGACCTCCCTGGGAGCAGGGCTGGGTCTTTGCCGTCGTTGGCCTTTTGCCGTTGTGCTCCTTTGGCTGCCCGGAGAGCGGGGCAACCCTGTAAGGAGGGTGAGAGCCCCTGTCTCCGCACCTGAGGGGGAAACGGAGCTCTCCCTGCCCCCAGCCCGCCCTCTACGCAGGGCAGGGCCTTTTCCCCAGCCCCGGCAGCTGTCTGCCTGCTGCTGGCCCCTGGCCAGCGTGACCCCCTGTACTCGGGGCGCGTCACAGCCTTCGTCCCTGTGCCCCCCCTGAAGCGCCTCAGCGCGTCGAGGCCCCTGTACCCTCCCCACAGAGCAGGGGCAGGTCTGATGCTTTCCTCTCCCGCTCAGCGGTAGGGATGGCTCCCCAGCAGGTTGGCTGCACAGAACTTGCTCCCTCTTCTGGGACTGTCTTCCCCTCCCCTGTCTTCCCCTTAGTGGTGTGAGTGAGCAAGCGTGCTTGTGCTTTTGGCCCCCTTTAGACACAGAGCAGCGTAGCTTAGACTTCCCAGGAGGGAAAGAGGAGCTCTGTGCAGCCACGGGGAGGTCCCCAAAAACGCACGGGTGGAGAAACTGTCCGGCCTTGCCCCTGCTTTCTGAGGACGGAGCGAAGCCGCTTAGCGGTAGCGTGGGCACCGTGACCCGCCCGTAGCCAGGGCCTGGGTCTCTGCCTATGCTGCGTGGCCGCCAGTCCTGCTGGCGACCTGCCAGCGTGCGGGCCCTGTACTCGGGGCCCGTGTCACGACCTTGTGGAGCCCTTTGTCCCCAGGAGCAGCCCCAGGTCCTTGTGAGCAGGCCTAGGGAGGCTGCTTTAGCCAGGTGCCAGGAACGAGCGCTCCCCGGCCCTTGCGAGGGTGCAGGTTGAAGAAGTGCTGCGCCGCAGGGCGCAGTCCCGCCTTTGGCGCTGCTTTGGGCCGCTGTGGCCTCCCTGCCGCCCTTGTTGCGGAGGCTCCCGGGGCTCCTGCAGACGCCTGCGTTGCCATGCCGCGGCCGGGCTCCGGCCGGCCCCTAAGTGGGGCGCAGGCCAGAGCCTGAGCTCCGTGGTGCTTGTTGGGGGTGCCGGGCTGCGGGGGCGGCCCCGTAAGTGGGGTTGTGTGCGTCCCCGGCCTCGGGCGGTTGGAGGGACCCCCTGTAATCAGGCGGGTATCCCTGGCCCCGGCCTTTCAGAGGCGTGGGGCCAGGAGTCATGGGGCCGGGCGTGTGCCCTCCCTGTCCTCGGGGCTGGGGTCCCGGCCCCTCGGCTTTAGGCCGTCAGCTCGACATCCCGATTGTAGAGTCTCGTTCCTGTTGCCGTGGGGAGGCCGAGCTCCGTGGCTCCCTGGGTGTCGACCGGCCTGTAAGCGGGCTGCAGGTCTGGGAGCCTTTGTGCCCCCTTGAGCTGGCAGCCTGCGTGGGGCGAGCGTCCCCTTAGTGGGGAGTGCCCCGGAACTGGAGAGAAGGAGCCTCCGTAGGCCTTGGGGACCAGGGCTACCCTGTAAGTCGGGGCCAGTGCTCTGGAGTCCCGGGCACTTTGCAGTCCA
>JACSVZ010000031.1:2365914-2382879 GCA_014706295.1 Lycocorax pyrrhopterus obiensis
CGGAAATGTGGCATTGGACTGAGGCGAGAACCAGAGAAAGAAGAGGAAGGAGCAAGGTTTGGGCAGTGTGCTCCCCTTGGCATGCTTTTCGCATTGTCAGGGTCCCTGGAGCTCTGGGCTTTTGGTCTTTTGAACCCTAACCCGAACCCTGGGAAGAGGCTGAAATCTGGTAGTGGGATGAGGCGAGTGCCAAGCAGAAAGAAGAGGAGGGAGCCAGGTTGGGGCAGTGCCTCGCTCCCCTTGGCATGCCTTTGGCATTGTCAGTGTCCTTACAGCTCTGGGCTTTGTGGTTTCTCCTAACCTAGGCGTAACCCTAGGCCTAACCCTAGACCGTAACCCTAGACAGAGGTGGAAATGTGGCATTGGGCTGAGGCGAGAACCAAGAAAAAAGAGCGGGGAGCAAGGTTTGGGCAGTGTCGTGCTCCCCTTGGCATGCTTTTCGCATTGTCAGGGTCCCTGGAGCTCTGGCTTTTTGGTCTTTTGAACCCTAACCCAAACCCTGGGAAGAGGCTGAAATCTGGTAGTGGGACGAGGCGAGTGCCAAGCAGAAAGAAGAGGAGGGAGCCAGGTTGGGGCAGTGCCTCGCTCCCCTTGGCATGCCTTTGGCATTGTCAGTGTCCTTACAGCTCTGGGCTTTGTGGTTTTCTGAACCGTAACGGTAGGCATAAGCCTAACCCTAGGCAGAGGCGGAAATCTGGCTTTGGGCTGAGGCGAGTGCCACGCAGAAAGAAGTGGAGGGAGCCAGGCTGGGGCAGTGTTGCGCTCGCCTTTTGCATTGTCAGTTTCCCAGGATTCTTTGGGCTTTGTTGGTTTTCCGAACCATAACCCGAGGCATAACCCTAACCCTAACGCTAGGCAGAGGCGGAAATGTGGCATTGGACTGAGGCGAGAAACCAGAGAAAAGAAGAGGAGGGAGCAAGGTTTGGGCAGTGTCCGTGCTCCCCTTGGCTGCTTTTCGCATTGTCAGGGTCCCTGGAGCTCTGGGCTTTTTGGTCTTTTGAACCCTAACCCAAACCCTGGGAAGAGGCTGAAATCTGGTAGTGGGACGAGGCGAGTGCCAAGCAGAAAGAAGAGGAGGGAGCCAGGTTGGGGCAGTGCCTCGCTCCCCTTGGCATGCCTTTGGCATTGTCAGTGTCCTTACAGCTCTGGGCTTTGTGGTTTTCTGAACCCTAACCCTAGCGTAACCCTAACCTAACCCTAGACGTAACCCTAGACAGAGGTGGAAATGTGGCATTGGGCTGAGGCGAGAACCAAGAAAAAGAAGCGGTGGAGCAAGTTTTGGGCAGTGTCGTGCTCCCCTTGGCATGCTTTTCGCATTGTCAGGGTCCTGGAGCTCTGGGCTTTTTGGTCTTTTGAACCTAACCCAAACCCTGGGAAGAGGCTGAAATCTGGTAGTGGGATGAGGCGAGTGCCAAGCAGAAAGAAGAGGAGGGAGCCAGGTTGGGGCAGTGCCTCGCTCCCCTTGGCATGCCTTTGGCATTGTCAGTGTCCTTACAGCTCTGGGCTTTGTGGTTTTCTGAACCGTAACGGTAGGCATAAGCCTAACCCTAGGCAGAGGCGGAAATCTGGCTTTGGGCTGAGGCGAGTGCCACGCAGAAAGAAGTGGAGGGAGCCAGGTTGGGGCAGTGTTGCGCTCGCCTTTTGCATTGTCAGTTTCCCAGGATCTTTGGGCTTTGTGGTTTTCCGAACCATAACCCGAGGCATAACCCTAACCCTAACGCTAGGCAGAGGCGGAAATGTGGCATTGGACTGAGGCGAGAACCTAGAGAAAAGAAGAGGAGGGAGCAAGGTTTGGGCAGTGTCGTGCTCCCCTTGGCATGCTTTTCGCATTGTCAGGGTCCCTGGAGCTCTGGCTTTTTGGTCTTTTGAACCCTAACCCGAACCCTGGGAAGAGGCTGAAATCTGGTAGTGGGACGAGGCGAGTGCCAAGCAGAAAGAAGAGGAGGGAGCCAGGTTGGGCAGTTGCCTCGCTCCCCTTGGCATGCCTTTGGCATTGTCAGTGTCCTTACAGCTCTGGGCTTTGTGGTTTTCTGAACGGTAACGGTAGGCCATAAGCCTAACCCTAGGCAGAGGCGGAAATCTGGCTTTGGGCTGAGGCGAGTGCCACGCAGAAAGAAGTGGAGGGAGCCAGGTTGGGGCAGTGTTGCGCTCGCCTTTTGCATTGTCAGTTTCCCAGGATCTGTGGGCTTTGTGCTTTACTGAACTCTAATGCAGGCGTAACCTTAACCCTAATCCTAGGGGCAGCTGGAGAATCAGCATTGGTCTGAGGCGAGCGCCCATCAGGAAGACAAGAGGGCCACGAGGCTGGGGCAGTGGCTCGCTCCCTTGGCATGCTTTTCGCGTTGTCAGTGTCCCTGGATCTCTGGGCTTTGTGGTCTTCTGAACCCTAACCTTAGGCATAACCCCTAATGTCACTGTTTTCCCCACGGACGAGTAAGAGAACGACACAAGTCCAGGCTCAGGGATAGATGAACGCGCTTTAATGAATTCTCAGAAGGCTTTTCTATGTTAGTTTGCAAAGCGTAATGAAGTGGCATAAGGTAATTGGTTTTTTGCCATCCACCCCTTAAGGGGATTGGTCAAGTTCTAAGACACCCATCTCTGAATGTTTTTCTCGTTAGAACCATAAGAATGCTGCAAAACAACCTGCAGCTGCAAGAAGTTTACAAAACTGTCACATTGTTTGGAGTTACTTGCATGGGAAAGGACAGAACTCTCACAGAAATGCTGCAGAGAGCTGAAGAAATTCTCTGCAGGAGCTTTTTCAGCATCCATACCCTAACCCAAACCCTAACCGTAACCTTAACCCTAGCGCAGCCGCAGAATCAGCGTTGCTCTGAGACGAGCGCCAATCAGGAAGACAAGAAGGCCGCAAGGGTGGGGCAGTTTGGCACTCCCCTTGGCATGCCTTTTGCATTGTCAGTGTCCTGGAGCTGTGGTCTTTGTGATTTTCTGAACCCTAACGCTGGGCGTAAGGCTAATCCTAACCCTGGGCAGAGCCGGAAATCTGGCATCGGGCTGAGGCGAGAACCAAGAAAAAAGAAGTGGAGGGAGCCAGGTTGGGGCAGTGTTGCGCTCGCCTTTTGCATTGTCAGTTTCCCAGGATCTTTGGGCTTTGTGGTTTTCCGAACCATAACCCGAGGCATAACCCTAACCCTAACGCTAGGCAGAGGCGGAAATGTGGCATTGGACTGAGGCGAGAACCTAGAGAAAGAAGAGGAAGGAGCAAGGTTTGGGCAGTGTCGTGCTCCCTTGGCATGCTTTTCGCATTGTCAGGGTCCCTGGAGCTCTGGGCTTTTTGGTCTTTTGAACCCTAACCCGAACCCTGGAAGAGGCTGAAATCTGGTAGTGGGATGAGGCGAGTGCCAAGCAGAAAGAAGAGGAGGGAGCCAGGTTGGGGCAGTGCCTCGCTCCCTTGGCATGCCTTTGGCATTGTCAGTGTCCTTACAGCTCTGGGCTTTGTGGTTTTCTGAACCCTAACCCTAGGCGTAACCCTAACCCTAACCCTAGACCGTAACCCTAGACAGAGGTGGAAATGTGGCATTGGGCTGAGGCGAGAACCAAGAAAAAAGAAGCGGTGGGAGCAAGGTTTGGGCAGTGTCGTGCTCCCCTTGGCATGCTTTTCGCATTGTCAGGGTCCCTGGAGCTCTGGGCTTTTTGGTCTTTTGAACCCTAACCCAAACCCTGGGAAGAGGCTGAAATCTGGTAGTGGGACGAGGCGAGTGCCAAGCAGAAAGAAGAGGAGGGAGCCAGGTTGGGGCAGTGCCTCGCTCCCCTTGGCATGCCTTTGGCATTGTCAGTGTCCTTACAGCTCTGGGCTTTGTGGTTTTCTGAACCGTAACGGTAGGCATAAGCCTAACCCTAGGCAGAGGCGGAAATCTGGCTTTGGGCTGAGGCGAGTGCCACGCAGAAAGAAGTGGAGGGAGCCAGGTTGGGGCAGTGTTGCGCTCGCCTTTTGCATTGTCAGTTTCCCAGGATCTTTGGGCTTTGTGGTTTTCCGAACCATAACCCGAGGCATAACCCTAACCCTAACGCTAGGCAGAGGCGGAAATGTGGCATTGGACTGAGGCGAGAACCTAGAGAAAAGAAGAGGAGGGAGCAAGGTTTGGGCAGTGTCGTGCTCCCCTTGGCATGCTTTTCGCATTGTCAGGGTCCCTGGAGCTCTGGGCTTTTTGGTCTTTTGAACCCTAACCCGAACCCTGGGAAGAGGCTGAAATCTGGTAGTGGGACGAGGCGAGTGCCAAGCAGAAAGAAGAGGAGGGAGCCAGGTTGGGGCAGTGCCTCGCTCCCCTTGGCATGCCTTTGGCATTGTCAGTGTCCTTACAGCTCTGGGCTTTGTGGTTTTCTGAACGGTAACGGTAGGCATAAGCCTAACCCTAGGCAGAGGCGGAAATCTGGCTTTGGGCTGAGGCGAGTGCCACGCAGAAAGAAGTGGAGGGAGCCAGGTTGGGGCAGTGTTGCGCTCGCCTTTTGCATTGTCAGTTTCCCAGGATCTGTGGGCTTTGTGCTTTACTGAACTCTAATGCTAGGCGTAACCTTAACCCTAATCCTAGGGGCAGCTGGAGAATCAGCATTGGTCTGAGGCGAGCGCCCATCAGGAAGACAAGAGGGCCACGAGGCTGGGGCAGTGGCTCGCTCCCCTTGGCATGCTTTTCGCGTTGTCAGTGTCCCTGGATCTCTGGGCTTTGTGGTCTTCTGAACCCTAACCTTAGGCATAACCCTAATGTCACTGTTTTCCCCACGGACGAGTAGAGAAACGACACAAAGTCCAGGCTCAGGGATAGATGAACGCGCTTTAATGAATTCTCAGAAGGCTTTTCTATGTTAGTTTGCAAAGCGTATGAAGTGGCATAAGGTAATTGGTTTTTTGCCATCCACCTCTTAAGGGGATTGGTCAAGTTCTAAGACACCCATCTCTGAATGTTTTTCTCGTTAGAACCATAAGAATGCTGCAAAACAACCTGCAGCTGCAAGAAGTTTACAAAACTGTCACATTGTTTGGAGTTACTTGCATGGGAAAGACAGAACTCTCACAGAAATGCTGCAGAGAGCTGAAGAAATTCTCTGCAGGAGCTTTTTCAGCATCCATACCCTAACCCAAACCCTAACCGTAACCTTAACCCTAGGCGCAGCCGCAGAATCAGCGTTGCTCTGAGACGAGCGCCAATCAGGAAGACAAGAAGGCCGCAAGGGTGGGGCAGTTTGGCACTCCCCTTGGCATGCCTTTTGCATTGTCAGTGTCCCTGGAGCTGTGGTCTTTGTGATTTTCTGAACCCTAACGCTGGGCGTAAGGCTAATCCTAACCCTGGGCAGAGCCGGAAATCTGGCATCGGGCTGAGGCGAGAACCAAGAAAAAAGAAGTGGAGGGGGCAAGGTTGGGGCTGTGTCGCGCTCCCCTTGGCATGCCTTTCGCATTGTCAGTGTCTCTGGATCTCTGGGCTTTGTGGTTTTCCGAACCCTAACCCTAGGCGTAACCCTAACCCTAGGTGGAGCCGGAAATGTGGCATTGGGCTGAGGCGAGTACCAAGAAAAAAGAAGAGGAGGGAGCAAACTTTTGGCAGTGTCGCGCTCCCCTTGGCATGCCTTTCGCATTGTCGGTGTCCTTACAGCTCCGGGCTTTGTGGTTTTCTGAAGTCTAACCCTAGGCGTAACCCTAACCCTAACCCTAGACCGTAACCCTAGACAGAGGTGGAAATGTGGCATTGGGCTGAGGCGAGAACCAAGAAAAAAGAAGAGGAGGGAGCAAGGTTTTGGCAGTGTCGTGCTCCCCTTGGCATGCTTTTCGCATTGTCAGGGTCCCTGGAGCTCTGGGCTTTTTGGTCTTTTGAACCCTAACCCGAACCCTGGGAAGAGGCTGAAATCTGGTAGTGGGATGAGGCGAGTGCCAAGCAGAAAGAAGAGGAGGGAGCCAGGTTGGGGCAGTGCCTCGCTCGCCTTTCTCATTGTCAGTTTCCCAGGATCTTTGGGCTTTGTGATTTTCCGAACCATAACCCGAGGCATAACCCTAACCCTAACGCTAGGCAGAGGCGGAAATGTGGCATTGGACTGAGGCGAGAACCTAGAGAAAAGAAGAGGAGGGAGCAAGGTTTGGGCAGTGTCGTGCTCCCCTTGGCATGCTTTTCGCATTGTCAGGGTCCCTGGAGCTCTGGGCTTTTTGGTCTTTTGAACCCTAACCCGAACCCTGGGAAGAGGCTGAAATCTGGTAGTGGGACGAGGCGAGTGCCAAGCAGAAAGAAGAGGAGGGAGCCAGGTTGGGGCAGTGCCTCGCTCCCCTTGGCATGCCTTTGGCATTGTCAGTGTCCTTACAGCTCTGGGCTTTGTGGTTTTCTGAACGGTAACGGTAGGCATAAGCCTAACCCTAGGCAGAGGCGGAAATCTGGCTTTGGGCTGAGGCGAGTGCCACGCAGAAAGAAGTGGAGGGAGCCAGGTTGGGGCAGTGTTGCGCTCGCCTTTTGCATTGTCAGTTTCCCAGGATCTGTGGGCTTTGTGCTTTACTGAACTCTAATGCTAGGCGTAACCTTAACCCTAATCCTAGGGGCAGCTGGAGAATCATCATTGGTCTGAGGCGAGCGCCCATCAGGAAGACAAGAGGGCCACGAGGCTGGGGCAGTGGCTCGCTCCCCTTGGCATGCTTTTCGCGTTGTCAGTGTCCCTGGATCTCTGGGCTTTGTGGTCTTCTGAACCCTAACCTTAGGCATAACCCTAATGTCACTGTTTTCCCCACGGACGAGTAGAGAAACGACACAAAGTCCAGGCTCAGGGATAGATGAACGCGCTTTAATGAATTCTCAGAAGGCTTTTCTATGTTAGTTTGCAAAGCGTATGAAGTGGCATAAGGTAATTGGTTTTTTGCCATCCACCCCTTAAGGGGATTGGTCAAGTTCTAAGACACCCATCTCTGAATGTTTTTCTCGTTAGAACCATAAGAATGCTGCAAAACAACCTGCAGCTGCAAGAAGTTTACAAAACTGTCACATTGTTTGGAGTTACTTGCATGGGAAAGACAGAACTCTCACAGAAATGCTGCAGAGAGCTGAAGAAATTCTCTGCAGGAGCTTTTTCAGCATCCATACCCTAACCCAAACCCTAACCGTAACCTTAACCCTAGGCGCAGCCGCAGAATCAGCGTTGGTCTGAGACGAGCGCCAATCAGGAAGACAAGAAGGCCGCAAGGGTGGGGCAGTTTGGCACTCCCCTTGGCATGCCTTTCGCATTGTCAGTGTCTCTGGATCTCTGGGCTTTGTGGTTTTCCGAACCCTAACCCTAGGCGTAACCCTAACCCTAGGTGGAGCCGGAAATGTGGCATTGGGCTGAGGCGAGTACCAAGAAAAAAGAAGAGGAGGGAGCAAACTTTTGGCAGTGTCGCGCTCCCCTTGGCATGCCTTTCGCATTGTCGGTGTCCTTACAGCTCCGGGCTTTGTGGTTTTCTGAACCCTAACCCTAGGCGTAACCCTAACCCTAACCCTAGACCGTAACCCTAGACAGAGGTGGAAATGTGGCATTGGGCTGAGGCGAGAACCAAGAAAAAAGAAGCGGAGGGAGCAAGGTTTGGGCAGTGTCGTGCTCCCCTTGGCATGCTTTTCGCATTGTCAGGGTCCCTGGAGCTCTGGGGTTTTTGGTCTTTTGAACCCTAACCCGAACCCTGGGAAGAGGCTGAAATCTGGTAGTGGGACGAGGCGAGTGCCAAGCAGAAAGAAGAGGAGGGAGCCAGGTTGGGGCAGTGCCTCGCTCCCCTTGGCATGCCTTTGGCATTGTCAGTGTCCTTACAGCTCTGGGCTTTGTGGTTTTCTGAACGGTAACGGTAGGCATAAGCCTAACCCTAGGCAGAGGCGGAAATCTGGCTTTGGGCTGAGGCGAGTGCCACGCAGAAAGAAGTGGAGGGAGCCAGGTTGGGGCAGTGTTGCGCTCGCCTTTTGCATTGTCAGTTTCCCAGGATCTTTGGGCTTTGTGGTTTTCCGAACCATAACCCGAGGCATAACCCTAACCCTAACGCTAGGCAGAGGCGGAAATGTGGCATTGGACTGAGGCGAGAACCTAGAGAAAAGAAGAGGAGGGAGCAAGGTTTGGGCAGTGTCGTGCTCCCCTTGGCATGCTTTTCGCATTGTCAGGGTCCCTGGAGCTCTGGGCTTTTTGGTCTTTTGAACCCTAACCCGAACCCTGGGAAGAGGCTGAAATCTGGTAGTGGGATGAGGCGAGTGCCAAGCAGAAAGAAGAGGAGGGAGCCAGGTTGGGGCAGTGCCTCGCTCCCCTTGGCATGCCTTTGGCATTGTCAGTGTCCTTACAGCTCTGGGCTTTGTGGTTTTCTGAACGGTAACGGTAGGCATAAGCCTAACCCTAGGCAGAGGCGGAAATCTGGCTTTGGGCTGAGGCGAGTGCCACGCAGAAAGAAGTGGAGGGAGCCAGGTTGGGGCAGTGTTGCGCTCGCCTTTTGCATTGTCAGTTTCCCAGGATCTGTGGGCTTTGTGCTTTACTGAACTCTAATGCTAGGCGTAACCTTAACCCTAATCCTAGGGGCAGCTGGAGAATCAGCATTGGTCTGAGGCGAGCGCCCATCAGGAAGACAAGAGGGCCACGAGGCTGGGGCAGTGGCTCGCTCCCCTTGGCATGCTTTTCGCGTTGTCAGTGTCCCTGGATCTCTGGGCTTTGTGGTCTTCTGAACCCTAACCTTAGGCATAACCCTAATGTCACTGTTTTCCCCACGGACGAGTAGAGAAACGACACAAAGTCCAGGCTCAGGGATAGATGAACGCGCTTTAATGAATTCTCAGAAGGCTTTTCTATGTTAGTTTGCAAAGCGTATGAAGTGGCATAAGGTAATTGGTTTTTTGCCATCCACCCCTTAAGGGGATTGGTCAAGTTCTAAGACACCCATCTCTGAATGTTTTTCTCGTTAGAACCATAAGAATGCTGCAAAACAACCTGCAGCTGCAAGAAGTTTACAAAACTGTCACATTGTTTGGAGTTACTTGCATGGGAAAGACAGAACTCTCACAGAAATGCTGCAGAGAGCTGAAGAAATTCTCTGCAGGAGCTTTTTTCAGCATCCATACCCTAACCCAAACCCTAACCGTAACCTTAACCCTAGGCGCAGCCGCAGAATCAGCGTTGGTCTGAGACGAGCGCCAATCAGGAAGACAAGAAGGCCGCAAGGGTGGGGCAGTTTGGCACTCCCCTTGGCATGCCTTTTGCATTGTCAGTGTCCCTGGAGCTGTGGTCTTTGTGATTTTCTGAACCCTAACGCTGGGCGTAAGGCTAATCCTAACCCTGGGCAGAGCCGGAAATCTGGCATCGGGCTGAGGCGAGAACCAAGAAAAAAGAAGTGGAGGGGGCAAGGTTGGGGCTGTGTCGCGCTCCCCTTGGCATGCCTTTCGCATTGTCAGTGTCTCTGGATCTCTGGGCTTTGTGGTTTTCCGAACCCTAACCCTAGGCGTAACCCTAACCCTAGGTGGAGCCGGAAATGTGGCATTGGGCTGAGGCGAGTACCAAGAAAAAAGAAGAGGAGGGAGCAAACTTTTGGCAGTGTTGCGCTCCCCTTGGCATGCCTTTCGCATTGTCGGTGTCCTTACAGCTCCGGGCTTTGTGGTTTTCTGAACCCTAACCCTAGGCGTAACCCTAACCCTAACCCTAGACCGTAACCCTAGAGAGAGGTGGAAATGTGGCATTGGGCTGAGGCGAGAACCAAGAAAAAAGAAGCGGAGGGAGCAAGGTTTGGGCAGTGTCGTGCTCCCCTTGGCATGCTTTTCGCATTGTCAGGGTCCCTGGAGCTCTGGGCTTTTTGGTCTTTTGAACCCTAACCCGAACCCTGGGAAGAGGCTGAAATCTGGTAGTGGGACGAGGCGAGTGCCAAGCAGAAAGAAGAGGAGGGAGCCAGGTTGGGGCAGTGCCTCGCTCCCCTTGGCATGCCTTTGGCATTGTCAGTGTCCTTACAGCTCTGGGCTTTGTGGTTTTCTGAACGGTAACGGTAGGCATAAGCCTAACCCTAGGCAGAGGCGGAAATCTGGCTTTGGGCTGAGGCGAGTGCCACGCAGAAAGAAGTGGAGGGAGCCAGGTTGGGGCAGTGTTGCGCTCGCCTTTTGCATTGTCAGTTTCCCAGGATCTTTGGGCTTTGTGGTTTTCCGAACCATAACCCGAGGCATAACCCTAACCCTAACGCTAGGCAGAGGCGGAAATGTGGCATTGGACTGAGGCGAGAACCTAGAGAAAAGAAGAGGAGGGAGCAAGGTTTGGGCAGTGTCGTGCTCCCCTTGGCATGCTTTTCGCATTGTCAGGGTCCCTGGAGCTCTGGGCTTTTTGGTCTTTTGAACCCTAACCCGAACCCTGGGAAGAGGCTGAAATCTGGTAGTGGGATGAGGCGAGTGCCAAGCAGAAAGAAGAGGAGGGAGCCAGGTTGGGGCAGTGCCTCGCTCCCCTTGGCATGCCTTTGGCATTGTCAGTGTCCTTACAGCTCTGGGCTTTGTGGTTTTCTGAACGGTAACGGTAGGCATAAGCCTAACCCTAGGCAGAGGCGGAAATCTGGCTTTGGGCTGAGGCGAGTGCCACGCAGAAAGAAGTGGAGGGAGCCAGGTTGGGGCAGTGTTGCGCTCGCCTTTTGCATTGTCAGTTTCCAGGATCTGTGGGCTTTGTGCTTTACTGAACTCTAATGCTAGGCGTAACCTTAACCCTAATCCTAGGGGCAGCTGGAGAATCAGCATTGGTCTGAGGCGAGCGCCCATCAGGAAGACAAGAGGGCCACGAGGCTGGGGCAGTGGCTCGCTCCCCTTGGCATGCTTTTCGCGTTGTCAGTGTCCCTGGATCTCTGGGCTTTGTGGTCTTCTGAACCCTAACCTTAGGCATAACCCTAATGTCACTGTTTTCCCCACGGACGAGTAGAGAAACGACACAAAGTCCAGGCTCAGGGATAGATGAACGCGCTTTAATGAATTCTCAGAAGGCTTTTCTATGTTAGTTTGCAAAGCGTATGAAGTGGCATAAGGTAATTGGTTTTTGCCATCCACCCCTTAAGGGGATTGGTCAAGTTCTAAGACACCCATCTCTGAATGTTTTTCTCGTTAGAACCATAAGAATGCTGCAAAACAACCTGCAGCTGCAAGAAGTTTACAAAACTGTCACATTGTTTGGAGTTACTTGCATGGGAAAGACAGAACTCTCACAGAAATGCTGCAGAGAGCTGAAGAAATTCTCTGCAGGAGCTTTTTCAGCATCCATACCCTAACCCAAACCCTAACCGTAACCTTAACCCTAGGCGCAGCCGCAGAATCAGCGTTGGTCTGAGACGAGCGCCAATCAGGAAGACAAGAAGGCCGCAAGGGTGGGGCAGTTTGGCACTCCCCTTGGCATGCCTTTTGCATTGTCAGTGTCCCTGGAGCTGTGGTCTTTGTGATTTCTGAACCCTAACGCTGGGCGTAAGGCTAATCCTAACCCTGGGCAGAGCCGGAAATCTGGCATCGGGCTGAGGCGAGAACCAAGAAAAAAGAAGTGGAGGGGGCAAGGTTGGGGCTGTGTCGCGCTCCCCTTGGCATGCCTTTCGCATTGTCAGTGTCTCTGGATCTCTGGGCTTTGTGGTTTTCCGAACCCTAACCCTAGGCGTAACCCTAACCCTAGGTGGAGCCGGAAATGTGGCATTGGGCTGAGGCGAGTACCAAGAAAAAAGAAGAGGAGGGAGCAAACTTTTGGCAGTGTTGCGCTCCCCTTGGCATGCCTTTCGCATTGTCCGGTGTCCTTACAGCTCCGGGCTTTGTGGTTTCTGAACCCTAACCCTAGGCGTAACCCTAACCCTAACCCTAGACCGTAACCCTAGAGAGAGGTGGGAAATGTGGCATTGGGGCTGAGGCGAGAACCAAGAAAAAAGAAGCGGAGGGAGCAAGGTTTGGGCAGTGTCGTGCTCCCCTTGGCATGCTTTTCGCATTGTCAGGGTCCCTGGAGCTCTGGGCTTTTTGGTCTTTTGAAACCCTAACCCGAACCCTGGGAAGAGGCTGAAATCTGGTAGTGGGACGAGGCGAGTGCCAAGCAGAAAGAAGAGGAGGGAGCCAGGTTGGGGCAGTGCCTCACTCCCCTTGGCATGCCTTTGGCATTGTCAGTGTCCTTACAGCTCTGGGCTTTGTGGTTTTCTGAACGGTAACGGTAGGCATAAGCCTAAACGCCTAGGCAGAGGCGGAAATCTGGCTTTGGGCTGAGGCGAGTGCCACGCAGAAAGAAGTGGAGGGAGCCAGGTTGGGGCAGTGTTGCGCTCGCCTTTTGCATTGTCAGTTTCCCAGGATCTTTGGGCTTTGTGGTTTTCCGAACCATAACCCGAGGCATAACCTAACCCTAACGCTAGGCAGAGGCGGAAATGTGGCATTGGACCTGAGGCGAGAACCTAGAGAAAAGAAGAGGAGGGAGCAAGGTTTGGGCAGTGTCGTGCTCCCTTGGCATGCTTTTCGCATTGTCAGGGTCCCTGGAGCTCTGGGCTTTTGGTCTTTTGAAGCCTAACCCGAACCCTGGGAAGAGGCTGAAATCTGGTAGTGGGATGAGGCGAGTGCCAAGCAGAAAGAAGAGGAGGGAGCCAGGTTGGGGCAGTGGCCTCGCTCCCCTTGGCATGCCTTTGGCATTGTCAGTGTCCTTACAGCTCTGGGCTTTGTGGTTTTCTGAACGGTAAATGGTAGGCATAAAGCCTAACCCTAGGCAGAGGCGGAAATCTGGCTTTGGGCTGAGGCGAGTGCCACGCAGAAAGAAGTGGAGGGAGCCAGGTTGGGCAGTGTTGCGCTCGCCTTTTGCATTGTCAGTTTCCCAGGATCTGTGGGCTTTGTGCTTTACTGAACTCTAATGCTAGGCGTAACCTTAACCCTAATCCTAGGGGCAGCTGGAGAATCAGCATTGGTCTGAGGCGAGCGCCCATCAGGAAGACAAGAGGGCCACGAGGCTGGGGCAGTGGCTCGCTCCCCTTGGCATGCTTTTTCGCGTTGTCAGTGTCCCTGGATCTCTGGGCTTTGTGGTCTTCTGAACCCTAACCTTAGGCATAACCCTAATGTCACTGTTTTCCCCACGGACGAGTAGAGAAACGACACAAAGTCCAGGCTCAGGGATAGATGAACGCGCTTTAATGAATTCTCAGAAGGCTTTTCTATGTTAGTTTGCAAAGCGTATGAAGTGGCATAAGGTAATTGGTTTTTTGCCATCCACCCCTTAAGGGGATTGGTCAAGTTCTAAGACACCCATCTCTGAATGTTTTTCTCGTTAGAAAATACCATAAGAATGCTGCAAAACAACCTGCAGGCTGCAAGAAGTTTACAAAAACTGTCACACTTGTTTGGAGTTACTTGCATGGGAAAGACAGAACTCTCACAGAAATGCTGCAGAGAGCTGAAAGAAATTCTCTGCAGGAGCTTTTTCAGCATCCATACCCTAAACCCAAACCCTAACCGTAACCTTAACCCCTAGGCGCAGCCGCAGAATCAGCGTTGGTCTGAGACGAGCCGCCAATCAGGAAGACAAGAAGCCGCAAGGGTGGGGCAGTTTGGCACTCCCCCTTGGCATGCCTTTTGCATTGTCAGTGTCCCTGGAGCTGTGGTCTTTGTGATTTTCTGAACCCTAACGCTGGGCGTAAGGCTAATCCTAACCCTGGGCAGAGCCGGAAATCTGGCATCGGGCTGAGGCGAGAACCAAGAAAAAAGAAGTGGAGGGGGCAAGGTTGGGGCTGTGTCGCGCTCCCCTTGGCATGCCTTTCGCATTGTCAGTGTCTCTGGATCTCTGGGCTTTGTGGTTTTCCGAACCCTAACCCTAGGCGTAACCCTAACCCTAGGTGGAGCCGGAAATGTGGCATTGGGCTGAGGCGAGTACCAAGAAAAAAGAAGAGGAGGGAGCAAACTTTTGGCAGTGTTGCGCTCCCCTTGGCATGCCTTTCGCATTGTCGGTGTCCTTACAGCTCCGGGCTTTGTGGTTTTCTGAACCCTAACCCTAGGCGTAACCCTAACCCTAACCCTAGACCGTAACCCTAGAGAGAGGTGGAAATGTGGCATTGGGCTGAGGCGAGAACCAAGAAAAAAGAAGCGGAGGGAGCAAGGTTTGGGCAGTGTCGTGCTCCCCTTGGCATGCTTTTCGCATTGTCAGGGTCCCTGGAGCTCTGGGCTTTTTGGTCTTTTGAACCCTAACCCGAACCCTGGGAAGAGGCTGAAATCTGGTAGTGGGACGAGGCGAGTGCCAAGCAGAAAGAGAGGAGGGAGCCAGGTTGGGGCAGTGCCTCGCTCCCCTTGGCATGCCTTTGGCATTGGTCAGTGTCCTTACAGCTCTGGGCTTTGGTGGTTTTCTGAACGGTAACGGTAGGCATAAGCCTAACCCTAGGCAGAGGCGGAAAATCTGGCTTTGGGCTGAGGCGAGTGCCACGCAGAAAGAAGTGGAGGGAGCCAGGTTGGGGCAGTGTTGCGCTCGCCTTTTGCATTGTCAGTTTCCCAGGATCTTTGGGCTTTGTGGTTTTCCGAACCATAACCCGAGGCATAACCCTAACCCTAACGCTAGGCAGAGGCGGAAATGTGGCATTGGACTGAGGCGAGAACCTAGAGAAAAGAAGAGGAGGGAGCAAGGTTTGGGCAGTGTCGTGCTCCCCTTGGCATGCTTTTCGCATTGTCAGGGTCCCTGGAGCTCTGGGCTTTTTGGTCTTTTGAACCCTAACCCGAACCCTGGGAAGAGGCTGAAATCTGGTAGTGGGACGAGGCGAGTGCCAAGCAGAAAGAAGAGGAGGGAGCCAGGTTGGGGCAGTGCCGGGTCCTAAATCTCCATGGGGGGGCTGGGGAATCCCAGTGGGGAGGGGGATGGGGGAGACCCCCCCCCAAATCCCCACAGGAGTGGCCAATCCCAAACAGTGCTGGGTGCTCCTGTGGGTCCTTCACGGCCATGGATTCCATGGCACCCCGGGAAAAGGGGGCTTGGGGGGGTCCCCAAATCCCCTTGGGGGAGTCTGGGGGACCCCTGTGTGGAGGGGGGATCAGGGAGACCCCCCCATATCCACATGGGGGGTCTGGGGTCTCCCTCGGGGAAGGGGCAGTTCCCAGGAGGGGCCACCCACCCTGGGGTCCTTCAGGGCCCCCTGTGAAAAGGGGGGGTCGGGGGTCCCCAAATCCTCATCTGAGGCCCCCAAATCCCCACAGGGGGCTGGGGGAGGCCTGTGGGGAGGGATGAGGGGAGAGACCCCCCCCCCAAATCCTCATGGGAGTCCCCAATGCCTGGGAGCCCAAAAACCTCCCCTAAACCTCTCCAAACCTCCACACCCTGCCCCAAAATCCCCCTAAACCCCCTCTGAACCTCCCCAAAACCCCCAAATCCCCCCCAAAACCACTTCCCAAGCCTCTCCTCACCTGGAAGACGAGGAAGTTCCTGGCCTTGATGAGGATGCCCAGCTTCTCCAGCTCCTCGCTGTACTCACTCAGCTGCACCACCCGGTTGTTGATCTTGTACTCCGAGGAGCTGCCTGGGACGGGCATTTTGGGGGGTCAGGGGGCTCCCCCAAATCCTAAACACCCCCAAAATGTGCCCCACAAACCCTGAGACACCCAAAACGTGCCCTCCTTACACCCACACTGGCGTGGGTGAAGGTGCAGCCCTCAGGCCCCTCCTTGGAACTGCCTCTGCTGGGGATTTGTGGGGACCACGGGGGCTCCCCCAAACCCTAAATCCCCTAAACTGTGCCCCCCAACTCTGTGACCCCCCAAATGTGCCCCCTTTGCACCCACACTGATGCAGGTGAAGGTGTGGTCCTTGGCCCCCTCCTTGGAGCCGCCTGTGCTGGGGGGCTCGGGGGAGATTTTGGGGGGTCAGAAGGATCCCCCCAACCCCTAAACCCTCCCAAATGTGCCCTTCCAGCCCCCGTGCCCCTCCAAACCCACAAATCTCACACAAGACACCCCGTAAATCCCCCTTTACCCACAGCTCCAACCCCAAACCAGCCCACAGCAGCTCCAAATGTCCCCAAACCCCCGCAAATCCCCCCCAAAAGTGTCCCCAAACCCGAGTCCCCCGCGCACCGACGATGACGCGGGCGAAGGTGCGGTCCTCGGCGCCCTCCTCCGAGTACACCATGCTGACGAAGGCGCGGCTGGCCGCGGGCTTCCCCACGGGAGCGCCGTGGATCAGATCCCGCAGCGTTTTCACCCGCAGGTTGCTCGTCTTCTCCCCCAGCACGAAGCTGATGGCGTCCATCAGGTTGGACTTGCCTGGGGGGGCGGACGGGACACGGGGGTCAGGGGATCTGGGGGTCTGCAGGGGATGGGGGAGCCCCGGGAATGGAGGGTTTAGGGGGAAATCAGGGAACGGGGGGCTTAGGGGGAAATCAGGGAATGGGGGGTTTGGGGGGAAATCAGGGAATGGGGGGAGTCCCGGGAATTGGTGGGGGACCCCCATGGAGTGGGGGGCTCGCGGGGACCCCAAGGAATTGAGGGGGGACCCCAGGAAATTGAGGGGGGACCCCAGGAAAAGAGGAGAGAGGCGAGGGGGGAGTCCAGGGGGGGGGGGAGCAGCTGAGGGGGGGCTCAAGGGAGTGGGGGGGAGGGTGAGGGGGGATCCAGGGAGTGAGGGGGGGGAGGGAAGGCTGTAGGGAATAGGGGGGGGCAGAGAGGAGACCCCAAAGCTTAGGAGGGACCCCAGGGAATGAGGGGGGGGGGAAGGGAACGGGGAATCCCCCGGCGCAGGGTGGGAGGACGAAGCGGGAGAGGGGCGGTGTGAAGAACTCGGGGTCACCCCCCAGACCATCACGGGAACGGCCTTGACCCCCCAAGAGCCCCCCCCCGGGACCCACCGGAGCCATTGGGGCCGATGATGCCGGTGAAGCGCGGAAAGTGCCCGATGATCTGCCGGCCCTTGTACGACTTGAAATTCTCATGCCTCGTGCTAGAAAGTCCCATGGCTCTGGGGCAGGGTCCCGGGAGGGTCCCGGGGGTCTGAGGGGGTCTCGGGGGTCTCGGGCCGGGACCGCGGCCGGAGGGCGGGAAAGCGGCGGCT
>JACSVZ010000032.1:13680-28893 GCA_014706295.1 Lycocorax pyrrhopterus obiensis
CCCGTTGGCGGGACATCCCCCCTGGAGCAGGGTGTCCCCCCCTCGCTGCAGGCGCGGCCCTGGGGCAGCGCTGAGCCAATGAGCTGGCGCGGCGGTGGTGAGTCAGCAGTTGCCAGGCAGAGCCGCAGCGCCCGGCGCTCCCCAGCTGGAGCCCACGTGTGGCCCGGGCGCAGCGCCCCCCGCGAGGGGAATTTGGGGAGGTGGGAGGGGGGGAGCGGCAAGGCCGGGCCCCCCCCCGTGCTGTCGTGGCGGAAGTGGCTGCGGCGGGGGCCGAGTGCGGGCAGGAGCGGCCGAGAGCCCAGCGCTGCCCCAGCCCGAGCTGCCGCAGCTGCATCCGTGCTCGTGCTGTGGGATCCGAGAGCTGTGGGGGAAGAGCGAGCCAGGGGTGGGTGCTGGGCGTGGGGGGAGGAGGAGAAAGGCTGGAGGAGCAGGGTTGAAGAACAAAATGGTCAAACGATGCACGTGGGAGCAGAAGGTGGGATTATGCAGGAGAAGGAGTAGTGGGAGGAAGAGGAGTGTGAGGAAGAGTAGGGACACAGGAGGAGGAGGAGGAGCAGGAAGAGGAGGCACCTCAAGGTTCCACCACTCCTGTATCTGCAGCCTCCCCCGCCCCAGGAGCGTTGCCTCCCCCCCATCCAGCAGGTGACCAGGGAGGGGGATCCACGATATTCCTGGGGGTGAATCTTGGTGTTTCTGAGGTTTATTGGGCTACATGTTGGTGCTTTGGTTTTTTGTGGGGGCTGAATCTTTCTATTTTGGAGGGGGTTTTGGTTGAATCTTGATGTTTTGGGAGTTTTGGGGCGTGTTGATGTTTGGGGACTTTTGGGCTGAATCTTTTGTTTTGGAGGTTTAAAAGATGCCCGGTGATGGACTTGGGCAGGAGGAACCCCAGCCCAAGGCACTCAGCCCTTGTTTTTCCCCTCAAACCAGGATTTGTCATTCCCAAGGCGTGGCTGGATGGAGGAGGAGGAAAAGCCCCGAAAAGCCCCACGAGGAGGGGCTGCAAACCATCCCACAGAGCTGCGAGGTGGAAAGACCCCCCTGTGCCGGAAGGTGGCCGGAGATCCAGGCGGAGCTCAGAGCTGGGGGAGAATCCTCAGGGCAGGGAGAAGCCCCACAAGTGCTTGGAATGTGGGAAGGGCTTCAGGTGGAGCTCCCTGATGGAACACCAGAGGATCCACACTGGGGAAAAGCCCTATGAGTGTGGGGATGTGGGAAGAGCTTCAGCCAGCTCCCCTGATCACCAGAGGATCCACACTGGGGAAAAGCCCTACGAGTGTGGGGAATGTGGGAAGAGCTTCAGCCAGCCAGCCTGATTAACACCAGAGGATCCACACTGGGGAGAGGCCCTGAGTGTGAGTGTGGGAAGCGGTTCAGCAACTCCACCTGATCGGCACCAGAGGATCCACACTGGGGAACGGCCTACGAGTGTGGGGAGTGTGGGAAGAGGTTTCAGACGAGGTCCGATCTCCTCATGCACCAGCGGATTCACAGAGAGGAAAGCCCTTCCAGTGCCCCGACTGTGGGAAGGGCTTTAAACGCAACGCCCACCTCGTCAGGCACCGGCGCATCCACACTGGGAGAGGCCCTACGAGTGTCCCCAGTGTGGGAAGAGCTTCTCCAGCAGCTCTAACTTGACCAAACACCAACGGAGGCACCGGTAAGGGAAGCCCTGCGAGTGCCCCGAGTGCGGGAAGAGCTTCGTGCGCTGCTCCAGCTCCATCCCGTGGGAGGACCCATGTCAGATGGTCCCCTGTGAGCCCCATTGGGCAGAGCCCTGGTGATCCGTGGTCCTGGTGATCCATGTTGGGAAGACATCTGGCTGGGGTCTCCACATTTTCCTGGCTCTCTGTGGGCACATGGACGAATGCAGGAGCAGGAACATCCATCGGGACACAGACTAACATTGGCAGAAATCCACTGGGGAGAGCAGATTTATTGGCTGTTGACCCCAAAAAATCTCATCTTTTGCATTTAATCCAATTTTCCTGTGGCATCAAGGACTACTGGATGGTCTTGGAGGTCTTTTCCAACCTCAATGATTCCACAGTTCGAAGTTTCTCTGGCCCAAGGGCTTCTTCCACAGCCACATGGTGATGGACTGGGGTAAGACCAAGGTTCTGGAGACAGTGGGGTGGAAACTCCTCCAAAAAAGGTTCTTCCCTCCCACCCAAGCACGTGGATCCTCAGCTGGCACGGACACAGAATTCCTTTCCTTTTGGCCTTGGTTTTCTTTTCATTTCTCTTCATCCATTGAAACACCCAAAATTGGTGTAAAAATAAAGACATTGAACTAAGAGATGGGTGGGGACAGGAGGGACATTACATGGATGGAAACATGGTGGGGACACAGCCATGGGTGAAGACACAGTGGGACATGGCCAGTGACATGTGGGGATATGGCCATGGCTGGTGCCATGGGGGGAACTTGCAGGGGATGTGGGGGATGCTGGGTTTGAGGGAATTGAGGGTTCCTGGGAGGGACTTGGGGGTTGCTGAGGGCTTTGGGGACCCAGGCCGAGCGGCTCCGGCTGCGCTGGGAGACCCTGGGGAGGTTCTGGGCAGCTGCTCAAAGACCCCCTGACCTGGACCCCCAGCCGGGCATTGGGCTCCTGGAAGGGAATGAACATCCTTGTCCCCAGGAAGGAAATCCCAGCACCCCAAGGTGTCAGGGGCAGCTGAGAGGCCACAACAGGGAGGGAATGCCACACAGAGCTGTCCCTCTCCGAAACTGCACCCCAAAAATCCAAAAACTCAGGGATTGTTCCCAGGAAAAGCTGCCAGGAGCTGCCTGAATTGAGGGAAAGGAGGGATGGGACCCCAAATTGAGTTGGGAGGGGTCCCGCTCCTCCTCATTCCTCATCCCACCTCCTTCTCCTCTTTCTCCCTCCTTCTCCGCTCCTTCCTCTTAGGGGGGGTGCCGGCGCCTTTTGGGGTTCTTGGGGTGCTGTGGTGGGGTTCAGGTGCCTCCAAGGCCACCCCAGAGCGGGGCGACACGGGGGGGACACACGGGGGTCCCCATTCCTGATCCATCCCTGGCTTCTGCCCCCCCTCAATCTCGGCCCCCCCAAGTCCCTCCCACCGCCCCCAATAAACGGGACCGGGGCGAACTGGGAAGCTTTATGGGAACACTGGGAGCAGCGGGGCGGGGGCAGAGTGACAGCGGGCTGGGGGGGACACGACCCCCCAAAATCAGCGCGGGACGGAGCGGGGGGTCCAAGCCGGGCCCAGGCCACGGGGAGGGGCTGCGGCCGCCGAGCTCAGGAGCTCTGTGGGCAGAGAAAGGGGGTGACACCCCCCGTAGGGCGGGGTTTCCTCCGGCCAGCGCTGGGCTGATTAAAAAAGGGCTCTGGGGAGCGCGGTGAACGGGAGCGGGCAAACAGGGCCGTGGCACGTCTCCGAGGGCAGGGTTGGGGGTATCTCCTGCAGGGGGCTTTTAGTTTGTTTTTGTGTTGAGATTTGGTTGGTTGGGTTTTTTTCAGCAATGGTCCTTACACGATCAAAAGCTCAGCTGGTAAAAGTGTACCAAGCTGAGAGGGACCAATATATATATGCCTCAACATATGTCACAATGAGGTGAAGAAAATTGTTATAAAAAGCTGTGTTGCCCTGTGCCCAGAGAGGCTTCACCTGGCAGCCAGTCAGGCGAGATCAGACTGCGAGCAGCTCCCCACGCCCCCCACACACACGCACTTGCTGGTGAAGGCGAGTACCTGGATGCCCGCGAAAAATGCCCGCAAGATGGGCCCGCGAAGCCAGATTGGGAGACGAGTTTGGGGGCACATAAATCAGTTAGCTGCAGCACCACGAGGCTTTCTTGTCTGTCTTGTCTTTTTGCTCTGGGTTGCCTGGAGGGTCAGCTTGGCCCCTTCTGCTCCCGCCTTCGCCCCCTTTCCTGTGTCCTGTTTCCCTGCCTGTGCCTGCTTCGCCCTGCTGTGCCAATCCTAGGAACTGGCTTGTCACTGTGAGGATTCTCCTGCCCGCGGCTGCCGCCCGCACCCAGCTCGTAGCCGCCGCCGTCCGCAGCTGCCGCCTGCACCCAGCCTGCAGTGGCCACCGCCTGCATGTAGCTGCCGCCTGCACCCAGCCTGCAGTGGCCACCGCCTGCATGTAGCCGTGACCACCGCGCCGCGTGTTCCCGCGGCACCGAGCCCGGAGCACAACCCCGCGGCCCCCAGCCCGCAGCCGCCACCACCTGCAGCCACCACTCCCCGACGCTGAGAGACCACAGCCGCTCCAGGAGCGCGCCTGTAACCTCAGCAGCCTGTTCTCCACCGACGGAAGGGACACGCAGCCTGCTGCTCTTTAGAAATCGCGCCTGTAACCTCAGCAGCCTGTTCTCCACCGACAGAAGGAACACGCAGCCTGCTGCTCTTTAGAAATCGCGCCTGTAACCTCAGCAGCCTGTTCTCCGCCGACAGAAGGAACACGCAGCCTGCTGCTCTTTAGAAATCGCGCCCAGCCTGCCACTGCAGCTACGCAAACGCTCCGCAGTTCGCAACACGCACGCTCCGTCTGCCAAACTGATGCTGACAAATAGCCGGGGTTCTGTGGTAACGCTGTCCCTGCCTTCTGTTTCTTTCCCCTCTCTCCTCTCTCTCTCTGCTCCTTTTTCCTGTCCCTCCCCCCTCCTTTTTTAATAAGAACACTTAGTTGTTTTTTATTTCAATAAACAGTTTTCAGATATAATATTACCATCTTAGTGCTTGATTTTTTGTCGGAAAAATCTATCAAAAGAATCCTTCCCGGCTCCCGCTTTTACAGTGGAACGGGACACCAGCCAAACAGAACCCTCCAAGAAGGACACGTCTGTCCAGACTCCTTCCTGTGAGGAGTGTTGGAGCCTGTCAGTAGCACCAGGGGACATTGTAAAAGACACCTGCCTGAGGTGTGAACAGGTGAACGATCTCCTTTCCCTGGTGGCCGAGCTTAAGGAGGAAGTTGAAAGAAACAGACTGGTGGAGTTTCACCCTTCCATCCCTGAGAGAAGCCCCCAGAAGTCAGAGCACTCCCATGCCTCTCACCATCAGGCTGAAGGAGGAGACCTGGTGGATGAAGGGGAGTGGAAATGGGTTCCTACTTGGGGAGGTCATAAAAATTCCTTCTGATCCCCATCACCTCCCCAGGTGCCACAGTCTTCCTCGCTTTGCACTTTTCACCTTTCTTTCCTAGGCATGCCCAGTCTCTTGTTGGCTGCTTCAGCACTTTCTCAACTGGTCTCAGGAAGCTTTGTTCATCATTTTGGTGAGTTTTGTTCCCTATTTCTTGCCAAGTTACATTCTGTGTCTTAAGCTTGTGGTTAATATTTGCTAACATTTACACTGTATCTTATATTTGCACAGGTACAATGATTTTAACCCTTTCAACTGGCACAGGCACAACAGACCCAGCCTGGGCACAGGGAGGGAATTTATTACCAACCAAATCACAGCAGCACAAGGAGAAGGCAAAGAAATCTCTCCAACACCTTCCCCCCACCCAACGGGGATCAACTGGAACGGGGGTCACCAGGGCTCTGCCCAACGGGGGTCACTGGGGATCATCCAACACCGATCCTCCCATGGGGAATGGAGCTGGAGCAGCGCACGAAGCTCTTCTTGCACTTAAGAAACTCGCAAGGGTTCCTTTAGAAGTGCCTCCATTGGTGTTGGGTCAAGTGAGAGCTCCTGGAGAAGCTCTTCCCACACTCGGGACACTTGTAGGGCCTCTCTCCGGTGTGGATGCGCCGGTGGGTGACGAGATGGGAGTTGTGTTTGAAGCCCTTCCTGCAGTCGGGGCAGCGGAAGGGCCTCTCATCTGTGTGAATGCGCTGATGTCTGAGGAGATTGAAGCTGCTCTGAAACCTCTTCCCACACTCAGGACACTCGTAGGGCCTCTCCCCAGTGTGGATGCGCTGGTGGTTTCTCAGGGCAGAGCTCCAGCCGAAGCTCTTCCAACATTCCAAGCACTCATAGGGCCGTTCCCTGGTGTGGATCACCTGGTGCTGGATCAGGTGGGAGCTCTGCCCAAAGGTCTTCCCACATTTCCCACACTCGTAGGGCCGTTCCCCAGTGTGGGTGTTCTGGTGCTGGATCAGGTGGGAGCTCCGGCTGAAGCTCTTCCCACATTTCCCACACTCGTAGGGCTTTTCCCAGTGTGGATCCTCTGGTGTTCCCTCAGGTGGGAGTTCCACCTGAAGCCCTTCCCACATTCCAAGCACTTGTGGGGCTTTTCCTCGCCCTGAGGCTTCTCCCCCAGCTCCGAGCTCCGGCTGGATCTCCGGCCGCCTTCCTGGCACAGGGGGGCTCTTTCCTCCTTGGATCTCTGTGGGCTGCGTTTGCAGCCCCTCCTCGTGCGGCATCTCCGGGGCTTTTCCTCCTCCTCCATCCAGCCACGCCTTGGGAATGACAAATCCCGGTTTGGGAAGAAAAACAAGGTGTGAGTGCATTGGCTTGGGGGTTCCTCTAGCCCAAGTCCATCTATAGAAGTCTCTGGGCGTCTTGTGTCCATGAAAACAACCAAGATACTAAAATCCAACCAAAAAAACCCCCAAACACCAAGACACAGCCCCAAAGCTCAGAGCACCTCAATATCCAGGAAAAAGCCCCACCAAAATATGATGATTCTACCCCCCACAAAAACCAAACCACCACCGTTTAGTTCAACAAACCTCAGAAATATCAAGGTTCACCCCTCCCCCAAAAAAATCAAGATTCAGCCCAAATCATGCAGATTCAAACCAAAAACTCCATGTTTCAGCCAAAAATACCCTCCCAGGAGTTACCCCTCTGTTTTCTCCACTTTGGGCTCCTGGTCGTTTTCCCTCTCTGGGTTTCTGGGGTCCTGCGTATTTTGATGTTCCCCCTATCTGGGCTTCCCGCCTTCTCTTGGCTACCAGGGGTCCCGAGAATCCCAGGGGTCCCCCCTTTCTGGGCTCCCCACTTCGGTGTCCAAAGGGTCCATGGTTCCCTCGCTCTCCATCCTCCCCCTCCCTTCAGGCTGCCGGGGGTCCCCCAGCTCCGGGATCGCCTCTCTCTGCTCTTCCCACTCCGTGGCTCTCGGGCTTCCCCCAAACCCGGCTCTCCCATGGGGTCCCCGAAATCGGTGTCCCCCTCACGCAGCGCCGGCACCGGGTGATCGCCACGTGGTGCCAGAGCCTGACCCAAGGAGACCAACCCACATGTCGGGGGAGACCCTGCATCCCCCCGCCCACAGCCAGGGCTCTGCCGCGAGCCGCCAGCAGGAATCCCCCAAAAAACCCTCCCAGGGACCGCTCAAGATATCTGGGGCGAGCCTCCCCTCCCGGTCACCTGCAGAACGTGGGGGGCGATGCTCCCGGGGGGGGGGCTGCAGATACGGGGAGCGATGGACGCACGGGCTGCCTCCTCTTCCTCCTCCTGTTCCTGCTCCCGCTCCTCCTCTATCCCTCCTCTTCCTCCCGCTCCTCCTACACCTCCTCTTCCTCCTCCTGTTCCTCCTCCCGCTCCCTCTATCCCTCCTCTTCCTCCCGCTCCTCCTACACCTCCTCCTTCTCCTCCTTCTTCATCCCTCCTCCTCCACCCCTGCTCCTCCTCCACCCCTGCTCCTCCTCCACTCCTGCTCCTCCTCCCCCCAGGCCCAGCGCCCACCCTTGGCTCCTTCCCCCCAAACCCATCGCATCCCGCGGGAAGAGCAGGGATGGAGCTGGGGCCGGTCGGGCTGGGGCAGCGCTGGGCTCTTGGCTGCTCCCACCCGCTGTGGGGGAGCCCGGGAAGGGGAAAGAGAGAAAAGTGATGGCTGGATAGAAATATTTGGCGGTTGTGGTCACCCTGGGTGGTGACTTCCACTCCTTTGGTCTCATTTCATGAGCCTGGAGATCTTGGAGGGGAATGCAGTTGGATGGGGGATCCCAAGGGATTTTGGGGGCAGGATGAAGGGTTGTGGGAGCCCCTTGCTGGAGGGGGGAGGGTCTGGCTGGAGCCCCCCGGTTCTCCTGGGGCTCTGGGCTGCAGAGTTGTCACAGCTTCAAAATGGCTCAATCCCACCTCAAAATCCTCAATCCCACCCCAAAGTACACGATCCCACAGAACCCCCCAGACCCCAGGACAGCTGGGATGGGGATTGGGACTGGTGGGATGAGGGAGAGATTTTGCTTCCCAAAACAGATACTGTGTTTAACCCTTTCTTCCCCACACCCTCCATTGGCTGCTCCTCTGGAGAAACACTCGGATCCACCGACTCCTTGCTCTCCTCTCCCCATGCAGACACTTCTCCATCGATTAAATATTGTCCATCCTCACATACTCTGTGAGCCTGTGAATAATGGACAAGTCTTGGCCCCTCAGGACTGGATTTTTTGGGTTTGTGCTGTTGGGGTTTTTGAAATATTGATGCCTCTTCTCCATTTCCTCTCCAGGCTGGGAGGATGTAAACACAGCTGCAATCTTTCAGTGTCTGTGGAGTGAGAATTTAGCACCAGAGACTGTGCCAGGCACGGAGCCACAGGGACACTGGAGGGACGTTTCCCTGTCCGTCACAGCCTCAGCTGGGCAAGCACAGCCCGTGCTGAAAACAGCCACTGGCAGAGATGATTTCTGCTGAATCTTGTCTGCCTCCAGGAACTGGTTTGAGAAGAAAAACCTCTTGATTTGCTGATGCACAGAAAAAGAAAGGTAGTATTTAATAAAATAAAAAGCAAGGCCTCTTGGGACTGCGGTTGTCTTTAAAAAGTCAGAGCAACAATATTCTGTGTGCTGGGGCAGACACTGATTGGAAACTAAAAGCTGCATTTTGACTTCCCTGTTTTATCTGTTCTCTTCTGGAAAGCCGTGGTGTGTTGTTTTTTTAAAGCAGAGATGTGAAATACTTCTAGGTAAAGAAAATAAATAGGAAATTCCCCCCTCCTCCAATCAAATCATGTAGTTTGTCAAGAGAAGGATTGAGACTCTACGTCCAGCAAGCCTGTGCCATTCCAAAGTGCTTTCCTTTGAAAGGACAGCTGTCTGTTCCTTTGTGGATAGGAACAAATAAAAGCTATCCTGGAAACAGAAACTGTCCTTCCTTTCTTCCCTTCTTACAGGAATACAAACGTTTCATTCTGGTGAATGCTTTACAGCTGAGGGCAGCCCATCTCCAGCCCGAATTCCTCTCTTGAGGGAAAGTCTCTCCCACAGACACAGAGCTTGAGCTGACAGAGAAAAATGGGACCTCACAAGAGAAATAAAGTCTTCTAAAGAGAACAGAATCGTTCAGGTTGGAAAAGACCTCTGAGCTCATCGAGTCCAACGTCAACCCAGCACTGCCAAGGCCACCACAACCAAGTGCCACATCTACAGGTCCTTGAAATGCCTCCATGGATGTGACTCACCCACTGCCCTGCCAGCCTGTTCCAATGCTTGACCACCCTTTCAGGGAAGAATTTGTTCTTCTCTCCAATCTAAACCTTCTCTGGCACAACTTTTGGCCGTTTCCTCTTGTCCCATTGCTTGTTCTGTGGGAGAAGAGACCGATTCCCCCCTTGCTCCCAGCCCCTTTCAGGGAGTTGTGCCCTGCTGGCTCCTGTTCAGCTGCTCTCGACCAGCACCCCCAGGGCCTTTCCCAGCGGCCCTTTTCAGCCCCTCTGCCCCAGGCCTGGAGCTCTGCAGGGGCTGTTGTGGCCCCAGCGCAGGATCTGACACTTGGCCCTGGGCACCTCCTCCAGCTGGCCTCGGCCCATCACTCCAGGCTGTTCAGATCCCTCTGCAGAGCCTTCCTGCCCTCCAGCACAGCAACACCAAGCTCTGAAGCCAAGACTCCAATTCCACTGAATTTCTTGATTAGAGCAACAATCACCCACAAACCTCCCTGACTGCTCAGGGCCAGGCTGTGCTGCCCTGACCCAACCTTCAGAGAAAGAAAGGCTCGGGTTCCAGCACTGCTCTCAGCACTGTTTTATTCCTGGTGAGGTGACATCGGGAAGGTGGTGTTGCCTTTGCCTTGGGAATTGGAGATCTCAGCTGCTGTTGCCTCTCTTCTGGCTGCCACTTGAATTTTATCAGTAAAATTGCAGTTGCCTCTTTCAATCAGTGCTACCCACGGTGCTTTTGTGATGGGGAACTCAGTGTTTTTGTCACAGGCACCATGATTAGCAGATCCTGAAATGCTCACAAGTCCTGAGCACTAAGTTGAGGAGAATTAAAGCCACACAGGCCACGTTCACAGCACTCAAACAGAGCCCTGTGGCTGGTGCTGTTGAAATAGAATCAGCTTACAGAGGCCATCACAGAAATTGCCTCTGGAGTGTCAAATAAATTAAAAATCCACCAGAAGAAAGAAAAACCAGAACTTCGTTTTGCTTCTTCCAGCAGCAGAAAATGGAGATGACACCAGCTGGGTGCGTGTGGATCTGCTGGAGGGTGGGAAGGCTCTGCAGGGGGACCTGGACAGGCTGGATCCAAGGGACGAATCCAACCTTGTGAGGTTTAACAAGTCCAAGTGCTGGGTCCTGCACTTTGGCCACAACAACCCCAGCAGCGCCACAGGCTGGGGACAGAGTGGCTGCACAGTGGCCAGCAGAAAGGGAGCTGGGGGGCTGACTGAGAGCAGGCTGGACATGAGCCAGCAGTGTGCCCTGGTGGCCAAGAAGGCCAATGGCACCTGGCTGGATCGGGAATAGAGCGGCCAGCAGGACCAGGGCAGCGATTCTTCCCCTGTACTCGGCACTGGTGAAGCCGCACCTCGAGTGCTGTGTCCAGTCCTGGCCCCCCAATTTAGGAAGGATCTTGAGATGCTCTAAAGCATCCAGAGAAGGGCAGCAAGGCTGGTGAAGGGTCTGGAGCACAACTCCTGTGAGGAGAAGCTGAGGGAGCTGGGGTTGTTTATCCTGGAGAAGAGGAGGCTCAGGGGAGACCTCATCACTCTCCACAAGTCCCCGACAGGAGGGGCAGCTGGGTGGGGTTGGGCTCTGCTCCCAGGGAACAGGGACAGGACAAGAGGACACCGCCTGCAGCTGCATAGGGGAGGTTTAGGCTGGACATTAGGAAGAAGTTCTTCCCAGAAAGAGTGATTGGGAGTTGGGATGGGCTGCCCAGGGAGTGGTGGAGTCACCATCCCTGGGGCTGTTTAAGACTGGATGTGGCATTAGTGCCACGGTCAGGGTGACAGGGTGGTGTTGGGTCATAGGCTGGACTTGATGATCTCAAAGGTCTTTTCCAACCTGGTGAATTCTGGGATCCTGCCCTGTGTGGCCCAGTTTTGGGGAAAACTCCTCAAATTCCTACAAACACCATCAAATCCTCCCAAGCCCTACATTTTCCCCCAAATGACAGTAAAATCATTGGGTTTAGAGTCTTTCTGCAATTTCTTTATTTTTATGACAATTTCAGGTGTTGTAAGGGATAAAAATGGATCCAATAAAATCAAGGTCAAAATAAAAGGAGTTACTTATCAGCATCATGAGAGTAACTGTGGGGTTGGGTTCGGTGCATGCAAGAGCCTTTGTTGGAGGGGTTTCCACCCCAAATCTTGCTCTTTGCCCCAGTCCATCACCATTTGGTTGTGGAAGACACCTGTGGGCCATAGAGAATCAGAATCATGGAATCACAGACTTTTGGGCATCTAAAGTCAACAAATCAGCTCTTCCCAAGGAATTCCTGATGTTCTTCTGAGCCCCGATGGAGGTTCCTGCCCCTGACTTCATCCTGGTGCCTACGGGGAACCAGGAGGACATGGAGACCCCCAGCCAGGTGTCTTCTCAATGGGGATCACACTGAACGGGGGTCACCAGGGCTCTGCCCAATGGGGGTCATTTGGGATCATCCAACGCCGATCCTCCCACGGGGGATGGAGCTGGAGCAGCGCACGAAGCTCTTCCCGCACTCGGGGCACTCGCAGGGCTTCCCTTAGTGGTGCCTCCGTTGGTGTTGGGTCAAGGCAGAGCTCCTAGAGAAGCTCTTCCCACACTTGGGGCACTCGTAGGGCCTCTCTCCGGTGTGGATGCACCAGTGGATGGTGAGGGTGGAGTTGCGTTTGAAGCCCTTCCCGCAGTCGGGGCAGCGGAAGGGCCTCTCCTCCGTGTGTGTGTTCTGATGCATGAGGAGATTTGACCTGGTCCGAAACCCCTTCCCACACTCAGGACACTCGTAGGGCCATTCCTCACTGTGGGTCTTCTGGTGGCCGATCAGGCTGGATCTATGGCAGAAGCTCTTCCCACACCCCAAGCACTTGTAGGGCCGTTCCCCAGTGTGGATCTTCTGGTGCTGGATCAGGTTGCAGCTCAGGCTGAAGCTCTTCCCACATTCTCCACACTCATAGGGCCGTTCCCCGGTGTGGTGGCGCATGTGGGGGATGAGCTGGGAGCTCCAGCTCAAGCTCTTCCCACATTCCAAGCACCTGTAGGGCCGTTCCCCGGTGTGTACCTGGTGGTGGATGAAGAGGTGGGAGGTGTGGCTGAAGCTCTTCCCACACTCCAAGCACTTGTAGGGCTTCTCCCCAGCGTGAAGCTGCTCATGGACCACCAGGGTGGACCTCTGGATGAAGCAGAGGGGGGGTCTTTTCTCCTCAGAGCATCCTGGGCTGGGTTTGGAGCCCCTCCTTGTGGGGGATCCCTTTGGCTTTTCCTCCCTGTGGGATTCCTGCACTGTGGAGCCGCTCAAAACGGCCTCTTCCACGAGGTTCTGCCACAGGGATTTGTCCTCCCGGGTCTCCATCTGCAGCTCAGTGCCTGGGGCAGGAAGGACAAGGAGAGGAAGTGACAGGGAGAGGAAGGAATGAGGAAGGAGGAAGAAAGAACAAGGAGAGGAAGGAGGGTAGAGAAGGAAGAAGGAGGGGAAGGGACAAAAAGAAAAAAGGGAGAAGGAAGATGAAGGAAGAAGGAGAAGAAAGAAGGAAAAGGAAGGGACAAGAAGAAAAAGAAACAAGAAGAGGAAGGAACAAGTAGAGGAAGGAAGGAATAAGGAAAAGAAGAAGGAAAGGAAAGGACAAGGAAATTGAAGGAGAGAAGCAATAAGAGAAAAAAGAACAAGGGGAAGGAAGGAAGAAGGAAGGAAGGAAGGAAGGAAGGAAGGAAGGAAGGAAGGAAGGAAAAGGAACAAGGAGAGGATGGGATTTGTCTCTGTGCCAGAGGGAAGGGGATCCCTCAATGCATCCCCGGCAGGACAGTGCCGGCAGTGGGGTTGTCCTGCAGCCAGGGGCGATGCTGGGCTGGGAGATGGAGCAGGAGAGAAGGGAAAGGGGCAGTGACTTCCTCCTCACCTGCCTGGGGGTCCTGGGACATCTTCCTCACTGCCTCCTCCTCCTCCATTCGGCCAAAGCTTGGGAATGACAAGTCCTGTTCTGGGGGGAAAAACAAGATGTGAGTGCATTGGCTTGGGGGTTCCTCCTGCCCAAGTCCATCTCTAGAAGTCACCACGTATCTTGTGTCCATGAAAACCTCCAAAACATCAAGACTCAGAGGAAAAAATCCCTCACTGGGGTTCCCCCTCTCTGGTCTCTCCACTATGGGGTTCTGGGGTCCCCCTTGTCTTGGATGCTGCGGGTCCTGCATATATTGGAGGTGCCTCCTCTGCAGGGTCTCCGCCCGCTCCACACTTCCAGGGAATCCCAGGGGTGCCCCCTCTTTGGTCTCCCCACTTTGGGTTCTGGAAGTCCCCCTTCTCTGGCCTGCTGAGGGTCCCAGGGGTCCCTCTTCCCCTGACTCTCTGCTCCGGGGTGCCGGGGGTCCCAGGGATCCCCCTTTCTGGGGTCCCCACTTTGGTGTCCCAGGGGTTCCCCCTCTCAGGCTCATCTCTTCTGGGGGCTGCCCCTTTACCAGGCTCCCCTCACTCCCGGCTGTCGGGGTCCCCCCTCTCCAGGCCCCCATTTCAGGGTCCCCGCACCCGCCACCCACCGCCGGGGCTCTGCCGGCAGCCGCCACCGGGACATCCCCAAAAAACACCTCCCGGGAACCCCGCAGTATCCACCCAAAGGGGATTTCGGGTCAGCTTTGGACTCCTGCAAGATCCAAACATCGCTCCGTCTGCCCTGTCCCGAAGAAAAGAAACACGGAGCCCCAAAGATACTTCGGGTGAGCTCCAAATATCCCTCCCCCCTTCAAAAGAAACCCTCCCAGGACCGCCCACGATATCCGGAGCGAGGTCCCCCTTCCCGGTCACCTGCGGGATGCGGGGGGGGCGATGCTCCCGGCGCGAAGGGGCTGCAGACCCAGAGAGCGCTGGACGCACGTGGCGCCTCCTCGCTGCTCCCCTTCCTGCTCCCGCTCCTCCTCTGCCCCTCCTCTTCCTCCCGCTCCTCCTCCTCCTTCTCCTCCTCCTCCAGCCCTTCGGTTGGTGGCGAGGAGCTCTCGGGTGAGCGGGGCGGGGACGGGACCCGGTGGGAAAGGGGTGGGTCACCCCCAAACTGAGCTGGGGTTCGGTGGGAAAGGAGTGGGAGAGGGGGGATGAGGGGAGGTGGAACAGCGGGAAGGGGGTTCCCAATGAGGGTCTCCCAGTTAACCCCAGGACCCCAAATCCCCTGCCTGTCCTCCCAGCCCCTCCCGGCGCTGTGGGGCCCGGGCCGTACCCCAGTGCCGGCTCAGGGGGTGCTCCGGGCTGACGTGCTCCACCTGGCAGCTGGAGGTGACCCCGCGCCGGGGGGTTTCCAGCAGCACCAGGAGCTGGTGGGTCCAGTCCCCGTTGGGGACCACGTCAGTGGTCACCACGTGCCCCGAGAGCTCCTGCTGGCCCTGGAACCACCTCACCTGGATCTCCGCAGGGTAGAAATCCATCACGGAGCGGAGCAGGCGGCCGGGGCTGGCGAGAGCTGCCCCTGCGGCTGCGGGCAGCTGTCGGGCGCAGGTGCCGGGCAAGGCACGACTGGCGGCTTGGGGCTCAGCCAGCTCTCCGCCCGTCCCTTCTGCCCCTGCACAGGACCCAGGGAGCCCGAGCGAGCCGCCTGCCCAGCATCGAAGCTCTGACCGCGGAGCTGAACGGGCGCCGTGCAGGGAGCCTCTCTGTGCTGCGGGCTCTGTGCCTGAGCGCTGCTCCGCGCTCCGAGCCCCAGAGGCGCGGCTGCTCACCTTCCTGCACCGCTTCTCCCTTGCGCAGGGGAGGCCATCGAGCGCCAGGAAGATGGAGCGGCTGACTGAAGAGCTGCAAAAGGTGAGAAGGGTTTGGAGGGACTGGGGAGGCTGTGGGTGTGCTGAGGCTCTGGCGGGGCTGAGGGCACGCTGGAAGTGACTCAGTGTTGCCTTTGCTTCCTAGATCTCCGTCTGCTCGACGTTTCCGGAAGGGCTGCTGCTCT
>JACSVZ010000032.1:33893-49130 GCA_014706295.1 Lycocorax pyrrhopterus obiensis
AGAGCAGCAGCCCTTCCGGAAACGTCGAGCAGACGGAGATCTAGGAAGCAAAGGCAACACTGAGTCACTTCCAGCGTGCCCTCAGCCCCGCCAGAGCCTCAGCACACCCACAGCCTCCCCAGTCCCTCCAAACCCTTCTCACCTTTTGCAGCTCTTCAGTCAGCCGCTCCATCTTCCTGGCGCTCGATGGCCTCCCCTGCGCAAGGGAGAAGCGGTGCAGGAAGGTGAGCAGCCGCGCCTCTGGGGCTCGGAGCGCGGAGCAGCGCTCAGGCACAGAGCCCGCAGCACAGAGAGGCTCCCTGCACGGCGCCCGTTCAGCTCCGCGGTCAGAGCTTCGATGCTGGGCAGGCGGCTCGCTCGGGCTCCCTGGGTCCTGTGCAGGGGCAGAAGGGACGGGCGGAGAGCTGGCTGAGCCCCAAGCCGCCAGTCGTGCCTTGCCCGGCACCTGCGCCCGACAGCTGCCCGCAGCCGCAGGGGCAGCTCTCGCCAGCCCCGGCCGCCTGCTCCGCTCCGTGATGGATTTCTACCCTGCGGAGATCCAGGTGAGGTGGTTCCAGGGCCAGCAGGAGCTCTCGGGGCACGTGGTGACCACTGACGTGGTCCCCAACGGGGACTGGACCCACCAGCTCCTGGTGCTGCTGGAAACCCCCCGGCGCGGGGTCACCTCCAGCTGCCAGGTGGAGCACGTCAGCCCGGAGCACCCCCTGAGCCGGCACTGGGGTACGGCCCGGGCCCCACAGCGCCGGGAGGGGCTGGGAGGACAGGCAGGGGATTTGGGGTCCTGGGGTTAACTGGGAGACCCTCATTGGGAACCCCCTTCCCGCTGTTCCACCTCCCCTCATCCCCCCTCTCCCACTCCTTTCCCACCGAACCCCAGCTCAGTTTGGGGGTGACCCACCCCTTTCCCACCGGGTCCCGTCCCCGCCCCGCTCACCCGAGAGCTCCTCGCCACCAACCGAAGGGCTGGAGGAGGAGGAGAAGGAGGAGGAGGAGCGGGAGGAAGAGGAGGGGCAGAGGAGGAGCGGGAGCAGGAAGGGGAGCAGCGAGGAGGCGCCACGTGCGTCCAGCGCTCTCTGGGTCTGCAGCCCCTTCGCGCCGGGAGCATCGCCCCCCCCGCATCCCGCAGGTGACCGGGAAGGGGGACCTCGCTCCGGATATCGTGGGCGGTCCTGGGAGGGTTTCTTTTGAAGGGGGGAGGGATATTTGGAGCTCACCCGAAGTATCTTTGGGGCTCCGTGTTTCTTTTCTTCGGGACAGGGCAGACGGAGCGATGTTTGGATCTTGCAGGAGTCCAAAGCTGACCCGAAATCCCCTTTGGGTGGATACTGCGGGGTTCCCGGGAGGTGTTTTTTGGGGATGTCCCGGTGGCGGCTGCCGGCAGAGCCCCGGCGGTGGGTGGCGGGTGCGGGGACCCTGAAATGGGGGCCTGGAGAGGGGGGACCCCGACAGCCGGGAGTGAGGGGAGCCTGGTAAAGGGGCAGCCCCCAGAAGAGATGAGCCTGAGAGGGGGAACCCCTGGGACACCAAAGTGGGGACCCCAGAAAGGGGGATCCCTGGGACCCCCGGCACCCCGGAGCAGAGAGTCAGGGGAAGAGGGACCCCTGGGACCCTCAGCAGGCCAGAGAAGGGGGACTTCCAGAACCCAAAGTGGGGAGACCAAAGAGGGGGCACCCCTGGGATTCCCTGGAAGTGTGGAGCGGGCGGAGACCCTGCAGAGGAGGCACCTCCAATATATGCAGGACCCGCAGCATCCAAGACAAGGGGGACCCCAGAACCCCATAGTGGAGAGACCAGAGAGGGGGAACCCCAGTGAGGGATTTTTTCCTCTGAGTCTTGATGTTTTGGAGGTTTTCATGGACACAAGATACGTGGTGACTTCTAGAGATGGACTTGGGCAGGAGGAACCCCCAAGCCAATGCACTCACATCTTGTTTTTCCCCCCAGAACAGGACTTGTCATTCCCAAGCTTTGGCCGAATGGAGGAGGAGGAGGCAGTGAGGAAGATGTCCCAGGACCCCCAGGCAGGTGAGGAGGAAGTCACTGCCCCTTTCCCTTCTCTCCTGCTCCATCTCCCAGCCCAGCATCGCCCCTGGCTGCAGGACAACCCCACTGCCGGCACTGTCCTGCCGGGGATGCATTGAGGGATCCCCTTCCCTCTGGCACAGAGACAAATCCCATCCTCTCCTTGTTCCTTTTCCTTCCTTCCTTCCTTCCTTCCTTCCTTCCTTCCTTCCTTCCTTCTTCCTTCCTTCCCCTTGTTCTTTTTTCTCTTATTGCTTCTCTCCTTCAATTTCCTTGTCCTTTCCTTTCCTTCTTCTTTTCCTTATTCCTTCCTTCCTCTACTTGTTCCTTCCTCTTCTTGTTTCTTTTTCTTCTTGTCCCTTCCTTTTCCTTCTTTCTTCTCCTTCTTCCTTCATCTTCCTTCTCCCTTTTTTCTTTTTGTCCCTTCCCCTCCTTCTTCCTTCTCTACCCTCCTTCCTCTCCTTGTTCTTTCTTCCTCCTTCCTCATTCCTTCCTCTCCCTGTCACTTCCTCTCCTTGTCCTTCCTGCCCCAGGCACTGAGCTGCAGATGGAGACCCGGGAGGACAAATCCCTGTGGCAGAACCTCGTGGAAGAGGCCGTTTTGAGCGGCTCCACAGTGCAGGAATCCCACAGGGAGGAAAAGCCAAAGGGATCCCCCACAAGGAGGGGCTCCAAACCCAGCCCAGGATGCTCTGAGGAGAAAAGACCCCCCCTCTGCTTCATCCAGAGGTCCACCCTGGTGGTCCATGAGCAGCTTCACGCTGGGGAGAAGCCCTACAAGTGCTTGGAGTGTGGGAAGAGCTTCAGCCACACCTCCCACCTCTTCATCCACCACCAGGTACACACCGGGGAACGGCCCTACAGGTGCTTGGAATGTGGGAAGAGCTTGAGCTGGAGCTCCCAGCTCATCCCCCACATGCGCCACCACACCGGGGAACGGCCCTATGAGTGTGGAGAATGTGGGAAGAGCTTCAGCCTGAGCTGCAACCTGATCCAGCACCAGAAGATCCACACTGGGGAACGGCCCTACAAGTGCTTGGGGTGTGGGAAGAGCTTCTGCCATAGATCCAGCCTGATCGGCCACCAGAAGACCCACAGTGAGGAATGGCCCTACGAGTGTCCTGAGTGTGGGAAGGGGTTTCGGACCAGGTCAAATCTCCTCATGCATCAGAACACACACACGGAGGAGAGGCCCTTCCGCTGCCCCGACTGCGGGAAGGGCTTCAAACGCAACTCCACCCTCACCATCCACTGGTGCATCCACACCGGAGAGAGGCCCTACGAGTGCCCCAAGTGTGGGAAGAGCTTCTCTAGGAGCTCTGCCTTGACCCAACACCAACGGAGGCACCACTAAGGGAAGCCCTGCGAGTGCCCCGAGTGCGGGAAGAGCTTCGTGCGCTGCTCCAGCTCCATCCCCCGTGGGAGGATCGGCGTTGGATGATCCCAAATGACCCCCATTGGGCAGAGCCCTGGTGACCCCCGTTCAGTGTGATCCCCATTGAGAAGACACCTGGCTGGGGGTCTCCATGTCCTCCTGGTTCCCCGTAGGCACCAGGATGAAGTCAGGGGCAGGAACCTCCATCGGGGCTCAGAAGAACATCAGGAATTCCTTGGGAAGAGCTGATTTGTTGACTTTAGATGCCCAAAAGTCTGTGATTCCATGATTCTGATTCTCTATGGCCCACAGGTGTCTTCCACAACCAAATGGTGATGGACTGGGGCAAAGAGCAAGATTTGGGGTGGAAACCCCTCCAACAAAGGCTCTTGCATGCACCGAACCCAACCCCACAGTTACTCTCATGATGCTGATAAGTAACTCCTTTTATTTTGACCTTGATTTTATTGGATCCATTTTTATCCCTTACAACACCTGAAATTGTCATAAAAATAAAGAAATTGCAGAAAGACTCTAAACCCAATGATTTTACTGTCATTTGGGGGAAAATGTAGGGCTTGGGAGGATTTGATGGTGTTTGTAGGAATTTGAGGAGTTTTCCCCAAAACTGGGCCACACAGGGCAGGATCCCAGAATTCACCAGGTTGGAAAAGACCTTTGAGATCATCAAGTCCAGCCTATGACCCAACACCACCCTGTCACCCTGACCGTGGCACTAATGCCACATCCAGTCTTAAACAGCCCCAGGGATGGTGACTCCACCACTCCCTGGGCAGCCCATCCCAACTCCCAATCACTCTTTCTGGGAAGAACTTCTTCCTAATGTCCAGCCTAAACCTCCCCTATGCAGCTGCAGGCGGTGTCCTCTTGTCCTGTCCCTGTTCCCTGGGAGCAGAGCCCAACCCCACCCAGCTGCCCCTCCTGTCGGGGACTTGTGGAGAGTGATGAGGTCTCCCCTGAGCCTCCTCTTCTCCAGGATAAACAACCCCAGCTCCCTCAGCTTCTCCTCACAGGAGTTGTGCTCCAGACCCTTCACCAGCCTTGCTGCCCTTCTCTGGATGCTTTAGAGCATCTCAAGATCCTTCCTAAATTGGGGGGCCAGGACTGGACACAGCACTCGAGGTGCGGCTTCACCAGTGCCGAGTACAGGGGAAGAATCGCTGCCCTGGTCCTGCTGGCCGCTCTATTCCCGATCCAGCCAGGTGCCATTGGCCTTCTTGGCCACCAGGGCACACTGCTGGCTCATGTCCAGCCTGCTCTCAGTCAGCCCCCCAGCTCCCTTTCTGCTGGCCACTGTGCAGCCACTCTGTCCCCAGCCTGTGGCGCTGCTGGGGTTGTTGTGGCCAAAGTGCAGGACCCAGCACTTGGACTTGTTAAACCTCACAAGGTTGGATTCGTCCCTTGGATCCAGCCTGTCCAGGTCCCCCTGCAGAGCCTTCCCACCCTCCAGCAGATCCACACGCACCCAGCTGGTGTCATCTCCATTTTCTGCTGCTGGAAGAAGCAAAACGAAGTTCTGGTTTTTCTTTCTTCTGGTGGATTTTTAATTTATTTGACACTCCAGAGGCAATTTCTGTGATGGCCTCTGTAAGCTGATTCTATTTCAACAGCACCAGCCACAGGGCTCTGTTTGAGTGCTGTGAACGTGGCCTGTGTGGCTTTAATTCTCCTCAACTTAGTGCTCAGGACTTGTGAGCATTTCAGGATCTGCTAATCATGGTGCCTGTGACAAAAACACTGAGTTCCCCATCACAAAAGCACCGTGGGTAGCACTGATTGAAAGAGGCAACTGCAATTTTACTGATAAAATTCAAGTGGCAGCCAGAAGAGAGGCAACAGCAGCTGAGATCTCCAATTCCCAAGGCAAAGGCAACACCACCTTCCCGATGTCACCTCACCAGGAATAAAACAGTGCTGAGAGCAGTGCTGGAACCCGAGCCTTTCTTTCTCTGAAGGTTGGGTCAGGGCAGCACAGCCTGGCCCTGAGCAGTCAGGGAGGTTTGTGGGTGATTGTTGCTCTAATCAAGAAATTCAGTGGAATTGGAGTCTTGGCTTCAGAGCTTGGTGTTGCTGTGCTGGAGGGCAGGAAGGCTCTGCAGAGGGATCTGAACAGCCTGGAGTGATGGGCCGAGGCCAGCTGGAGGAGGTGCCCAGGGCCAAGTGTCAGATCCTGCGCTGGGGCCACAACAGCCCCTGCAGAGCTCCAGGCCTGGGGCAGAGGGGCTGAAAAGGGCCGCTGGGAAAGGCCCTGGGGGTGCTGGTCGAGAGCAGCTGAACAGGAGCCAGCAGGGCACAACTCCCTGAAAGGGGCTGGGAGCAAGGGGGGAATCGGTCTCTTCTCCCACAGAACAAGCAATGGGACAAGAGGAAACGGCCAAAAGTTGTGCCAGAGAAGGTTTAGATTGGAGAGAAGAACAAATTCTTCCCTGAAAGGGTGGTCAAGCATTGGAACAGGCTGGCAGGGCAGTGGGTGAGTCACATCCATGGAGGCATTTCAAGGACCTGTAGATGTGGCACTTGGTTGTGGTGGCCTTGGCAGTGCTGGGTTGACGTTGGACTCGATGAGCTCAGAGGTCTTTTCCAACCTGAACGATTCTGTTCTCTTTAGAAGACTTTATTTCTCTTGTGAGGTCCCATTTTTCTCTGTCAGCTCAAGCTCTGTGTCTGTGGGAGAGACTTTCCCTCAAGAGAGGAATTCGGGCTGGAGATGGGCTGCCCTCAGCTGTAAAGCATTCACCAGAATGAAACGTTTGTATTCCTGTAAGAAGGGAAGAAAGGAAGGACAGTTTCTGTTTCCAGGATAGCTTTTATTTGTTCCTATCCACAAAGGAACAGACAGCTGTCCTTTCAAAGGAAAGCACTTTGGAATGGCACAGGCTTGCTGGACGTAGAGTCTCAATCCTTCTCTTGACAAACTACATGATTTGATTGGAGGAGGGGGGAATTTCCTATTTATTTTCTTTACCTAGAAGTATTTCACATCTCTGCTTTAAAAAAACAACACACCACGGCTTTCCAGAAGAGAACAGATAAAACAGGGAAGTCAAAATGCAGCTTTTAGTTTCCAATCAGTGTCTGCCCCAGCACACAGAATATTGTTGCTCTGACTTTTTAAAGACAACCGCAGTCCCAAGAGGCCTTGCTTTTTATTTTATTAAATACTACCTTTCTTTTTCTGTGCATCAGCAAATCAAGAGGTTTTTCTTCTCAAACCAGTTCCTGGAGGCAGACAAGATTCAGCAGAAATCATCTCTGCCAGTGGCTGTTTTCAGCACGGGCTGTGCTTGCCCAGCTGAGGCTGTGACGGACAGGGAAACGTCCCTCCAGTGTCCCTGTGGCTCCGTGCCTGGCACAGTCTCTGGTGCTAAATTCTCACTCCACAGACACTGAAAGATTGCAGCTGTGTTTACATCCTCCCAGCCTGGAGAGGAAATGGAGAAGAGGCATCAATATTTCAAAAACCCCAACAGCACAAACCCAAAAAATCCAGTCCTGAGGGGCCAAGACTTGTCCATTATTCACAGGCTCACAGAGTATGTGAGGATGGACAATATTTAATCGATGGAGAAGTGTCTGCATGGGGAGAGGAGAGCAAGGAGTCGGTGGATCCGAGTGTTTCTCCAGAGGAGCAGCCAATGGAGGGTGTGGGGAAGAAAGGGTTAAACACAGTATCTGTTTTGGGAAGCAAAATCTCTCCCTCATCCCACCAGTCCCAATCCCCATCCCAGCTGTCCTGGGGTCTGGGGGGTTCTGTGGGATCGTGTACTTTGGGGTGGGATTGAGGATTTTGAGGTGGGATTGAGCCATTTTGAAGCTGTGACAACTCTGCAGCCCAGAGCCCCAGGAGAACCGGGGGGCTCCAGCCAGACCCTCCCCCCTCCAGCAAGGGGCTCCCACAACCCTTCATCCTGCCCCCAAAATCCCTTGGGATCCCCCATCCAACTGCATTCCCCTCCAAGATCTCCAGGCTCATGAAATGAGACCAAAGGAGTGGAAGTCACCACCCAGGGTGACCACAACCGCCAAATATTTCTATCCAGCCATCACTTTTCTCTCTTTCCCCTTCCCGGGCTCCCCCACAGCGGGTGGGAGCAGCCAAGAGCCCAGCGCTGCCCCAGCCCGACCGGCCCCAGCTCCATCCCTGCTCTTCCCGCGGGATGCGATGGGTTTGGGGGGAAGGAGCCAAGGGTGGGCGCTGGGCCTGGGGGGAGGAGGAGCAGGAGTGGAGGAGGAGCAGGGGTGGAGGAGGAGCAGGGGTGGAGGAGGAGGGATGAAGAAGGAGGAGAAGGAGGAGGTGTAGGAGGAGCGGGAGGAAGAGGAGGGATAGAGGGAGCGGGAGGAGGAACAGGAGGAGGAAGAGGAGGTGTAGGAGGAGCGGGAGGAAGAGGAGGGATAGAGGAGGAGCGGGAGCAGGAACAGGAGGAGGAAGAGGAGGCAGCCCGTGCGTCCATCGCTCCCCGTATCTGCAGCCCCCCCCCCGGGAGCATCGCCCCCCACGTTCTGCAGGTGACCGGGAGGGGAGGCTCGCCCCAGATATCTTGAGCGGTCCCTGGGAGGGTTTTTTGGGGGATTCCTGCTGGCGGCTCGCGGCAGAGCCCTGGCTGTGGGCGGGGGGATGCAGGGTCTCCCCCGACATGTGGGTTGGTCTCCTTGGGTCAGGCTCTGGCACCACGTGGCGATCACCCGGTGCCGGCGCTGCGTGAGGGGGACACCGATTTCGGGGACCCCATGGGAGAGCCGGGTTTGGGGGAAGCCCGAGAGCCACGGAGTGGGAAGAGCAGAGAGAGGCGATCCCGGAGCTGGGGGACCCCCGGCAGCCTGAAGGGAGGGGGAGGATGGAGAGCGAGGGAACCATGGACCCTTTGGACACCGAAGTGGGGAGCCCAGAAAGGGGGGACCCCTGGGATTCTCGGGACCCCTGGTAGCCAAGAGAAGGCGGGAAGCCCAGATAGGGGGAACATCAAAATACGCAGGACCCCAGAAACCCAGAGAGGGAAAACGACCAGGAGCCCAAAGTGGAGAAAACAGAGGGGTAACTCCTGGGAGGGTATTTTTGGCTGAAACATGGAGTTTTTGGTTTGAATCTGCATGATTTGGGCTGAATCTTGATTTTTTTGGGGGAGGGGTGAACCTTGATATTTCTGAGGTTTGTTGAACTAAACGGTGGTGGTTTGGTTTTTGTGGGGGGTAGAATCATCATATTTTGGTGGGGCTTTTTCCTGGATATTGAGGTGCTCTGAGCTTTGGGGCTGTGTCTTGGTGTTTGGGGGTTTTTTTGGTTGGATTTTAGTATCTTGGTTGTTTTCATGGACACAAGACGCCCAGAGACTTCTATAGATGGACTTGGGCTAGAGGAACCCCCAAGCCAATGCACTCACACCTTGTTTTTCTTCCCAAACCGGGATTTGTCATTCCCAAGGCGTGGCTGGATGGAGGAGGAGGAAAAGCCCCGGAGATGCCGCACGAGGAGGGGCTGCAAACGCAGCCCACAGAGATCCAAGGAGGAAAGAGCCCCCCTGTGCCAGGAAGGCGGCCGGAGATCCAGCCGGAGCTCGGAGCTGGGGGAGAAGCCTCAGGGCGAGGAAAAGCCCCACAAGTGCTTGGAATGTGGGAAGGGCTTCAGGTGGAACTCCCACCTGAGGGAACACCAGAGGATCCACACTGGGAAAAGCCCTACGAGTGTGGGAAATGTGGGAAGAGCTTCAGCCGGAGCTCCCACCTGATCCAGCACCAGAACACCCACACTGGGGAACGGCCCTACGAGTGTGGGAAATGTGGGAAGACCTTTGGGCAGAGCTCCCACCTGATCCAGCACCAGGTGATCCACACCAGGGAACGGCCCTATGAGTGCTTGGAATGTTGGAAGAGCTTCGGCTGGAGCTCTGCCCTGAGAAACCACCAGCGCATCCACACTGGGGAGAGGCCCTACGAGTGTCCTGAGTGTGGGAAGAGGTTTCAGAGCAGCTTCAATCTCCTCAGACATCAGCGCATTCACACAGATGAGAGGCCCTTCCGCTGCCCCGACTGCAGGAAGGGCTTCAAACACAACTCCCATCTCGTCACCCACCGGCGCATCCACACCGGAGAGAGGCCCTACAAGTGTCCCGAGTGTGGGAAGAGCTTCTCCAGGAGCTCTCACTTGACCCAACACCAATGGAGGCACTTCTAAAGGAACCCTTGCGAGTTTCTTAAGTGCAAGAAGAGCTTCGTGCGCTGCTCCAGCTCCATTCCCCATGGGAGGATCGGTGTTGGATGATCCCCAGTGACCCCCGTTGGGCAGAGCCCTGGTGACCCCCGTTCCAGTTGATCCCCGTTGGGTGGGGGGAAGGTGTTGGAGAGATTTCTTTGCCTTCTCCTTGTGCTGCTGTGATTTGGTTGGTAATAAATTCCCTCCCTGTGCCCAGGCTGGGTCTGTTGTGCCTGTGCCAGTTGAAAGGGTTAAAATCATTGTACCTGTGCAAATATAAGATACAGTGTAAATGTTAGCAAATATTAACCACAAGCTTAAGACACAGAATGTAACTTGGCAAGAAATAGGGAACAAAACTCACCAAAATGATGAACAAAGCTTCCTGAGACCAGTTGAGAAAGTGCTGAAGCAGCCAACAAGAGACTGGGCATGCCTAGGAAAGAAAGGTGAAAAGTGCAAAGCGAGGAAGACTGTGGCACCTGGGGAGGTGATGGGGATCAGAAGGAATTTTTATGACCTCCCCAAGTAGGAACCCATTTCCACTCCCCTTCATCCACCAGGTCTCCTCCTTCAGCCTGATGGTGAGAGGCATGGGAGTGCTCTGACTTCTGGGGGCTTCTCTCAGGGATGGAAGGGTGAAACTCCACCAGTCTGTTTCTTTCAACTTCCTCCTTAAGCTCGGCCACCAGGGAAAGGAGATCGTTCACCTGTTCACACCTCAGGCAGGTGTCTTTTACAATGTCCCCTGGTGCTACTGACAGGCTCCAACACTCCTCACAGGAAGGAGTCTGGACAGACGTGTCCTTCTTGGAGGGTTCTGTTTGGCTGGTGTCCCGTTCCACTGTAAAAGCGGGAGCCGGGAAGGATTCTTTTGATAGATTTTTCCGACAAAAAATCAAGCACTAAGATGGTAATATTATATCTGAAAACTGTTTATTGAAATAAAAAACAACTAAGTGTTCTTATTAAAAAAGGAGGGGGGAGGGACAGGAAAAAGGAGCAGAGAGAGAGAGGAGAGAGGGGAAAGAAACAGAAGGCAGGGACAGCGTTACCACAGAACCCCGGCTATTTGTCAGCATCAGTTTGGCAGACGGAGCGTGCGTGTTGCGAACTGCGGAGCGTTTGCGTAGCTGCAGTGGCAGGCTGGGCGCGATTTCTAAAGAGCAGCAGGCTGCGTGTTCCTTCTGTCGGCGGAGAACAGGCTGCTGAGGTTACAGGCGCGATTTCTAAAGAGCAGCAGGCTGCGTGTTCCTTCTGTCGGTGGAGAACAGGCTGCTGAGGTTACAGGCGCGATTTCTAAAGAGCAGCAGGCTGCGTGTCCCTTCCGTCGGTGGAGAACAGGCTGCTGAGGTTACAGGCGCGCTCCTGGAGCGGCTGTGGTCTCTCAGCGTCGGGGAGTGGTGGCTGCAGGGTGGCGGCTGCGGGCTGGGGCCGCGGGGTGTGCTCCGGGCTCGGTGCCGCGGGGAACACGCGGCGGCGGTGGTCACGGCTACATGCAGGCGGTGGCCACTGCAGGCTGGGTGCAGGCGGCAGCTACATGCAGGCGGTGGCCACTGCAGGCTGGGTGCAGGCGGCAGCTGCGGCGGCGGCGGCTACGAGCTGGGTGCGGGCGGCAGCCGCGGGCAGGAGATCCTCACAGTGACAGCCAGTTCCTAGGATTGGCACAGCAGGGCGAAGCAGGCACAGGCAGGGAAACAGGACCACAGGAAAGAGGGCGCGAAGGCGGGAGCAGAAGGGGCCAAGCTGACCCTCCAGGCAACCCAGAGCAAAAAGACAAGACAGACAAGAAAGCCCTCGTGGTGCTGCAGCTAACTGATTTATGTGCCCCAAACTCGTCTCCCAATCTGGCTTCGCGGGCCCATCTTTGGCGGGCATTTTTCGCGGCATCCAGGTACTCGCCTTCACCAGCAAGTGCGTGTGTGTGGGGGGCGTGGGGAGCTGCTCGCAGTCTGATCTCGGCCTGACTGGCTGCCAGGTGAAGCCTCTCTGGGCACAGGGCAACACAGCTTTTTATAACAATTTTCTTCACCTCATTGTGACATATGTTGAGGCATATATATATTGGTCCCTCTCAGCTTGGTACACTTTTACCAGCTGGAGCTTTTGATCGTGTAAGGACCATTGCTGAAAAAAACCCAACCAACCAAATCTCAACACAAAAACAAACTAAAAGCCCCCTGCAGGAGAATACCCCCAACCCTGCCCTCGGAGACGTGCCACGGCCCTGTTTGCCCGCTCCCGTTCACCGCGCTCCCCAGAGCCCTTTTTTAATCAGCCCAGCGCTGGCCGGAGGAAACCCCGCCCTACGCGGGGTGTCACCCCCTTTTCTCTGCCCACAGAGCTCCTGAGCTGCCGGCGGCCGCAGCCCCTCCCGTGGCCTCGGGCCCGGCTTGGACCCCCCGCTCCGTCCCCGCGCTGATTTTGGGGGGGTCGTGTGTCCCCCCCAGCCCCGCTGTCACTCTGCCCCCGCCCCGCGCTCCCAGTGTTCCCAATAAAGCTTCCCAGTTCGCCCCGGTCCCGTTTATTGGGGGCGGTGGGGAGGGACTTGGGGGGGCCGAGATTGAGGGGGGGCAGAAGCCAGGGATGGATCAGGAATGGGGACCCCCGTGTGTCCCCCCCGTGTCGCCCCGCTCTGGGGTGGCCTTGGGAGGCACCTGAACCCCACCACAGCACCCCAAGAACCCCAAAAGGCGCCGGCACCCCCCCTAAGAGGAAGGAGCGGAGAAGGGAGGGAGAAAGAGGAGAAGGAGGTGGGATGAGGAATGAGGAGGAGCGGGACCCCTCCCAACTCAATTTGGGGTCCCATCCCTCCTTTCCCTCAATTCAGGCAGCTCCTGGCAGCTTTTTCCTGGGAACAATCCCTGAGTTTTTGGATTTTTGGGGTGCAGTTTCGGAGAGGGACAGCTCTGTGTGGCATTCCCTCCCTGTTGTGGCCTCTCAGCTGCCCCTGACACCTTGGGGGTGCTGGGATTTCCTTCCTGGGGACAAGGATGTTCATTCCCTTCCAGGAGCCCAATGCCCGGCTGGGGGTCCAGGTCAGGGGGTCTTTGAGCAGCTGCCCCAGAACCTCCCCAGGGTCTCCCAGCGCAGCCGGAGCCGCTCGGCCTGGGTCCCCAAAGCCCTCAGCAACCCCCAAGTCCCTCCCAGGAACCCTCAATTCCCTCAAACCCAGCATCCCCCACATCCCCTGCAAGTTCCCCCCATGGCACCAGCCATGGCCATATCCCCACATGTCACTGGCCATGTCCCACTGTGTCTTCACCCATGGCTGTGTCCCCACCATGTTTCCATCCATGTAATGTCCCTCCTGTCCCCACCCATCTCTTAGTTCAATGTCTTTATTTTTACACCAATTTTGGGTGTTTTCAATGGATGAAGAGAAATGAAAAGAAAACCAAGGCCAAAAGGAAAGGAATTCTGTGTCCGTGCCAGCTGAGGATCCACGTGCTTGGGTGGGAGGGAAGAACCTTTTTTGGAGGAGTTTCCACCCCACTGTCTCCAGAACCTTGGTCTTCACCCCAGTCCATCACCATGTGGCTGTGGAAGAAGCCCTTGGGCCAGAGAAACTTCGAACTGTGGAATCATTGAGGTTGGAAAAGACCTCCAAGACCATCCAGTAGTCCTTGATGCCACAGGAAAATTGGATTAAATGCAAAAGATGAGATTTTTTGGGGTCAACAGCCAATAAATCTGCTCTCCCCAGTGGATTTCTGCCAATGTTAGTCTGTGTCCCGATGGATGTTCCTGCTCCTGCATTCGTCCATGTGCCCACAGAGAGCCAGGAAAATGTGGAGACCCCAGCCAGATGTCTTCCCAACATGGATCACCAGGACCACGGATCACCAGGGCTCTGCCCAATGGGGCTCACAGGGGACCATCTGACATGGGTCCTCCCACGGGATGGAGCTGGAGCAGCGCACGAAGCTCTTCCCGCACTCGGGGCACTCGCAGGCTTCCCTTACCGGTGCCTCCGTTGGTGTTTGGTCAAGTTAGAGCTGCTGGAGAAGCTCTTCCCACACTGGGGACACTCGTAGGCCTCTCCCCAGTGTGGATGCGCCGGTGCCTGACGAGGTGGGCGTTGCGTTTAAAGCCCTTCCCACAGTCGGGGCACTGGAAGGGCTTCTCCTCTCTGTGAATCCGCTGGTGCATGAGGAGATCGGACCTCGTCTGAAACCTCTTCCCACACTCCCCACACTCATAGGCCGTTCCCCGGTGTGGATCCTCTGGTGCCGATCAGCTCGGAGTTGTAGCTCCCTTCCACACTCACACTCGTAGGGCCTCCCCAGTGTGGATCCTCTGGTGTTCTCAGGCTGGGCTCGGCTGAAGCTCTTCCACATTCCCCACACTCGTAGGGCTTTTCCCCAGTGTGGATCCTCTGGTGCGGATCAGTGGGAGCTGGCTGAAGCTCTTCCCACACTCCCACACTCATAGGGCTTTTCCCCAGTGTGGATCCTCTGGTGTTCCATCAGCTTGGAGCTCCACCTGAAGCCCTTCCCACATTCCAAGCACTTGTGGGGCTTCTCCCTGCCCTGAGGATTCTCCCCCAGCTCTGAGCTCCGCCTGGATCTCCGGCCACCTTCCGGCACAGGGGGGTCTTTCCTCGCAGCTCCTGGGATGGTTTGCAGCCCCTCCTCGTGGGGCTTTTCGGGGCTTTTCCTCCTCCTCCATCCAGCCACGCCTTGGGAACGACAAATCCTGGTTTGAGGGGAAAACAAGGGCTGAGCGCCTTGGGCTGGAGGTTCCTCCTGCCCAAGTCCATCACCGGGCATCTTGTCCTAAAACCTCCAAACAAAGATTCAGCCCAAAAGTCCCCAAACATCAATACAGCCCCAAAACTCCCAAAACATCAAGATTCAACCAAAACCCCTCCAAAATAGAAAGATTCAGCCCCCACAAAAAACCAAAGCACCAACATGTAGCCCAATAAACCTCAGAAACACCAAGATTCACCCCGGAAATATCGTGGATCCCCCTCCCTGGTCACCTGCTGGATGGGGGGGAGGCAACGCTCCTGGGGCTGGGGGAGGCTGCAGATACAGGAGTGGTGGAACCTTGAGGTGCCTCCTCTTCCTGCTCCTCCTCCCTCCTCCTGTATCCCTACTCTTCCTCACACTCCTCTTCCTCCCACTACTCCTTCTCCTGCATAATCCCACCTTCTGCTCCCACGTGCATCGTTTGACCATTTTGTTCTTCAACCCTGCTCCTCCAGCCTTTCTCCTCCTCCCCCCCACGCCCAGCACCCACCCCTGGCTCGCTCTTCCCCCCACAGCTCTCGGATCCCACAGCACGAGCACGGATGCAGCTGCGGCAGCTCGGGCTGGGGCAGCGCTGGGCTCTCGGCCGCTCCTGCCCGCACTCGGCCCCCGCCGCAGCCACTTCCGCCACGACAGCACGGGGGGGCCCGGCCTTGCCGCTCCCCCCCCTCCCACCTCCCCAAATTCCCCTCGCGGGGGGGCGCTGCGCCCGGGCCACACGTGGGCTCCAGCTGGGGAGCGCCGGGCGCTGCGGCTCTGCCTGGCAACTGCTGACTCACCACCGCCGCGCCAGCTCATTGGCTCAGCGCTGCCCCAGGGCCGCGCCTGCAGCGAGGGGGGACACCCTGCTCCAGGGGGGATGTCCCGCCAACGGG
>JACSVZ010000032.1:96959-470307 GCA_014706295.1 Lycocorax pyrrhopterus obiensis
ATGCTTTGTATTTTGGAGGAGGGGATGCTATTTCTTTGGAGATGGGCTTATAGTTCCTCTTTGGCAAAGAAAGCAAGTTTGGATCTGCACATTGGGTGCTCTTAGTGAATTTAAAGGCTTTTCCCAATTGCCAGTTCTCTGGGTTAGAGCTGTTGAACTGTCAGTGGGAATGCAAAGGCCAACCTATTGAGCTTTTTGTCCTGGTACCTTTAGTGTGTCAGCAGTCCCCGGTTCCGTTCAGCTCCTGACTCTCTGAGACTGGGCTGGGTGCGTTTCCTTCTTTTGCAGGTCGACAGCGCCATCGTGTGGTTGTTTTTTTTTTGTGAGCGCTGACAGTGCCCGGGAAAAAGACACGCGCTTTTCTGGTCAGGCCCCATTCGTGTGGGAGCGGTTCGTGGAAGAGCTCTGCTGTAGATCCTGGCTCTTGGAGACTTGAAAGAATGTGATCTTGCATCTAGCAGCGAAGGAAGAGGAATCTTTTCATTGTTGGCTGTTCATAGGTTGCAAAAGAAAAGACAATTCCAGCACTGCCTCTTTCTTTTAGAACCTTTTCTGCTTGATCAGATGCTCATGTAACTCGCACACACTGAACTGCATAAAACTCACTGGACACGTACACTTTCTCTCAAGCTCTGTGTCCCATCTTACCCTCTCACTCACGGAGACCCCAAACCCCTTCAAAACATCCAGGACTTGCTCCCAAAGAAAAACTCCAAGAACAAATAGCCAGCGCTGGCCTTCATAGTCCCTTTGCAGTCTGTAAACAAGACGAAGCACACTAGTGACTTGCACTTCCCTTCTCAACTCTATTTCTAGAGATATCATCACCAGATTCTCTCCAGGTAGCAGAGTCCATCACTACAGCAAAGAGTTTCCAGCTGCAGTTCAGACTGAGAGATGTACCAGAACAGAAAGCATTTCCTGATCTTCCCCCTTCTCGAAGAAACATGATCCGCTGGGCAATCACTTTCACACACCTTCAGTGTGGACAAGTGCAAACAGCGAGACCTTACAGAGAAGGAACTGTAAGGACAGAAGAAATTCCTAAAGTAGCCATTTTTCCTAGCAGCATTTAAATGAGGCAAAACGTACTAGGACAACGCACCTTCCTTCTAAGATAGATGAACTGTCCTGTATTACCCGTTCTCACAGCTCCGTTACAGAGGCCCCAATAAATACGCTCTAGAAAAAAAAACCGGTGGTGGGCAGCACCTTTCCCTTGCCACATGCCAGCAAAATCAAATTCGCCCGTGCAATCTGTATGTCTCCTCTACATCTACCATGGTGTTCTCTGAATGTGGGAGATTAAATGGAAGCGCAGTTGTTTTCCCAAAGAGCTGGAATAGGAACAGGTAGCAGCACAAGCAGCTGTGGTAGAACTTCCACCTTCCAAATGCTAAAAAGTGAAATCAGAAGACAGGAGAGTAGCCCGGCCCTCGGCTCTTGCTTCTGCGGCCGTTCTCCACGAGAGCAGCTGCTGGAGCTTGGCAGCGGGAGCTGCGAGGGTGCAAACAAGGCGGACGTCTGTCGCTGAAGAAAGGCACAGAGCCGCAGTGTGATGTGCGCCTTTGGAAGGCTGCCTGGAGAAGGGGTGCTCTCGGAACGCCTTCCTTGCTTTGACTCGTGCTCCTGGGTGAGCTCTAGCTGCAGGCACTGTGCAGCGCTGAACGACTAGGAAAGTGCTTATCTCCACGCTGTGCGGTGAAGCGGGGCGGCTGGGCTGTCCTTTTCGGAGCGGCGAGAACACTCTCAGGAGACTCGGCTTGTGAACGAGCCCTTGCCGGACTTGTGCAGTTCGGTGCGCTGCACACGCGAGCCCGCTGCTCTGCGGCTTCGTTCTTCGCCTTGCCTTGTCTGGAGAGACGAGAAGCCCAGCCACGGCCTTCCACTCGGACCCCCCCTCTTTGGCGTGCCTGCTGCCCGCTCGGTTTTCCCTCAGCTCGAGGCACAAGGAGGCCCTTTCGGATTCGCAGCGTGCACGCTGTGCACGGAGCTCTCGCTCAGCGAGATGTGCCGGGGGAGAAGCGCTGGCTGGGCGAGTGCTTCGATGTGCGGGACTTTCAAGGCAGCACCACAATGTGGGCCACGAGGAGGGGGGATGAGGAACGTGCTTTTGTCCTGGCGCCGTTCTCCTGTGCCAGGCGTCTGCCCAAGATCCCTGCTCCTTGCGAGACGGCGGCGTGCGCCCGGGCTGCACTCGAGCCGAGAAGGAGCGGGCAGACAGCACCGCCACCTGACGGGCGCTCTGCAGCTTGCGGCCGGGAAGCGGACCGGCCCTGGAAGGCGCTGCGGCCGCGAGTTGCCGCAAGTGTCAGGGCCAAGCGCCGGGCGAGCCGCTCGTCCCGGCACGGTTCTCCGTGCGGGACGCAGCCGAGCAGCTTTCCGTTTCCTTTCAGACCACCCTTCCAGAGAGGCAGAATGTGGTGGTACGTAGCGCTCGGCAGGAAAGGGGCAGAAAGCTTTCATTGATGTGCCCCCTTGCTTTTTCCTTGCAGCCTTTCCTCTTCAGAGCACCCACTGAAGCTATGCACTTTGCTTCTCAGCTGAGTGTATTGTCATATTGCCAGAGTCCCATATGTCCCCCTCCTTCTCGTACCAACTGCTTCTGTTGAAACTTGCCAATGCTACGCCCTTTCCCTCTCAGCTATTCGAACCATCACATTCTGCGTCCCGCTTGCAGTCTGAATCTAAACTGAAGTTTCTGGCCTTATCTTGCATACACAGATGTGCCAGGAGGAAAAGTTTGCTCGGACCTTGCCGCTTATGTTCGAAAACGTCCATTCGCTCCACAATCAAATGCCAGCTTTCTTCCCTTTACATCCTACAAACTTCACACATGAACACACACACACACACTGGAGCTATGCACTTTCTTTCTTTCTTTCTTTCTCAGCTGCACTCGCCAGTTCTCCACCTTGACTTCTCTACCGCTTTTCTCTTGGCCTTGCCATGCATGGACTTCTCCTCTTATGACACCCACTGTGTTGCCTACCCCTCCCTTCCATTGCCTTGCCTTTCCTACCCAACCTTGCATTTCCTTGTCATTCCAAACCGTTCCTTTCCTTTACCTTCCTGACCCGTCCATGTCCTTCCCTTGCCCTTCCTACCAATCCAGTTCCTTGCATTGACTTGTTCACCCATCCCCCACCTGACTTCCCTTCCCATTTGTCCAGGTCCAACCTTTCATTTCCTTCTCCTTCTAGGACTCTCATTGCCTTGCCTGCTTCACCCTTGTCTTGCCTTGCAAAGCCATCATTTGTCTTGCCTTGCCCTTGAACCCCTCCCTTGCCTTGCATTACTTTGCTCACCCCTCCCTCACCTGGAACTCAAGACCCCTTTTCTCCTGGCCCACACTTTCCCTGCCCTGTCTGCTCCCCTGAGGAATCCCAAGACTCTCATGTAGCACCAGTGTTTCAGAAGCACGTGAGAAAAAGCCCAGGGGAGCTCCCATGCAGCCAAGCCCATCTTTCTGGCATATCTTTTGTCTGGGACCAGTGCTCGCATGTGTTCAATTTTGGACGCACAATCCATGTTTCACCCTTGGGCTCCGCAACCAGAATGACAGTTCTTTTGCATACAGCTAGACCAAGTGTTTTAGGTGCAGATTAGAGACTGCCCATGTGGGATCAAAGCCACACAGAGAAGTAGGTCCTGGCCACTTTTGCATCCCAGAAATCCTTGAATGTACCTCTCACCTCCCTTGCCTAACCCTAACCCTAACCCTAACCCTAACCCTAACCCTAAGCCTAACCCTAAGCCTAAGCCTAACCCTAACCCTAACCCTAACCCTAACCCCTAACCCCTAACCCTAACCCTAACCCTAACCCTAACCCTAACCCTAACCCTTACCCTAACCCTAACCCTCACCCTAACCCCTAACCCTAACCCTAACCCTAACCCGTAACCCTCACCCTAAGCAGAAGTAGACGACTGTTGGCCTCCTGCACAATGACGGCGCAACATGGTGTAAAAGGGGAAAAATGAATGCGCAGTGTACCGGGTTTTTGTGGGCAGTGTACAAGCTGAGAGAGGAGACTGGCTGCCACTTGCCCGCCCACCGAATTCATGTTAGCAGTCAGAAACAGAAATTTCAATGACAGCTACTTGTGCTGCAATGTATTCCTCTTCCAGCCCTTCCGGGAAACAATTGCACTTACATTGAGGCTTCGAGATGCAGAGAACAGCCATAGATGCAGCAGAGAAGGGAAGTACAGAGTGCAGCGGGGACTTTATGTGGCATACATGAAGGCAAGGGGAAGGTGCAGCCCAGCATTGGATTTTTCTTCTGGTTCATTTTTCATGAGAGCAGCTTGCAACCCAGCTGCAACAGCCAATACTGAGAAAGGCATGTCTGTCTGAGAAGGAAGCTACAGAGCCGCAGCCTACTGTGCACAATTTTAACTCTGAGATAAAAATAAGGTACTTTTGGAATGTCTTGACACTTCCATCTCTCTGAGCTCTTGCTGCCTGAAGCCGACCACACTGAACATGTGTGAAAGTGATTGCACTGCGAGTATCGAGAGCCCTAACAAATCTTTTCCCTCTCGCAGAGTCCAGCCACCAACTTGAAACCATCTGGCAAAAACAGAGCCCACAAAAGTGCCAGCTGAGAAAGCTCTTGCTGCCTACAACTTCAACTGCGCCCCTCAAACTAGCAGCACACACGATGCTCTCAACACTTTCCTTCTCAGCTCTAGGTACCATCCTAAGCCTTCACTCTCCCAGAGTCAAGATCCAAAGAGACAGGACTGCTAACACACTAATGGGTGAGCAAGTCCATGCAAGGCAGTGGAGGGAAGGAAGGCCAAGAGAAGGCTACAGACCAGACAGCAAGGCAATGCAAGGTGTAGGGAAGCAAGGAAAAGTAAAGGAAGGGGCTAGGAAAGGCAAGGAAATGCCAACGAGGTGTAGGCCCGGCAAGGCAAGGCCCTGGAGGAAAGAAGTAGGCAGGTCAAGGGTGGGGCATGGCCAGGGAGGGTTGGCAGGGCAAGGCAAGGAAACAGGTGGGTTGCCAAGACAAAGCAAATGACAGGTACATTCAAGGACTGCTGGTACACAAAAGCGGCCAGTACCGACTGCTCTGTCTGGCCTTGATCTCCCATGGGCTGTCTCTAATCTGCACCTAAAAGACTTCGGCTACCTGCTTTCCTTCGTGCGCAAAAGAACTGTCATTCTAGTCTTGGAACCCAAGGGCAAAATATGCATTGTCTATCCAAAATATGCAAGGATAGGTGCCAGAAAAAAGCTGCCAAGACCAACGGGTGTGCTTGCACATGACCTCCTCTGGGCTTGCCCTCACATGCTCCTGGAACACTGGAGGTATGGGAAAGCACTGAGAGTCCTAGGAGGAGCAGGCAGGGCAAGGCAAGTCAAAGAAATTCCACAAAAAGAGGGGTCTTGCATTCCAGGTGGAGGAGAGGCAAGCGAGGCAAGGCAAGGAATGCCTTCAAGGGCAAGGCAAGGCAAGTGGTGGCTTTGCAAGGCAAGAGAGAGGCAGGCAAGGCAATGAGAGTCCTAGAAAGAGAAGGAAATGAAAGGTTATACCTGGATGAATGGGAAGTCAGGTGCAGGACGGGTGAGCAAGTCAATGGAAGGAACTGGATTGGTAGGAAGGGAAAGGGAAGGACATGGATAGGTCAGGAAGGCAAAGGAAAGGAATGGTCAGGAATGACAAAGAAATGCAATGTTGGGCAGGAAAGGCAAGGCAATGTAAGGGAGGGGTAGGCAACACCATGGGTGTCTTAAGAGGAAAGACACCCATTGTCCATGTGTGGCAAGGTCAAGAGAAAAGCAGTAGAGAAAGTCAAGGTGTGGGATGGGTGAGTTCAGCTGAGAAAGAAAAGAAGCGCATAGCTCGCGGCGGGGGTGGTCTGTGTGTGTGCGTGGGAAGTTTGCGGGGTGTAAAGCAAAGAAAGCTGTCATTTGATTGTGGAGCCAATGGACATTTTCGAGCATAAGCGGCAAGGTCCCAGCAACTTTTTCCTCCTTGAACATCCGCGTGTGCGAGATATAGCCAGAAACTCCTCGGTTTAGATTCAGACTGCAAGCTGAACACAGAATGTAACAGTGAGAATAGCTGAGAAGGAAAGCACGTAGCATCAGCATGTTTCCACAGAAGCAGCTTTTCTGTGCGAGAAGGAGATGGACATATGGGACTCTGGCAATATGGCAATACACTCAGCTGAGAAGCAAAGTGCATCTGAAGAGGAAAGGATGCAAGGAAAAGGCAAGGCAAGGTCAGTGAAAGCTTTCTGTCCTGCACATTTAGCGGATTGAAGTGGAACTGCTGTTTGCTTTCCCTAAGGACTCTGCAACACTGACAGCATGTGCTTTTACATGTAGCTAGTCTTGGGGTGACTCTATGATGTGTATGCCCTATCAAGCCCCCTGCCCAAAAAATTAATTTTGTGCCTTTTCTGTGCCTTTAAACTGAGCTTGAGAAAAAAAACCAAACGAACTTTTCAAAGCAGTTTCTCAAGGACACAGAGATACACGCCTCTGCATTCTCTGGCTGCGGGTAGCACAGAAGGAGCACCCTGCTTGCTTTCTTCAGCCAGCTGGTTTTTTTCCTTCCCGGCGTGAGATGGAGAGCTGAACTTTGTTTCCTGGGACTTTGGTTTTTCCCTTTTTCTCTTCTGGACTGTTTCAACAACATCAGAACGCATCGGGAGAACTTCCTCCCCGAGGCCCGGGGGGTGGGCCCTCACCGACCCAGATCCGAGGAGGAGAGAGACCACACCTACAGAAGGACTCTGAAATCTTCCCAGGTTTCTCTCTATAGCGAGAGATTTCATTTCATTATTTGGCATCGTTATCCTTTCTCTGTGTGTTTGTTAAAATAAACAGTTTTTATCTCTTTCACTTTCCTTCAAAGAAAAATTTCCTTTTGCCTGAACTTCGTGAGGAGAAGGGTAGTTGTAACCTGGTTTTCTCTCAGGAGATATACTACTAGATTTTGGCCAAACCGGCACAGAAAGAAAGTGAGAATCCCCTGTATGTTGGGATTTTAGGAGTTCTCTCTTTGGTTTGTTTTTCTTTTCTTAAGTTTTCCCCCATACTTGTTGCTAGGAGAAAATAACTTCTTAAGAGAGACAAAAGAAGTTGTCACAGCTCGTGGGAGGGGTGCAGCCGGCTGCTCTCTCTTTACCTGAGGTTTGTCTTGGAGGGCAGAGACACCGCGAGATTTGGAATGGAAAAACAGGGTTGGGTGCAGCCCCCAGCTCTTGTGCTCTTGGCATTCAGAGGGGAGGGAAGCTGCGGTCACTGTGGGGAGAATTCGTCACCACTGCAGGCTTCCGTCCCCTGCTGCCTTTCTTCTACCGTGAGTGGAGCTCTGCTCCTAAGAGCAGCCATTGCATTGGGACCTTATTAACAGCCTACCTCACTAAAAGCCAGACTTTTCGCCATCTGCTCGGGTGCCTCAGTGGAAAAATCCCGGGATCCTGAGCCTGCCTTTCCCTGACCTGCTCGGAGCCGAGCCACCACTGCCCTGCCCTCGCCACTTCTTTGCCACCGCTCCAAGTTTTCTGTTGTATAGGAAAAAAATCACATATAAACACATTAATATATTGAAGAGTTTGACTGGTAATATGGGTTTATTTCCAAGCTTGATTGGCATATTTAAAGCTTGATAGCCATACTACTCACAAACTAGTATTGAACAGAACTCATTTCCAGATTTCTGAGAGTGAAATACCTATTTGCGCTCTATTCAAAATGGCATGGTAAGTTATTTCAGGTATTATGGACAAAAGCAATGCAATAATCACGTAATAAGAATTTGAAAAGTCAAGTAGGCAAGAGAAAACTGTTCGGTTTGTATCTGCCCGCATTCTGGACCACGGCTGTGTGAAAATGGTCTGTGAGCCAGGCGCAAAGGTGCACAAGCAGGAACAGCACTGTCACCTAATAAACACCTCAGGTTTCTTTATTAATAACCCTCGGGTGTAGAAGAATGTGTCAAGTTTGCTACAGAGATCAATTTTGAGAGATGTTGTGAGAGAGGAAAAAATCACAGTAGCTCCCACTGTAGGCTATATCCCGGTTTCATTGTATCCTTTTACTGCAGAAACCCATCTGATCCTGACTATTTGAATTACAAGGACACACAGAACTGATTGCACATCTGCTCACTGAGCCTGAGAAATGTTTTATAGTGAAAATGAGAAGGACTACGATTACAAGTGAACTGGAATACAAGCAGCTAATAGATTCCTCCTTTCCTTAAAATCAGTTCTAAGAATTTAATGTGAAATACAGTTAGGCTTGGTCCACAGTACTTTTAGTTCAAATAAACATGTCTGAATTTTTTCCATCCTTCCCATTAAAGGATACTGGTTTTGGCTCATTCTTTCAGCATTCTGTCAGCAATACGCTCAATGCTATTTCCCTGGGAATGAAAGCTGTAGCATGATATTACAAAATGTTTGGCGAAACCTTTGCCATTACTCTCAAGTTGCAACACACCAGATAATCATTGGGTTTCAAAGCTGGTTGAAGACATAAGGCAAGCATCTAAGGTTTATGCAGGAATCAGCATCCCCTTGTCACAACGTCATGCTGCAGTGATTCCTGCAGAGCTCTAAGACTGGACTTAAAAGAGAAAAGCGCAACAGTGCCTCTCGAGCCAGCAGGACTAAACATCCAAGATTGTACATCTATTAGTTCTGTGCTCAGACTACTGTATGAAAACGTGTTACCATTATGACAGTTTTATAGTACTCCACAGGAGACATCTCTTTAGGTGACTTCGATATCCTTTCAGTGCTAAAACTGGTGAGTACACATTTACAACTACCCCTGAAGTTGTTGCATAGGCAGATTTAAGAGGAAAGGATTTAATCTTCATCACTTTCCTTCTTTCTTGTTTTGACAGAATTAAGAACTTTCAAAAAATCTAAAATCACTGATGCTCAGCAGTCCTCCAATTAGACTACACTCAGTTACACTGTGCTGAAGGCCAACGAAGTCCAGTGCTTTGGATATTCTCTGCTTCTGCGAAGCAATGCTGCACATTTGCTCCAGCTGTGAAACCAAACCAACAGAACCAAGGAAGTTCTGTTAGAATCAACCAAGAATTCTCACACAATGCTAAGCATAGCCCATTTCTCTTGATGGGTACAATGGCAGTCATGGCAGTGAACACTGCTCCTCATTGGGCCCTTACTCTGAAAAAAACGTGCACCACCTCTCAACCTAAACTGTTAAGCCTCCTAGTGATGCTGACTGACGAAGTGTGAAACTGCAGTTAGGTTCCAACAGCTACTTCCAATGACGTGTCAACAGAGCTTTGCAGACTTGCAACAGTCCAACAAACTGAAGGGGCTGTTTTTTATGGCTGCTTTTCAAACATAATTGACTTATGTCCCTTCGCCAGCTTAAGTGAAGGTGGCCCGTCCACCTTGGCCAAAGTCAGCATTTTGGCCCAATTTGCTGTCATGCAACACGTCACGACACGATCTCTTGGCGTTGATGTGAAATTCTCATTGAAGTGCCAGTCATTACGTGACTTAAGGCTTCCTGCTCACAGAGTTGTCCACTCCACTGCTAGACCCGTTTTCTGGCCACCTTTAAATGACTGAGCAGTCTCACTGTTTCGAACATTCCTCGGGGGTTCATGACCACCATCTCTTCCTTTCTGAAGTTTAGGAATGTAATTTAAAAGTAGTACTAGCAATACCAGTTTATCCAAAATCCATTCGTTCCATCAACAAACTCCGAACAAGCACTGATAATGAGTTTGAAGACTTCTACCTATTTTTACGATGGGCTTTCTGTTTGCTCGTTTGTTTCTAAAGCAGATGGAGAAGTGCGCTGCTTCCCTGAGGCTATCAGGGGTGGGAGGGAGGCAGGCCGAGCCCCGTCAGGGCGGCAAAGGGGATGCCAGGTCGGGACCAGTGGGCAGGGCTGCACCCCGCCTCTGCCACAACAGCTGCAGCTTCTGCAGCCTGGAACATGGCTGGCTCAGGGGTTTAAATCAAGAGCTAAAATATTTCGCTGGTCAGTTTGGGGCAGAGAAAGGTCATCACTTTGTTAAAAACGAGGTTCACTCTCCTGTTAGGATTTAAAGGTTTAATAAAAGACAATAAGGGACAAAGATAGTAAAGCAAAATTCATGGCGCCGGGTGCCTTGGCACTCAGCAAAGAGCACATCTGTTATTTCAGAGACTCCCTTTACATACCTGTCCTATTGCATCAGCCTAGTGCATATTCATAATCAGTTATGCATATTCAAACTTTTCCTCTAACTAATTTACATGTTCCAGGAACTGTTTAGCATGGCTCCTCCTTGGGTCTGCCTTTTTTGGGCATGTGTATTTCCTGGCTGTGGTTTTAGTCAGTTTTTATTATCACCCCCAGAGTGGGCTTTGGTCCATGGTTTCTGCAGACGGTACTTGCTGATAGTTGGCATGTCAGAACAGGGGTCTTCATCACATGCTAGCTGGATGTTATCCAACCAAGCAGACAGTTTACAAGCATAACTATATTAGCTATTTCACTATTATGTCTTTATAACAAAGCTACTTAAACATTATACAAAGCTAGTTTTACATATAGCATCTATTTGTAGAAAGCCACTGTTGTAATACGTATCTATTACAATAACAAAGCTACTTTAACATCACTCATTTTAACATTTGCAGAAAGCCAATATTATAACATTTACCTTTCACAACTTCTAGTATGGCATAAGCCCGCCACTACATTTCTGTGAAGGACAATCACCTTGTTGGAGTGAAACATCTGGGCAAAATACTGAAGCATTTTCATATTCATATTGTCCTACATTCCTGTGACCTTCTTTTACACCTGCATTGTTTCATACTGCTGGTTTTGGGCACAAGTTCTTTGTACACTATTCCGGAAATTAAAACAAAGCAAAAACAAAAACTACACCCACCGCCTCCCCAACCACCGTCCCTGCCCCAGCCACAACCCTAACAAAACCAACCTACAGAATGTTCACTATTCCGAATGAGAACAAACATAAACGGGACATAAAAAGATGTATCCTCCTGAGCCATTTGCACATGCAGTGCTCTACAATCAACTCCTAAATTCTACTTCTCGTACGCCAAATATTTGTCTTCCGAACTCAAACCCTTCTGGGAGGGTAATCGAGGAGATACTCCACATACTTTTAGCATACGCTGCACTAGTCAATTAAATCCAATGCACAGGATAACTTGACTAAGGGAGGCCATGAAAAGGTGAATTAAGACCTGTTCATGTCTTAATTTGGAGCTCTTCAAACTGCTTGAAAAGTGAAGCCTTGGACATTGAAGGTTCAGACTAAGCAAAATCCAAAATGTGGACAGCATCTCCCTTCTGCTGGAAGCCTTGAAGTCCACCGCTGCAGTCTACAGCCTACGCAGATCATTTGAGTATTGCAAAAGTTCTCCGAGGAAGAACAAGAACAAGGCTAATAAGGCTGATCAAAAGCACTTGATGCTCTTGGACAAAAACATGTAACCTGTACTTTCAGAAAGACAAGGTGACTATGGTTGTCTCCACAGCACTAGTAGGAAAAAAACCCTGAAGTTTTGCATAACCTATTTTCAGGGGTTTGTTAATGTAATTTTTGTTAAGAATTGGGGAACACAGAGAGACTTGTCACTTTTCTGCAGAATGCTATATAAACTGCCACATACACTTCACCAACAGTCCAAGTAAACTTATCTGCAAATACTGACAACAAGCAGTTCTGGCTGATATAAACCCCATGACCTAAGAAAGGAACAACTCGGCAAACGGTTTGCAAAGATGATCAACTTAGCATTACTGCAACTGATTACATGCCCTGACCTTTTTTGCCTTCAGCTATGGATGCCGTACCCTCCTACCCTCATACATGCCAATAAAAGCTCCTTGCGTGAAGCTCTCGCACCACCTATGCCAGCATCTGTGCCAAGCCGCCGCCCCTCTTCAGCACCACCGCACCCACCACAAGGTAGGTGAATCGGGGGGGGGGGGCGGGAAAAAGAGGAAATGGAAGGAAGTTGCTCCCGCTGACAGCTAATCTCCAAGTCCAGTGTCCCTCACGTCTTTTCCAGGACGGGCAGGGAATCGCCTCGGCGAAGGGCAGTGCTGGGCGGAGTGGCCGGCACGGCACCGAGCGCGCTCCCCACTCCCTCCCGGGGTCGCCGGAATCTGCCACGTGCTGCAGGGAGGGCACCGCGGCAAAGGCTGCCACCCCTCGTGGCCCTGGCAACGCCGGCCTCGGCTCCGTGCTCTCTGCACCCGCACGGGCAGTGCCAGCAGCCACTTGCTGCGGCCGCCGCTGGCCGAAAGCCTGGAGGTGCACCGCCCGGCCGGCCCCGCCGCTCCGAGGGCTCACACGGCACCTGCCGTGGGTGGCCGCCGAGCGACAGGAAGCAGAAGCACACACAGTAGTGCCACTTGCTGCCCCGCCCGGGTCTCCTCTCGTCGCGCCGGCCCGCCCGCCTTCCCCGTCGCTTGCAGAGCAACGCGCATGCTCTGCTCCATGCGGCACTCGTGAGGCCAGGCCCAGCCGGGACACGGCCCTGCCGGGAGAGCTCCCGGCGAGGCTGAGGGGGCGGCGAGTGCAGCCGACCGTGAGCGGGCCAGAAGGGGGGCGACTGGCAGCTCGCTGGAGAGATAGGTGGAGGTGACAGCATGGCGCAGTGTAAAATGGCTGATCGTCCCGCAGACGCCCACTCCAGCGCCCCTCGGCTACTGTCAAGAGAGGCCTCGGCCCTGGCTGCGAGGTGGCTCCGCAGACCGCGGGCAGCCTTGGCGGGGCAGGGGAGAGCTGCGGGCAGCCCCGGGGCTGCACAGCCGTCCTTAACGCGCGGTGGGAGCCGCAGGGAGCTATATTACACTTCCCGGAGGGCTTGGGGGGGGGCGCACAGAGACCACGCGGCAGGTCGCTGCCATTAGGGAAGTTAATCCACGATGCTAGATATTTATGTCCAAAAAGGAGTCCTGTAACATTTTACGACTACAGGGAGAGGCCATGGGGCTTTGCCCATGGGGTCTCTCAAACGGTTGTGGGATGCAGCCCCCTTTTTACCCTGAGTTCCGGGCCACAGCACCATCTTCCTTTTCCCCATTGGCTGAGGTACTCGGGATGTACAGACTTCCGGAATTGTCCTACTCTATGCCCCCCTCTAATGTGCACCCCCATTCTGGTATCGAAAAAGAAAGAACCAGAAACTATTAATTGTTAAGTCTTTGTTGTCTTGCTCTAGGTTCAGGAATTTAACAAGGCCTTGGTTGAGCAACAGTCTCCATTGATCAGTAACAGTTCTAGAGAAATAATCGTTTCAGAGTCAAAACTCACAGAGTCAGACCTGAAACCGGTCAGAATTTACCTGTGAGAATCTTACAGTGAAAATTTTGCAGCTTCAGTGAAACCCACAGAGAAGGCCAAGAAGATAATCAATGAGAGAAGATGTTCTGGACACAAAGAGTGGATGTTCTTTTTATGGGACATTGAGAGTGTAGCAGGAAGAAGTTTTGAATAATATGTGGCAACTGTACTTTTGTTTATATAGCTAACTGTTTTATTACCTGAGGAGTCTTTGTTTGTTAAACAGCCTGGTTATTGTTTGCTAAGCTGCCCATCTCAATAAGCCACAGCCATTGTAAAGAAGTATAAGAATAGCAGTAGAGAAAATAAAAAATCTTTCTATCACGACTTTGAATTATGACAAGTGTGTGCTTTTATGTCCACCTCGACTAAGCCACATTCCCTATCCCTAATTTTCCTGAGTTGGATATCAAGTACGGTTCCTTGTCTACAGGCAGATTCACACAATCTGTTTGTAAAGACACATTCATCTTATTCCTTTTAATCCCCCCTCTTTTTATTTTCTCTGTATTTGCCTTTATAAACCTTAGTTAAAATGGATTTAATTTTTTCTTCCTGGGTCTTCTTGGGTTTTCAATTATTTGCAGTGACATCCTTCTCTGTCCTTTGTTGAGGAATTTTTGCAGGAGAACGGACACTGGGAATGCACAACCCAGCTTTCCCAGCATTGAATCCAGCTGAGTAAAGGATACGCTATCTTTGATAACACCACGGAGGAAAGAAGAGAAACAACCCAAGGATATGAAATAAGGATGTATTGACCACAGCACAATAGAAATATAGTCTAGGAATTGCTGAAACAATAAGTTAGTTCAGTAATATGAAAGAACTATAGTTTAGGAACTGCTGAAACAATAATTTAGTTCAAACAAGATTGATACATTATGCTGAACAAAAAGGATGTGAGAAATTGAAATATGGTGAATAGCTGTCACAGCAAGTGTCCAATCAGAAGTTTAGACGCAACATGCTAACAGTAGCAAGCATCCAATCATTATACTGCTTTTGACCACACGATGTTCGAATCATCACGTATTTAGAACTAAAAATGCTACATAAGTGTATATTCTTCAAATAATAAATGGCTTCACATGATCATATTCATCGTTGCGTGATGTCCCATTCTTTCACTTCTGCAAGTGGTGACCCCCCAACGTGATCTCTCGACGTGATACTGAAAAAAGAAGCCTGCAAATTTGATTCACGCTGAATCGGATCCTGCAGAAGAGTGGGGGAGCGGACAAGCCGGCCGAAAGTATCCTCGCTGCCCCGGCGAGAAGGCCAGAGATCGACGTAGCCCCGTGCTGGACGTGGGAAGAAAAGGGAGAAGCAGCAGAGCGCTCTGCTAATCAAGTTGAACGGAATCTCGCCAAGATTAAGGTGAGCGGCTGGGGGAGGAGAAGGGGTTGGACAAACATGATAAAGAAGGTGTCCTAAAGCTCCTCCAACATATCCTCTCTAAGAGAAGGAAGAAATTTAAAGCGTTTGTTAAGACGCTGCTTGAATGGGTTTGGGACCGTGATCTCATCCCCGGGACAGAAGTAGCTTTTGACATATCACTGTGGGAAGCCGTGGGACATGCTTTGTGGGACACGATAGCAGAAGGAGGAAAAGAGGCGAAAGAGGCAGCAAAAAAGGTCCCGATTTGGAAAGAAGTAGTAGATGTATTACATGCTATGAAAGGGGAAAGAAAAGCCGCAAATGCAGCAACTTCTTCCCTTGGATTAAATTCAAACCCCCCTATCCCTTCAGAAACTTCACAAGTATTCCCAGTAACCACTGATAACTCTCTGTTTTCTAAAACATTAAATATTGCACCTCGGGGTCCTATTCAGTCTTCCTTCTCCGAATCAGCCAGCTGGAACGGAGAGAGATAAGCAGGGCAGTACAGCCTGCCAAATTCCAACTACTCCCTCTGACATTGTTGAATCCACACCAGCATTATCAGAAATGAATGTAACTAGTGAAAATACAGCCTCACATGCAAAAGACGAGCTGGGAGATTTAGTTACTTCATTGCAGCAGCTAAAAATACAAAAATCAGATTCCCCAACATGCAAAAACTACACCTTTACAAGTGGTACAACGCCGACCCTCACAATAGCTGGCAAACAACTGCAGTGTCAACCTGAAATAGATCCAGAAATTGAAAAAGCTCATAGTCAAAGATGGAAGAGGGTTATAACTCATGCGATAGTAGAAGGATCTTTTCTGGCTGAGCCGGAGGCATTCCCAGTGATATACAATGCCGGTGGGGAACAGCGTTGGAAACCAATAGATTGGAAATTGATGGAGAAACTTAAAACTGCTGCGATGCAATATGGTCTTAAGTCACAGGTTACTCAGTCACTTCTACAATATATTTTCTCATCTTACACTCTCATACCAGCAGACATTATAACAGTACAAAAGCTGATTTTGGCAGCCCACCAACAAGTCCAATTCCGAAAGGCCTGGGAGACAGCTTGTTCCCAGGCAGAAAGGACCCCCCGAGCCCAAGGTGACCCACTGTACGGTGTCACTGCACAACAGCTACTGGGGAGAGGTCCCTGGGTCACAGTTACAGCACAAGCTCGAAGTATTGACGCAGTGCTGCACTTAGGTCAGACACTTGCTTTCAATGCATTCCTGACAATACCAGATAAGCTCACAGCACTTAGTTTCACACAAGTACATCAAGGACCAAATGAAGAGTTTGAGAAATTTATAGATCGTCTGCATGCAGCTATTCTGGAAGCGCCGGAGTGGACCTGGAAACAGCAGTAGAAGCTACACTCATAGACTCTCGTGTCAGATTAATAGATTCCAACGTATCTGGACCATTGGGAAATGGCCTTAGTGCTTTTCTTCTAGGACGATCATCCTCCACTAGAATGGGACTTGAAGTGCTTCCAGGAGTCATCGACTCTAACTACACAAGAGTTGTAAAAATCATGGTCAGAATATTGTATCCTCCAGTAACTATCCCGAAAGGATCGAAAATAGCCCAGCTTGTCCCATTCCGAGCATGTGTACCATCTGCTGGAAATAAAGAGTGTGGAGACCAAGGTTTTGGTTCTACAGGACAACCAGAAATTTATTGGGCTATGGACATTACCCAAGGTAAACGTAATGCCCGAATCAAGGTAGCACATCCTGACGGAGATTCAATCTTTTGTCAAATAATGATCGATACTGGAGCAGATGTTACACTTCTGTCTACTAGTGTATGGCCAAATCATTGGGCTACTATCCACCCAATTATTGGAATCATGGGTATAGGAGGAACCCAGACAACAAAACTGAGCAAAGAGCCCGTTGTGCTCACATTTCCTGATGGCATGAGTGCCTCCACTCGACCTTACATTATGAATATTCCGCCCAACTTACTGGGACTGATTGGTCGAGACGTTCTAAGCCAACTTAAAGCAACAATTGTGACTACGCCTTTTTAGCAGCGGCCCCCGAGGGGCAGCCAATCCTTAAGATCACATGGACTACAGATACACCTATTTGGATTGATCAGTGGTCACTATCCAAAGAGAAGCTGCTCAAAATTTATGAACTGGTTAGTGAGCAGTTACAAGCAGGTCACATTCAACCTTCCACCAGTCCATGGAACACCCCTATTTTTACCATCCCAAAAAAGAGTGGGAAATGGAGATTGCTGCACAACCTTAGAGCTATTAATGCTATTATGCAGAGCATGGGAGCTTTACAACCTGGCCTCCCTTCACCATCCATGATACCCGAAGGGTGGGACCTGCTAATAATCGATCTGAAAGATTGTTTCTTTACCATTCCTTTACACCCTGAAGATACCGCCCGTTTTAGGCTTTTTCCGTACCATCCATTAACAAGGCAGAACCCTACAAGCGGTATGAATGGGTTGTTCTTCCTCAAGGAATGAAAAATTCTCCAACCATGTGTCAAATTCACGTTGCTTGAGCCCTTGAACCCATCAGGCAAATATTTCCTAAGTGCTTAATTTACCATTACATGGACAATATCCTCATTGCAGGAAAGCAACTGCATTATAAAAAAACTTTGCAGGAACTTACAGCACAGAGGATTGATGATTGCACCTGAAAAGGTACAATGACAAGCACCATGGAAATACTTAGGCCGGATAATTGATCACGCTCGAATCAGACCACAAAAATTGTCCTTAACTACTGAAATAAAAACAGTGCGTGATGTGCAGAAACTAGTAGGAGACTTACAGTGGATTTGAAAAATTTGTGGAATTACAAATCAAGATATAGCACCTTTAGTACAACTTCTCAGAACCTCCAATCATGCAGATGACAAGAGAACGTTACAAGCTGAACACAAACGAGCCCTACAAAATATCACCACTAAAATGCACATGCTTACAGGATAACCGAAGACTTGCCTGTTTTTCTTATGATCATCAATCAAGAAGCAGAAGGAGCCTCAGACAGACATCCCTATGCTCTAATTTGCCAATGGATAGCACAGGGCAAAAACCCACTAAGAACCTTGGAATGGGTATTTCTGTCCATCAAACCCACCAAAACCATAACAACCCGACCAGAGCTGTTTGCACAACTCATAATGAAAGGAAGACAAAGAGTGCTAGAAATCCGAGGTGAAGAACCCGACTCCATTATCATTCCCCTAGTTACATGGTACTTTGAATGGTGCATGCGTCATTCCATTCCCATACAGGTTTCCTTAGTTGGATATCCAGGCAGAATGATCACTCAATATCCCAAGCACCCAACACTCTCCTTACTTGCTCACAATAAGTTTGTGACCCAACCTGTAAGATCCCCCTGTCCAGTGAAAGGACCAACTGTTTTTACTGATGCTGGAAGACGATCCCGAAAAGCTGCTGTCACCTGGCAAGAGCAGCGACGGTGGCGACATCATTTGATTTTTAGAGAACAGCAAGATAATTTGCAAACCCTAGAACTGAAAGCCATCCTTTGGGCATTTCAGAACTGGCATGACACGCCGCTGAATGTAGTTTCAGATTCCTTGTATGTTGTGGGCTGCGTACAACGCCTGGAAAGCTCTGTGATCAAAGACATACGGAACAAGCATCTCTATAATCTGTTGTCACAACTGCTGCGATTCCTGAACCAACGAACATGTTCATACTTCATTATGCATATAAGAAGTCATCAGGACTTACCAGGACTTTCAGAAGGCAACAACAGAGCTGACCAGCTCGTAGCCCTGGTGTGGCCTAACGTCAAGCCCGATGCATTTGCCCAGGCAAAAGCATCTCATCAATTTTTTCATCAGTCTGCAAAAATGCTAGCTCGCCAGCATGGCCTTCCTCTGACAGATGCTGTAGGCATTGTGAGATCTTGCCCAGTTTGTCAACAGCATGGTGTGGGCATAGGTGCAGGAGTTAATCCCAGAGGACTGCAAGCCTTGCAGCTATGGCAGATGGACGTAACACACGTCTCTGGCTTTGGGGTAAAAAAGTATGTCCATGTATGCATTGACACGTATTCCTGTGCTCTTTGGGCTACCTCACTCACAGGCAAAACTGCTCACCATGTCGAAAAACATCTTTATGCAAGCTTTGCAGCATTGGGTGTGCCTGAGACAATTAAAACAGACAATGCACCTGCATATACATCCGCCCAATTTCACCGCTTCTGCAATTTATGGGGTATCAAACATGACACAGGAATTCCTCATAATCCTACAGGGCAAGCCATTATTAAGCGTGCACATCAAACGCTTAAGGGCATGCTGCAAAGACAAAAAGGGGGAATGTTAGGCTGTTCACCTGAGGAAAGAATTGCTAAAGTGTTGTTTGTGCTTAACTATTTACGACTGGTAGGTGACAGACTTTAACCTCCCATTAGTGTGCATCATGCCCCCATTAATAGTCCCCTCCTGAACAAGCAACAAGCTGAAATCAAAGTTATGTATAAGAATTTGGAGACAGGACAATGGGAAGGTCCAGCCATAGTACAACTAACAGGTAGAGGTTATATGTGTTTGCTTACAGGAGTACACTGGGTTCCAGCAAAGTGGGTGCGGCCCTATATACAGAACCTGAATGCAAACACTGGGAGATGAAGCCAATGCCAGGAAACATCAGAGGCTGAAACGGAAAGTACAACCCCTAATTGTACAACTATTCTAACTAACGGGAATACGAGCTTGTCTCCAGCCACCTGAGCAAAATGCAATTGAATGGTTATTGGACGAGGCAGATAATTTTTGCAGGGCCAGTCCACAGTGTCATGCCCTACTACGACAACCTTGTCCAGTTTGTTATTCTTGCACACCGTGGTATAAGATACGGTGTAGAGGTTGTCAGGAAATACTCTGGCTGGCCAAAAAGGCCCTTAAAGCAAATATTACTTGTACTAACTGTATTACTTGTACTAACTAATCCGCTGATAGATTTGCGTAAGTGGCTTGGCCTTGCTGAAGGTGAGACACTGCCATTGAGCCTTGATTTATTATTTGAAAATCAAGAAAATAAGTTTCTTGCATTTAGCGTTTGGGCTTTACAACAAAAAATTGTTCGATTACGTGCTTGTAACGCTACAGTAATTTTGCAGCAGGAGTGTGGCCGGGAGATCGGTATTCCCTGGTTACGTACTGTAGAAAGTGATGAGTGGGAAAGGATTAAGGCGAGATGGGCATTTCGATCCAGGGCTCGATGCCAGCAGCGCAAATCAAGGGCTAAGGTTCATTTTACTTAGCCTCTTGATAGGGGAAGTACGTGGCATGTGGGTGCCAACTCAACCCAAAACAAACATATGGATTACCATGGCTAACCTTACACACCAAAGTGCCATTTGTCTTGCATTATCATCACCTGGAAATCCCTTTTCAACATGCTTGGTAGGTCTTCCGGTTGATTCCTGGCCATGTCCCTCTTCTGTTCCGACTTGCAATTCCAGTAATGTTAATTTCACGGTGGATAACTGGGACCTGTGGGCACCCCATTTACCTATGGCCCCGAGCGAACCACAGGAGCTAGAATTATTAGGATCTGTGAAAATGGATGGATGTGTGCAATTTAATTGGTCTAGTCAACAGGAGAAAACCGCAGTTGCAGCAAATGTTAACTCCAGTTTAGCAGCATTTAGAAATGCCAGTAGCTGGTGCACGCATCTGGCAATTACTATATCTGTGTCCACAAATAATCCAGTAACCTTACCACCCGGGGTTTTCTTGGTTTGTGGAGACCGTGCCTGGCCAGGTATCCCATCCCGATTGCGAGGTGGACCCTGTTCCATAGGGAGATTAACCTTGCTAACGCCCAATACATCAATGATCCTAAATATATCCAGATGACACCATAGGTTCAAAAGAATGACCCATGCCTTTAGCCCAGATTGCTGAGATGATGTAAAATTTTGGTCCCCGGAAGCCATTATAGCCGCATCTGTTTTAGCACCAGGAGTTGCCTCTGCTAGGGCCCTAGCCTTATTGAACAGATTAGGATGCTGGCTATCCAAACAAACGAATGCCATGTCTCAAGCCATATCCCATTTGTTGTTAGATGTTGATTCTGTAGGACATGCCACACTGCAAAATAGAGCTGCTATAAATTTCTTACTATTGGCACAGGGACATGGGTGTGAGGAGTTCGATGGAATGTGCTGTATGAATCTGTCTGACTACTCGCATTCTATACATCATCAGTTAGCTGAACTTCATCGTCTAACGCATCAGCTACGAGTAGATGATGGATTAGGCCTAGAAGGATGGCTGAAGAGTCTTGGAATTACAGGATGGCTGCGTAACCTAATTCAAGGCATAATAGTAGTGCTTGTTGTTATACTAACCATAATGATAATTTTGCCTTGCTTATTACAGTGCTTACAACGCTTTCTGGAGAGAACTTTCAATCAGGCCTGGGTTGTGCAAAGACAAAAAGGGGGAATTGTTGAGGAATTTTTGCAGGAGAATGGACACTGGGAATGCACAACCCAGCTTTCCCAGCATTGAATCCAGCTGAGTAAAGGATACGCTATCTTTGATAACACCACGGAGGAAAGAAGAGAAACAACCCAAGGATATGAAATAAGGATGTATTGACCACAGCACAATAGAAATATAGTTTAGGAACTGCTGAAACAATAATTTAGTTCAAACAAGATTGATACATTATGCTGAACAGAAAGGATGTGAGAAATTGAAATATGATGAATAGCTGTCACAGCAAGTGTCCAATCAGAAGTTTAGACACAACATGCTAACAGTAGCAAGCATCCAATCATTATACTGCTTTTGACCACACGATGTTCGAATCATCACATATTTAGAACTAAAAATGCTACATGGGTGTATATTCTTCAAATAATAAATGGCTTCACATGATCATATTGATCGTTGCGTGATGTCCCCTTCTTTCACCTCCGCAGTCCTTTAGTAGTCATTTCTGGATCAGCAGGCATGGCTGCTAGTGGCATCCTCGTGACCACCTGCTGAAAGAGCTGCAGTCAGCGACGTGTCAAGCCGGGTAAAAAGATTAGAGTTGCTAGAGCATATAAGAGGAGAAACAGTATTCGTTTAACCCATAGATTGCCAGTTAACCATGAAAGCATGTCCCATTCCCATCCTTTCTGCATTTGGACCGGTACATGAGCTGACTTTATTTCCTTTGTTATTTGTATGACCACTTTTCTCTTGTCATCTATTTGCAAACAACAGCTCGTGTCATTTAATTTCCCCCAAACTTCTCCTTCTTCTGCTAACAGATAATCTAATACCATCCAACATTGAACTACTGCTTTCCTCATTAAAGTGGATTAGTCAGCAAGAAGGTCAAGAGCTGTAGCTGTCTGGTTGGTTATCATTTCAAAGACAACTTGTGACCTAATTATCCCATGCAAATTATAAATGGGTTCTCAGGCATCTGGTATTAATTAATTTGGATTCCAAGTGGCTGGTCCATTGTGTTATACAAATTGTTCTGGCGGCATTTTGTCTCTTCCCCATTTTGGGGTGCTCCCTCCAGCCAGAGCTGCATCAATTGGCTGCTTTTCTCTACTTAAATCATCACAGATTTTGATTTCTATGCGATTTCCTGGAACTTGTGGTAGCAAAAGGAACAACGGTCTAATATACCCAATATACCATGTCCTTGACCAGTTTGGAGGTAACCTGCCATAAGCACGTTGGCCAAAAATCCAAAACTGCTCTTTCAAAGCCCGTACCCTGTTAGCAAAGGGGCCTTCCTACACTTTGTCATCAATTGGGTCGAAACACAGCTTGTTTCCTGGGCCTTACAGTCCTCCAACAATAGCTGCCCCTCCATAAGGGTCACAATTATTTGCATTTCCAAGCTCCCGCACGGGATTCACATCTACATTTACATCTGCAAGCTCTTTGGTTGGATTTGGAGCAGAACTCACTAAAAGGATTTGAGTTCCAATCCGGTGTTGCCATTTCCACTGATAATCACGAACAACATGTGTTCTACTTGTGCAATTTTCTAGGGGACAGCTTAAAAATAGGTGGTCAAAAAAACCCCTTGTCCCTCCCCATTGCTTTACAGCCTTCAAAATCTTTTCAGTAAGTGTGGTAGTAACACCTTACCCAGCTACCATTAGTGAGCTTAACAGGCATTTGATTGCATTTGCCTTTTTATTTGGAACAATTGTAAGGACGGCAATTGGGGGGTCCAAACCCAAGTCTTTAAACCAGAAGGTAAAGTCAATTCACAAATGCCTTTTCCTACATAGACACCCTCTGTCCTATTTAGGCAAGAAGTGCCTGTTTGAGAAAAATGAAGTCGCCATGGAATTCCTTCTTTGCCCCAAAATCCCATCCCATTATGGACCCCACTTAGGGCGTTGAACCATTTAGGTTCAACGGGGCTAGCCACCCATGGCCGCTCTTCAGATCCTCCTAGCCCTCCACAGAGCCAGCAATTTCTAAGGGTAAAACTTTTGCTACTTCTTCTCCTAAGGCTGCATTGATTCTCCCACTCCTGGCCTAAACTTAGTTGACCATATAAAAGTAGCATTATCAAGGAAAATATTTTAATAGTGTAACCGAATTCCCTACTCTAATTTTCACGTTGCCGCCTGTGGCAATTGAAGGCACAGAAACCACTTAACTTAAAACAGTGACAGCAAGTATTAGCCCCGCAGTGAGTGGAGATTCTAAAAGAAAGGAGGGATGCCCATACAGACTATTTTAGTAGACGGTCTGTGGGTAGGCACATGAGGCTTCCCCAGATGCCGACACACTGGCTACTGCTTCGGCCCGCTCCTGTGGAAGGCCAGTCACGGCCGCCCGTCCTTCTCGTCCAGCTGAGATGTCCAAATCACCGGAGTTTCGGAGACCTTGATCCGAGGGTGATGGGTCCACCTGTGTTCAGCTGTCTTGATGGCCGTTTCTGTGGTCAGGGACACTTGGAATGGGCCACACCACTTCACCGCCACTGGCGCTTCTTTCTACTCCTTAACTTGTACTCAGTCTCTTGGTTGGATGTTACGAACAGCAAAGTCCAAAGGCGGGGTCTGTGCCAGCTGAGCTTCCTGTTGAAGGGGTTTCACAAGAAGCAGTATCCTGGCTACATATGGTTCTAAATACACATCACTTATATGTACCTCCCCACCTAGGTTGAGAATTACCAGGGTAATTCCAAACAATGTTTGAAAGGGACATAACTGAATCTCTCTTCTGTGTCTGGCCCGCGTTCTTGCCAAAGCCAAAGTAAAAAGGCCTATCCATGGCATCTTGGTTTCTATCGCCAGCTTCAAAACGTGTTTATTTCTCTAACTACATTTTTCTACCCGACCCAAGCTCTGGAGGTGCCGGGCACTATGGAGGTTCCATTGTATTCCTAAAGAAGCCATAACCCCTTGAAGGATCTTCCCTGTAAAATGAGTTCCTCTATTTGAGTCTATTGCTTCTACAATCGCCTATCTTGGAATTATTTTTTCCAAAAGCACCTTATTAACGGATCCTGTAGTTGCTGAAGCAGTTGGAAGTGCTTCTGACCACCTTGTTAGCCGACATACTATTACCAGAAGATATTAAGCCTTCCCACTTGGGGCATCTCAGTAAAATCCACCTGGCATCTTTGGAAGGGACATAGAGCTGTCCTCTGGAAATTTGCTTTGTAACTTGGCTATTGGCTGTAGCACAGATCAAGCAACCTTCGACAGCTCGTTTTGCTAGACTAAAAAGACCCACAGCAACATACATCTTCCGGAAGGCTTCTGCCAATCCTTAGGAATTCCAAGGTCTCTCTTCATGGAGTTGTTTTAATCTTTGTGCAGCCGAAACGCCTGATATCCATTTTTTGGCATCCTTTGCAAACCATTTATCCCGTTTGTTCTCTGCCACACTACTTGTAACTGGCTCTAACTCCTCTGGTGGAAAACAGCTTCCCTGGCAGGGATTCAGTCACTGGGAGCAAAGGGAGGATCTCTGAGTTCTGGCAGAAGTCTTGCTTTCTGAGTTTCTTCATCTGCCAAAAAGGAGACAGAGGAGTCCTGTAACATTCTTTAACTACAGGGAGAGGCCATGGGGCTTTGCCCATGGGGTCTCTCAAATGGTTGGGGGACGCAGCCCCCTTTTTATCCTAAGTTCCTGGCCACATCACCCTCTTCCTTTTCCCCATTGGCTGAGGTACTCAGGAGGTACAGACTTTCCAAATTGCCTACTCTATGCCCCCCCTAATATGCACCCCTCTTTACATATGGAAAAGAAAGAAAAACAAACTGTTCATAATTCTATTACATCTTTGTTGCCTTGCTCTAGAAGCAAGGAATTTAGCAGGGCCTTGGTTGAGTAACAGTCTCTGTTGATTAGTAACAGTTTCTAGAACGAATAGTTTCTTCTGTTACTTCACTATCCGTAAGTTCCTAGCCTTGTCTACAGGCAGATTCACATGATCTGTTTGTGAAGACACGTTCATCTTACTCCTTTCACTCCCGCACCTTCTTGTCGGTGGGGCGGCTTCCCCTGGCACAGCACCCGGCACACAACCCTCACGCGCATATACACCTCCACGTACCCTGAATGCCTTGGCACGCGCAAGCACCCCCAGCACACAAACACACCCTCCACATCCCCGCCGCCAAGCGGCTTGCAGCCACCGCGCCCCGGCCGCCACGGCCGGCTGGCAGCGCCCACTACTCACATGCTCCCCCATGCTTTGCATTTCATTGCTGCCCCCTCTGTAGCCTTCCCTGGGTTTGCCTTTTGTCCACTGCCTTGCATTGGCTTGGCCGCCCATCCCCCACCTGACTTCTCCTCCCATTTGTCCAGGTCCGGGCTTGCCTTTCCTTCTCCTTCTAGGAGCCTCATTGCCTCGCCTCGCAAAGCCACCACTTACCTTGCCTTGCCCTTGAACCCCTCCCTTGCCTTGCATTACCTTGCTCACCCCTCCCCACCCTGGGATTCATGACCCCTTTTTAATGACATTTCATGGCCTTGCCTTGAGCTTTCTGCTCCTCCTAGAAATCTCAAGGCTCTCAGGTATCTCCAGTGTTTCAGGGTCACATGACAGGAAGTCCAGGGGAGGACACATGTTGCCACACTAGTCTGAATGGACAGCTTTTGTCTGGGACCGATCCTTGCATGTCATGAATTCTGGAAGGGCAATTCACATTTTGCCCTTGAGCTCCAGGACCAGAATAAGCGTTCTTTTGCATACAAAGGAAAGCAGGTAGCTCAAGTATTTTAGGTGCAGAGAAGAGATGTGAGATCAAGGCCAGACAGAGCACTCGGTCCTGGCAATTTTCATGTACCAGTGATCCTTGAATGTACTTCTCACCTGCCTTGCCTTGCCTTGGAGCCCAACACTTTCCTTGCCTTGCCCTGCCAACGCTGCAAAGCCTTGCATTCCTTTGCATGGCTGTGCCCTGCCCTTGTCCTGCCCCTACTGCTTTCCCCTAAGGCCTTGTCTTGCCTAGCCCTTCCTGTTTCTGCCTGGCCTACCCCTCACTGGACTTACTATCCTATGGCCAGCCTTGCCTCGAACTTCTGGGCCTTCTCTTGCCTACCACTCCATTTGCTTTCCCCTCACTGCTCTGGCCTTGCCTACCTCTGCCTTGACTTGCCCACAATTGCCTGTACTTGGTTTGCAGTGCCTTGCCTGCAGGAAAGGCAAGGTAAAGAGTGGTAGGCAGGACAAAGCAAAGCCAGGAAGTTGTAGGCAGTGCGAAGGAAACCAGACGTAGGCAAAGGAAGCAAAGCAAGGGTAGGGTAGGAAAAGCTAGGCAACGTACTGAAGGCAAGGCAAGGCCAAGTGACTCGGAGTGCCTTTCCTCGGGAAGCAAAGAAAGTAGTGCCAGTGTTGCTGAAGCAGATGTTCAGGTACCGTGGGGAGGTGTAGCTCAGCAAGACATTTCTCTCCGGGCCCCTTCTGTGTAGGAGCAATTGCTGGACGTATTCCACACTGGAAGTGGATCAGTCCCTGGATGTTTTGTATCTTGCAGGAGGGGATGCCATTTCTTTTGAGATGGGCTTTTAGTTCCTCTCTTTGGCAAGGAAAGCAATTTTGGATCAGCACATTATAGGTGCTCTTCGAGATTTTAAAGGCTTTTCCCGACAGGCAGTTCTCTGGGTTAGAGCTGTTGACCTGTCACTGGGAATGCAAATGCCAAGCTCTTCTGCCTTTTGTCCTGGACCAATAGTATGTGAGCAGTCTCTGGTGCCGTTGTCTTTGGATCTTGACTCTGGGAGAGTGAAGGCTTAGGATGGTACCTAGAGCTGAGAAGGAAAGTGCCGAGAGCAGCGTGTGTGCTGCTGGTTTGAGGGGTGCAGTTGAAGTCGTAGGCAGCAAGAACTTTCTCAGCTGGCACACTCATGAGCCCTGTTTTTGCCAGAGGGTTTCAAGTTGGGGGCCGGACTCTGCGAGAGGGAAAAGATTTGTTAGGGCAAAGGAGTTCGACTTGCTCTTGGAGTGTGGTGCAAAGAAGAGTTTGCACTTGGAAGGGGAAGATTAGGGAAATCTTTTTGTCCCGATGCCATTGATTTGAGAGCAGGGACGTTTCCAATTTGCCTCTGCCCTTGGGGTGGTGTCGAGCTGGGAGAGGCGCGTGTCCTTCTTTTGCAAGTCGGCAGCGCCATCGCGTGGTTGTTTTGATGAGCGCTGACAGTGCTCAGGAAAAAGCCAAGCACTTTTCTGGCACGGCCCCATTCGTGTGGGAGCACATGCTCCGCTGTGCATCCTGCATCTTGGAGTCTTGAAAGAATGTGATCCTGCATGTAGCAGGGCTGGAAGAAGGGTCGCTTCATCTTTGGCTGTGCAGCTTACAGGCTGCAAAAGAAAAGGCAGTTTTAACTTGGCGTTTTCCTTATAGAACTTTTTCTGTGCCATCAGCTGCTCAACATGTAACTAGCACCCACTGAACTCCATCAAAGTCCCTGGAGATATGCACTTTCCCTCGAGTTCTATGTACCATCCTACCCTCCAACTCTCACAGGTCCCAAACCCCTCCAAAACATCGAATAGCTGCATGCAAAGAAACAGTCCTAGAAAAAGAAGCCAGTGCTGGCCTGCATAGTCCCTCTAAAGTCTGTAAACTAGGCGAAACACACTAGTGACCTGCACTTCCTTTCTTATCTATATGTAGAGCATGATCACATTCTCTAAGTGGCACAGTCCATCGTTACAGCGCAGCGTTTCCACCTGCAGCTCGGACTGAGAGATGTGCCAGGAGAGAAGGCATTTGTCGACTTTCCCTCTTTGTAAAACTTGACAGTCGCAGCACAATCAGTTTCACACACCTTAAGTTTGGTCGGCTTCAGGCAGCAAGAGCTCACAGAGATAGGAGTGTCAGGGTAGAAGACGTTCCAAAAGTACCCTATTTTTATCTCAGCGTTAAAATTGTGCACAGTAGGCTGCGGCTCTGTAGCTTCCTTCTCAGACAGACATGCCCTTCTCAGTATTGGCTGTTGCAGCTGGGTTGCAAGTTGCTCTCATGAAAAAAAGAACTAGAAGGAAATGCCAATGCTGGGCTGCACCTTCCACTTGCCTCACAAAAGCCACACGCTGTACTTCCCTTCTCTGCTGCATCTACAGCTGTGTTCTCTGCATCCTCAAGCCTAAATGTAAGTGCAATTGTTTCCAGGAAGAGGAATATGTAGCAGCACAAGTAGCTGTCGTTGACATTTCTGTTTCCGACTGCTAATGTGAATTTGGCGGGCAGGCAAGTGGCAGCTGCTCTCCTCTCTTAGCTTGCACGCTGCTCACAAAAGCCCGGTACTCTGCGCCTTCATTTTTCCCCTTTTGCACCATGTGGTGCTTTCATTCTGCCAGAGACGAGCAGTCGTGTGAGAGCAGCTGGTGGAAGACCTCCACTGTGCATCCTGCCTCTTGGAGACATAAAAGAATGTAATCCTGCATGTAGCGGGGAAGGAAGAGGAATCTTTTCATTGTTGGCTGTGCAGTTTATAAGCAGCAAAAGGCAGTTCCAGCATGGCCTCTTTCTTTCAGAAAATTTTCTGGGCCATCACGAACATGCTCAGCATGTCACTCACACCCACTGAATTGCATCAAAGCCCCTGGAGATATGCACTTTCCCTCAACCTTTGTGTGCCATCCTGCCCTCCAACTCTTGCGGATCCCAAACCTCTTCCAAACATCGAGCAGCTACACGCAGAGAAAAAGTCCTAGAAGAACCCAGTGCTGGCCTTCATAGTTCCTCTAAAGTCTGCAAACTAGGCGAAACACACAGTGACCTGCACTTTCCTTCCCAACTATATATAGAGCATCTTCACATTCTCTTAAAGTGGCAGTGTTCACCCTTACAGCGCAGTGTTTCCACCTGCAGCTTGGACTGAGAGATGCATCAGGAGAGAAAGCATTTGTTGACTTTCCCTCTTCTCTGTAAAACTTGACAGTCGCAGCGCAATCACTTTCACACACCTTCAGTGCCACCGAGTTCAAGCAGCTAGAGCTCACAGAGATAGGAGTGTCAGGATAAAAGAAGTTCCAAAAGCACCCTATTTTTATAGCAGCATTAAAATTGTGCACAGCAGTCTGCCACTCTGTAGCTTCCTTCTCCGACAGAAGTGACATCCTAATGTTGGCTCGTGCAGCTCAGTTGCAAGCTGCTCTCATGAAGAAAAGAACTAGAAGAAAAAGCCAATGCTGGGCTACACCTTCCCCTTGCCTCACGTAAGCTACATAAACTTCATGCTGCACTCTGCACTCTGCACTTCCCTTCTCCTTTGCATCTCCCACTGTTTTTTCTGCATCTCGAAGCATAACCTAAGCCCAATTGTTTCGAGGGAAGGCTGGAAGAGGAATAGGTAGCAGCACAAGTAGCTGCCGTTGAACTTCCTCCTTCTCACTGCTAACGTGAGTTTGGCAGGCAGGCGAGTGGCAGCCACGCTCCTCTCTCAGCGTGTACGCTGCGCACACGAGCCCAGTGCCCGGCGCCTTCGTCCTTCTCCTTTTGTACCAGGTCGCGCTTTCATTCTGCCGGAGGCCAACAGTCGTCTACTTCTCACGCAGAGCACTGTGCCGGCAGCGAAATGCTCCAGCCTACTGCTTCTGCCGAAACACGCCTGAGCTATGCCCTTTCCCTCTCAGCACAATATACCACCACATTTTGCCTCTCTTCTCGTCCGAATGTAAACGGAAAGATTCTCGGCTATGTCTCGCACAGAGAACAGTGCCAGGACCACAAGCTTACCCAGAGCTTGCCCCTGACGCGTGGAAACTTGTATTTGCACCACATTCCAGTGGTAGCCCTCTTTCCTTTACAGACTGCACAGCGCCCTCAGATCGCCATGCTCTCTGCACGTTCCTTCTCAGTTCGAAGTACCACCGCGCACATTACAGCCTCGCAAGGACCAAAGATCCGAATAGATGTCTCGTACAGGAGAATGTGCCAGGAGGAAAAGATGTTCTTCCTGTCTCCTCCTGGTCACCCAGATTGTGGTGCTGTGTTGAAAGTCTTGGCCAGCGAAAGGCTAATCCAGTAAGTGCTTCTCTCCTGGTACATTTCGCTGAGCGAGAGCTAGACGGACAGTTTGGACTCTGTGAAACAGTAAAAAAATGATTAGACCTCGAGCTGAGGAAATTCTGTGCACAGCACACGGTGGATGCGTGCAGTCTACACGCTGAAGAGTGGCAAAGCTGAATGCCGTCTCTGGGCTTCGGTTCTGCCCAGAATACAGAAGGTGAAGAACAAAGCAGCTGGGCACTGGGCTTGTGCGCTCAGTGTACGGAATTTCCAAAGTCCAGCCAAAAGCTGGTTCACAAGCAGATTCAGCTGAGAATGCTCTTGCTTCTTCAGAAAGTAACGCACAGCTGTCACACTCCATCACACAACCTGGCCAGAAGCAGTTTCTTACACCTTCAGTGTTGCAGACCCCATGCAGCTTGAGCTCATCCTAAAGGACGAGTCCAGAAAGAAGGCGTTCTTCAAGTACCCCTTCTCCCAGCAGCCTTGAAACTGGGCACAACACACTGCTGCTCGATAGCTTCCTTCTCAGATAGATGGGCCATCACGTTATTCACTCTCGCAGCTCCGTTGCCGACTTCCAGCAGCTGCTACCATAGAAAAAGGCTCCAGAAGTAAAAGTCAATGCCAGGGTACACCTTTGCCTTGCCTCACGTAAAGCCACATAAACTCCCCCCTGCACTCTGTACTTCCCTTTCTGCCGCATCTACCCCTGTGATCTCTGCATCGTGAAGCATAATCCTAAGCGCAATTGTTTCCAGGGAGAGCTGGAAGAGGAATTGGTAGCAGCACAAGTAGCTGCCGTTGAACTTTCTGTTTCCGACTGCTAACGTGAATCTGCAAACAAGCGAGTGGCAGCCGTGCCTCCTCTTGCAGCCTTGCCTTCAGTGTCTTGCCTGCAGTACCTTGTCTAGTTTTTCCCAACCTACCCTTGCTTTGCTTTCTTTGCCTATGTCTGCCTTGCCTCGCACTATCTACAACTCTCTGGTTTTGTTTTGCGCTGCCTACCACTCTTTACCTTTTCTTCCCTGCAGGTAAGGCATTACAAACCAAGTGCAGGCAAGTGTGGGCAAGGCCAGAGCAGTGAGGGGAAAGCAAATGGAGTGGTAGGCAAGAGAAGGCCCAGAAGTTCGAGGCAAGGCTGGCCGTAGGAAGGTAACTCCACTGATGGGTAGGCCAGGCAGAAACAGGAAAGGCTGGGCAAGACAAGGCCCTGGAGGAAAACAGTAGACAGGTCAATGGTGGGGCATGGCCATGCAAAGGAATGCAAGGCTATGGAGGGTTAGCAGGGCAAGGCAAGGAAAGCGTTGGGTTGCCAAGGCAAGGGAAGATAAGGCAGGTGAGAAGTACATTCAAGGACTGCTGGTACACGAAAGTTGCCAGGACCAACTGGTCTGTGTGGCCTTGATCCCGCGTGGGTCATCTCTAACCTAAAAGACTTGAGCTACCTGCCTTCCTTTGTATACAACTAACTCTAACCCTAACCCTAACCCTAACCCTAACCCTGACCCTGACCCTGACCCTAATCCTAACCCTGACCCTAACCGTATCCGGAATCGGAACATGATCAGGAACCTGATCCGGAAACTGATCTGGGACCAGAAAATGACCCTAATGACCTGATCCAGAACCCGATCCGGAACCAGAAAATGACCCTAATGGCCTGATCCGGAACCCGACCTAGAACCCTAACCCTAACCCGAACTCTAACCCTAAAACTAACCCTACCACTAACCCTAACCTCTTAGGTTTTTAAGCAGTTCAAGAGCGGAGATGACCTTGAGAAGAGACTTTCAGATTCTGCTGTACATGGAGGGCGGGAGTTTATTCCAGAGCTTGCTCCCGCCCACATTCTTCACCCGCCTCCCCTCCCGCCAGATTTGCTCCCGAGATGACAGTGACTGTAGCAAAGGGGCACCCCCCAATGAGACATTTCTGGCTCAGCTCTAGACAGAAATGTCAGGGGCAAACTGTGTGGAACTGGCCTTTGGGCCTCAAAGCTGTCAAAGCCGGGCCTTGCAGGGAGCTGCGGGGTGGCACGGCCCTGGCTGTTTCCCAGAGAGGGCTGCCTTTGCACAGGGGCTCAGTCTCAGCCGGCAAGGAAAGCTACAGCATGTGGGGAACGAATCCCTGCCAGCCTCCTGCCCCAGGGTGTCCCCCGGGAGCAGCCGTGCTCCAGGCCGTGACTGTCACCTGCACACCTAAGGACCCGGAGCTGGTCTTACACACCACGGCTGGGCCTGGGACAGAGACATGAGTGGCTGCAGAAGTGGCCATGGCACTGCCTGCATGCTGTCCCTGCTGCTTCTCCCCCGGCCGCCGCAGGGGCAGCAATTCCCAGCCACCCACTCCTAAAGCCAAGGGCCCACTGGGACACTGCGGGGGCTCGTGGAAGCCAGGGGCCTGTGGCAGGACATATCTACTCACTCTCTACCACAGACAGTTGGTGCATATGCAAGAGAGAACCCAGGTGGTCAAGGGCCCAGCATGGGGTCATCTCTGGAGCCAAATGACTCAGGCCCCCAGCTAAGATTCAGTATCTTAGTCTGAAGAACAAATGTGGGAAGAGATGAAAGAAAAATAAATATTTTTGACTGTCTTGGTTTGAAAGACAGGTGTCTGTCAAGGAACGCAGGAGCCCCCCTTGAAATGGAAAATGCAACCCCCTTCCCTCCCAATTATTATAATTTTGAAATTAAGGGGCTTTCAGGCAAAGATGAGGAATAGGAATAACAGTTCTTTACTTTTATATATATATATATACATGTATAACAAGGCAAACAATAACTATGGCAGTAACAGCAAACAGAACCACAAACCCAGTGCCAGCCTCTCTCGGCTGTCAGGCCCTTTCCCCTCCGGTGCAGTTCCGCTCACAGCCGGCAGGGGTGCTGGCGGCTCCCGGTGAGCAGGGCGGGTGCGATGGTTCCCCCGCGGCTGCAGGGGGCGCTCCGGAGCGAGCTCGGGGAGCACGCGGTGATGGCGGCTTGGGGTCCTGGGAAAGGGATGGACGAAAAGCTTCACAAACCCTCTGGGCGGCTGATCCCGGTGCCCAGCCGGACCCTCGGGAACAGCAGGCTGGCACAGCAGAGACGAGCACAGATCCCGGGTGGCAGACAAGACATATCAAACTCCAGAGCGGCAGCAGGAACCCTGGGAGGTCTGGGCAGGCAGGGTGTGCGGAGCTACGATGTAGTGAAGGCTGGAAGCAATGGCAGGGGCAGAGCAGCCGCAGCCCAGCTCCCAGCGGGGCAGGGAAAGGCAGGCTTGGGATCCTGGGGTTTTCCCGGAGGCACCCGAGCAGATGGTGAAAAGATCTCTCTTTTAGTAAGGTAGGGTGTTAGAGTCCCAGTGTGACAGCCACTCCAGTGAGCAAGCTCCACTAACAGTAGAAGGAAGGCAGCTGAAAAAGCAGAAGCCTGCAGAGCCGACAAATTCCCTCCACAATGATGGGAGCCCTCCTCTCCCTCCAAACACCAAGAACACCAGCCCCAAACCCAGGTGAAAAAGAGTGGCCAGTTGGACACCTCCCCCTGTGGCCAGGTCTTTTGTTTTCTCCCAAGCACCCAGCAATTTGTGACCCCAGCAACATATATGGGAAAAATTCCTCAAGAGAAAAAAGAAAACAGAAGAGGAACTCCCAAAACCCCAACACTGACCAAAAGACACAGTTCTTATGTCTATAAAAGCCCACACAATTATCACAGAGGGAGAAATCTCCTACACACACCCTGAGAAGCCTTCTACCCACACACTCTGAAAGTGTGTTGACGCTTTACCGCGCCTTAATTATGTCTCCCCGGATGGAGGAGTTTCCAGAGCCCTTGCCTGGGCTCTGCAGATGAACGGGACTCTTCCACGCTTTTGGTCCCAGATAGTTGTTTATTAAGTCTTATCAGAGGAGCTCAGCCAGAGAGACATGATTCCCCTTAGGAAGCGTGAAGGAGAAGCCGAGTTATCAAGATAACACTGTTCTTTTAAAGGTAAATTACCCAATGAAAGCCCGAAACGAAAGATATTTTTACTTTTCTACCAATGTTCAATAAATCGTTCTGTCACATGCAAGGAACTGCGGCATTTTTCACCCAATCATCTCAATCCACTTTTGCCACAGAATATGGAGTAAAGAAAGAAGAAAGAAGAAGGCCTAAAACAACAACAATCCTCCATTTTGAAGGTTTTGCTTCTTATCTATTTTGCTATATTAACAAACCTAACACCTCTAAATTTTCACCCTGTGACAATCTTACATAATGTTCTATCACCTAGTTCACACCAGTGTAGATTCTGCTTCTTCCCAGAGGGTAGGTAATTTTCTCCATGGACAAAGGGCAAAGACAGGGTTGTCCAGGGGGGTAAAACTCTTCAAAACAGGTAGAGAAATATTCCCTGCACTTTGGACTCCAACATCTCCCCCTTCTGTTTGAACCAAAAACACCTCTTTGACAGCTTTGTCCATGGTTTGTCTGGCACAGTGAAGCGTACATGGAACAAATACTAAAAGAGTAACAACAATTAACATATACAAACCTATTGTTGGGGGTTTGAGGAGTTCTCCTGTTCTTTTTCTCTTAAAGAATTTTTCCCATATATGTTTCCAAAGGGGACAAATTACTGGGTGCTTAAGAAGAACAAAAGAGCGGGCCACAGAGGGCGGGGGTGTAACTAGCTACTTGTTTTTCACCTGGGGGGGTGGGGGAGCAGGGTTTTTGCTGGTGCCCTCAGTGTGAGGAAGGCGCGGGTCAGAGCTGGAGGTTTTCTTCTTTTCGGCGGTTTTTCCTTCTACCTGAGAAACCCGGATTTCCAAGCCCACCTTTCCCTGCCCTGCTGGGAGCTGGGCCGCCACCACTCTGCTCTCCGCAGGCGCTTGGACTCTTCGCTACACTGTAGCCCTGCACACCCTTTGCCAGCTGAGACCTCCCGGCGCTCCCACCGCAGCCCCGGAGTTTGCTACATCCCGCCTGCCACCTGGGATCTGTGCTCGTCTCTGCTGTTCCAGCCTGCTGCTCTCGAGGGTCCGGCCGGACACCGGGATCAGCCACCCAGAGGGTTTGTGAAGCTTTTCGTCCATCCCTCCCGGGACCCCGAGCCGCCCCTGCCAGCTGTGACTGGAACTGCACCGAAGGGGGGGTAGGGGTGCCTGACAGCCGAGAGGGGCTGGCACTGGGTTTGTGATTGTGTTTGCTGTTACTGCCATAGTTATTGTTGTTTGTTTGCCTTGTCATACATATATATATATACTAGTAAAGAACTGTTATTCCTACCCCTCATATCTTTGCCTGAAAGCCCCTTAATTTCAAAAAATTATAATAATTCGGAGGGAAGGGGGTTGCATTTTTCATTTCAGGGGAGGCTCCTGCCTTCCTTGACAGACACCTGTCTTTCAAACCAGGACACCTATCTTCAAAATTTTTCTCCATAAGGGTATAAGATCAAACCAATTGAACAGATCATTCAACAAAGATCCACTTTCTTCTCCGAGTTTAGTGATTCCATCCTCTAACTGCCGTATACTTTCACGGATGGATTTCGAATGATCCGACAAATTCATACAACACATACCTTCAAATTCTTCACATCCATGTCCATGCACCAATAGAAGATAATCAATTGCTGCTCTGTTCTGCAGAGTCACTTGTCTCACACTTTGAACATCAGTTAACATGTCGCTCAGTGCGAGAGAGACAGCATGGGAATTCTTACTTAACCAGCAGCCTAATTGATCCAATTGTTTCAAGGCTGCTCCTGCAGCAGCACCAGGTAGGAGAGCTGCAGTAAACCTTTGCCCAAAATTTCAAGCTGTAAATTTGTCATTACAATCTGATGTATACTGTTCAACAAATCTTTTTTCCCTGCGTTTATGTTCTTTCATCATGTTTGCATCAAGCGTTAGCAAGGAAAGTTTCCCAATGCTGCATGGACCACTTTTGACGTTTGAGGGGATTGCAGGCTAAATTCTGTCCCCACAAATGAGAAACATCTCTTGTGGCAATTGCAATGGATCCTGGTTGAACAATGTGTTCATCTTTACTGTTGAATTGCACCAAGATATTGCATTTTTATGTATTTTGTGATTTGGAGTAACATCTGTTACTGTATTTTGTTTCAACCCTGGAGAACTGAATATCACACAAAACTTCATCTTTGCTGAACCAAGAATTTCCAGTTCCTGAGGTTCCTAAGGAGCTTCAGGAAGGGATCTGGTCCAAACATCCAAGCTTTCCACTGGATTCAAACTGGACTGTGAAAGCTTTAGATGAACATGTTTGGAAGGTAGCCATTTGTCTCCTGGCAAACCAACCAGACATGTTGAAAATGGTTTCTTTGGCCTTGAGTGAGTTAGACAAATGGTGTCTAGCCCTGATGCATTGGCCAAAGTTTCCCAAATGTTTTCTTTTGGTTGTCTCACTGGGAAAACTGCATTGCTTAAGGCAACCAGTGAGATGAGGCACTAGTGTAATACCTGATTGAGCTTCATGTTCAACAGCTTTATCTCACACAGGAATCTTTGATCTGCAACACAACCTGTACAGCACTTTTACATACAAGATTGACACCATTAACTTTCTTCACACGTTTGCATAAGACTCAGTCCATAGTTCTTGCACACAAGGATGACTGATGTCTGTGGCATCAGCAGCAGTGTTGATCCTGATTCACGTTTGCGTGCTCGCTTCCTTGTTCGCAGAGTCGATTCCTGCCTGTTTCTGGATTCGATAAGGTTTCACGTTTTTGCTGGAATCCACTTCGTTCCGGCACCTGTTGAGACACAAGCATACCCTTTGCCCCAAGTTATTAGTTGAAATGCAAATTTAAAACATACAAAGCTTTGTTCAATCGTATCTGAGGCGTAAACTCTGCTTCCCCCTTTTCTGTCTGTCAAAAGGGGATTTTAAGGTGTGGTGTGTTCTTTCAATGGTGGCTTGGCCTGTGGAAGAATTAGGAGTGCCAAATGTGTGATGAACACCCCAATTTTTCAGAAATGTGTCAAGGGTTCATCCTCTATAAGTTGGACCATTGTCAGTTTTAATTTCTTGAGGAATGCCCAATGATGCAAATGCTTGCAAAAGATGCCAACATGCATGTTTCGCTGTTTCGCCTGTATGAAGGGAAGCAAAGACTGCACCTGAAAAAGTGTCCACAGAAACATGAATATTTTTAAATCTCCCAAAAGATGGGTATTTTGTAACATCTGTCTGCCCATAATTGCAGACTTTGCAATCCTCTTGGATTGACTGCTCCTATGGATACAGGAGGTTGCATAAGCTGACAATCTGGACAAGCACTAATGATGGCTTTCGCTTGTTCTTTGGAAATGCGAAATGTCCACATCAGTGCTTGTGCGTTCTGATGAAAAAATGCATGACTCAGTTTTGCTTGCTCAAAAATGTTTGGCAAAGTATTTGAAATGACCATGGTCAATTTATCTGCTTATACGTTTCCTTTTGCCAAAAATCCCAGAAGAGAAAAATGTGCTCTGACGTGAGATACATCAGGTGAATCCTGTGGCCATCACTTCAGTGGAGTTACGTTGTTGTAGATCTGGACGAAGCACTACTAAAGTTTTTAAAAGTTTTCCGTCTTGCACTTGAAGAATTTTTCTGGTTTCTTGTCCTAAAATGCTTGCTTGGAGTGTTGCAACATGCTGAGGTGTGCCCACCTTGCTGCATGCTTCTATCATTTCAGCTGTGGTCAGGTGGCCAGTCATGGCACTGATTATACGTTTACATTCGGTGTTTGCGTTTGCAGATGCAAGACTTTGTAGTAGATGTGGTTTTGCTGCTTCATCACTGACTTGTCTGTCCACAGCTTGTGTGAGATGATTGATAAATGAAGTGAAAGTTTCAGCAGGACCTTGCTTTACTTCTGTGTATTTTTGTCTCAGCTCTCGAAGTGATCTTCTCCATCTTACATCCTATAGCAAAAGTTGTGCATCTGTAAAAATTGTTGCGGCAATACTTTTACAGTCGAAAGGTACCATGTCATAGTTGCTGAATGTGCCTCTTAAAAGTTGCTTGAAGTATGGACTTCCCAATCCATGGTTTTTCACTGCCTCCATTAGATCTTTAATAATTTGATGATCCATGGGTCTCCAGACAGGAGGGTTTTGTCTGGAATATGTAATTGGCATTACAATGCTGTCTGTGTCTGCCATGTTAAAGTCTCTCTCTTTGAGATCTTTTTTCCTAATGCTTGACCAGTCTGTTATAACAGACCTATCTCTTGACATATACCTGTCAGATGAAACCAAGTCCATAACAGCATTCTGTGGACTTGCAACTTGAGAGGATGCAGTTCCTTCTTGACCAAAGAATCCATGCATTCCATCCTCACCTCCCCCTCCTGTTTGAGGAATAGGGAAGGTAATTTGTGGCTGTGCACTGAAAGGATACAAAGAAGGAGTGGCTGATACCGCCATCGTAGGTGGCAACCATGTGGACGTGGAAGGAGTATATACAGTGGATGGGGGTGGGAACCTGCCACCATGCGGGATGGGTGAAGGTCGGGGACCCAGTGCTCCAGCCTGTTGAGGTAGATAGTGTCTTGCACATCCTCTCAGTTGTAAAAAAAGATGATGCACGAAGTCATCTGAAAGCTGAAGCTGAATTCGATGTGATGAGGGACTAGAGAGAGGCCTGCTGTTGTGAAAACCGAAGCTTTGAAAGCGGCATGCGAAGAGCTGGAGTTTCAGTGCTTGCAGTAAAAAAATAAGATGAAGGTTGAGAAGGTATAGGAATGCCTTCTGAAGTTGTGATGGTTACTGTATCTTCAGCACTGAGATGTTGAGCAGGTACTTGAGGTTGAAAAAGTCCCATAAGATCAGCTAAATATCCCTGAGAAGTCTGAGGAGAATGTGCTTGAAATGATGTGTCTCGAACCGAGACATCCCTGAAAATAGGGACAATATGAGTTTGATCCTGTTGCCCAGGAATGGAAGTTAAAAGATATCTAAAAAGTTCTCCGATTTTTGTGGAGATAGTATGGATCCTGATCTGGTGGTGCCGTGTGGGAGATGCTGTTTAACATCATGGAGTTCTTGTGTTGAGCTGCTGAGTGGCGCTGTCAGCGAGATGGCAGAGGGCACAGTAGTTACGGGGATGCTGTGGTTGTAGGTCGTTGGTTGTAGTTGCGACGCAAACGTGAGTGCAGCCGATGCAGGACCGGTGGCTGTTGTAGAAGCTGAAGCTGTGTGTAGGAACGCTGCAGTGGCAGGTGGAATCGCAGTGCAGGGTGGAGATGCCGTGGGTACCGACACAGCATGGCTTTGTGTAACTTTCAGTCGAGCGGTGGTCACAGCAGCTGGGGCTCGGAATGGGGCTGGGGCTTGGGGCGGAGGTGGGGGTGGGGCGGGACTAGGAACACCACGGCCGGGGACCGGGATCGTGGCTGGGGCGGAGCCAGAGGTGTGGCTGCAGATCTGGCTCAGGACAGGGGCGGGACTGGGGCTGGGCTGAGCCGTCCCGCGCGCTGTAGAATCTGCGATCGAACCCGAAGCGGCAAACATAGAAACACGGCTGCGGCCAGAGCCGACTGCCGTTGCCGAGGCAACCGCGACACCTGAGGGTGGGGGGGCATGGCTGATAGCGCATGCCTAGTAACTGGATGTTCCGAACGCGGAAGTAAAGGGGAAGTCGGTGGCGGCGGGTTGATGACGTCAGAAGCAGGCGCCGCCGTCGCCGCTGGCCGGCCCGCGTCATGTGACCGAAACGCGGAAGTGATCGCGAAGACGGGGTGCGTGGGGGGCCACGGGCGGGTGTGCGGGGGCCACGGGCGGGGTGGGCACCGGCTCCGGGACCACCCCTGATCGCGTGAACGGGTCGTCTGGTGGCAGGACCCCGGATTCGGGGAATACGAATCGCCCCTCGGTATCTATCGGGACGAGTAGTTCGGGCGCGGTCGAAACCACGCCCTCCGGAGCGAACTCCGCTTTTCGGGAGACGGCCGGGGCTCCCTCTTCCCCCCCCCCAGACCTGCGCGGGTGAAAGAAGGTCTAAAAGCAGTGTATCATCTTCCTCTTTCGGATCAATTAAAAGTTGTAACTTTGAGTCCGGTAAAACAGTCTCTGCGGTTTCCGCAAAAGTCGCGTTCCCTCCCCCCGGTGCCTGCCATGCCTGCAGGGATGAATCATCATCTTTGGCAGCAATTTTAGGGATTTGCACAGGAGTATAGAGTTTTGCCCACGTCTCTGGGGTCGGCGAGGCTGGTAGCGTGGTTTTAAAACCTTTCGCCGCCTCTATGGGGTTTTTTGCACTTTCTGCGGCAGTTTCAAAGCTCCCAGGTTGTAAAGTAACTTGTTGCACTGAGTGCAGGAGCACTTCATAAATCACGCATGCCGGTATTAGAATTTGAGACCCGCTGCATTCCTTCTCGTTGCCAAATGATGCAGTACAGGATTAATATTTTCCCAAAAAGAAGGTAAATGCAGATCTGCCACTAGAGCTTCCGGAACTCCTTTCGGACCCAGAAGAGTAAACTCTCTATTTCTTTTCTAGATATTTTTAACGGATGCTTACGAGATAAATCCTCGAAGCTGCTAATTACATTCGTCTGTGTTTTCGAAAGGGCCCCTCCCATGGCTGGCCTTGGAGCTAATTTTGGACAGCTTACCAGAGTCTAGGTGATTTATATCAGTCTTTGAAGGCCAGGTCCACATCCCATCCAGCAGTACACGGGCTCCTCTCCCCCCTGTCGACCGAGGTTAGAAGATCCTGGAGATTCAAAGATGATCCCGGGTTTCTAGTTTTTTTTCTCGTGTTCTGGCTGTGCGCGGCTGTCCGTTTTCTTCAGTGAGATCGAACACAGGGCACCATTTGACGCTTTACCGCGCCTTAATTATGTCTCCCCGGATGGAGGAGTTTCCAGAGCCCTTGCCTGGGCTCTGCAGATGAACGGGACTCTTCCACGCTTTTGGTCTCAGATAGTTATTTATTAAGTCTTATCAGAGGAGCTCAGCCAGAGAGACATGATTCCCCTTAGGAAGCGTGAAGGAGAAGCCGAGTTATCAAGATAACACTGTTCTTTTAAAGGTAAATTACCCAATGAAAGCCCGAAACGAAAGATATTTTTACTTTTCTACCAATGTTCAATAAATCGTTCTGTCACATGAAAGGAACTGCGGCATTTTTCACCCAATCATCTCAATCCACTTTTGCCACAAAAAGTAAAGAAAGAAGAAGGCCTAAAACAACAACAATCCTCCATTTTGAAGGTTTTGCTTCTTATCTATTTTGCTATATTAACAAACCTAACACCTCTAAATTTTCACCCTGTGACAATCTTACATAATGTTCTATCACCTAGTTCACACCAGTGTAGATTCTGCTTCTTCCCAGAGGGTAGGTAATTTTCTCCATGGACAAAGGGCAAAGACAGGGTTGTCCAGGGGGGTAAAACTCTTCAAAACAGGCAGAGAAATATTCCCTGCACTTTGGACTCCAACATGTGTGAGACTTCTTCCCGGAGCCTGGACTCAACTTTGTGGTTACTTTCCTGGGAATTGAGGGAAAGGATTCCAATGTGTGCTCCATCAGGAACTGGATGTCAAGAAACATTGTATCCTAAGTTATATTATATCTTTGCTAGCTGTAAAATTAATAGGTACCTTTAACTCCACATGTGTAATATTAGTATTCCCTTTTGTCTTATTCTTGTGTAGTAATAATCTGTTTTAACTCTTATGTCTGTTAGTTTTGTGTCTTTTAAATAAATAATTCATTCTACAATAGACTGAATCAGCCATTATTAAAGAACTTACAAATGAGAGTGGGTCTTGGGGTGCTGGCCACCTCAGTACAGCTACTGCCTGCTGCCAGAGGCCTGGGCAAAAGACGGGGACTTATTTAAACCCACATCATCCATTTGTAACAGGGCCATTGTGGCACAGGGAGGCTGCACAGAACCCACGGTGCTTTGTGACTCCGTGGCACCCAGAAGACCCTTTGTGACACTGTGGAAGTACACAGAACCCTGGCTCCACTGTGACACCACAGAAGCTCAGGGAGCCCTGGAGACTGTGGGGATGCTAGGGAAGCTGACGCAACCCTGGGGAACCTGTAACACGATGGAATCTGGTGGAACTGAAGGGCCATACTGACACTGTGGGGCCTTTTGGAAGCAATGAGACCCTGGTGGGAGGCCACGGGATGATTAATCCTGGCAGGAACCTGCTCCAGGTGGGCTCCTCTCTCCTGGCTTCTATAGGTATTGCTAGGATCCCACTCCAGCACTGGCTTGTCACAGGCTCACGGCTTCCTTTGGGAATGGCTTTGCTCCAAGATGGCATGCTGCAGAGGATGCAGGTAGATTTTGTGCTCACTCATGGCATGCAGCTGGACAATAAAGCCTGATCCAGCCCCACCTCAGCCTGTGTCCAGCTGTGTCATCGGGGCAGGGGAAATTTGGGAGCAGTCCCACTCCTGCTCTTTGTCCCGGCTGGGCACGCAGCTGCTGGGACACAGGTGTGTCCTGATGCCCCCGCCCACCCCCTCATCCGTGGACAAGATTTGGGGCACTTTGAAGCCATTTGAGGGGTGAATTCGGCCTGTTCAGAGAGGGCAAAGGGACAATTTGAGAGGCTTTCTGGAGTGTCCCCGTGTCCCCCCACCCCAAATCTCCCTTTTCTCTTGGCACTCCGTGCCCTACCCCACCAGTCCCTCCTCTGCCCCCCAATATTTGTGGTCCCAGGTTTATGGACAGGACCCCAACCCCTTCTCCCCCTCCCCACTGCAGATCTGCTCTTGGGATCGCAGTGACATTTCTGGATGATTTGTATTTTGGAGGAGGGGATGCCATTTCTTTCGAGATGGGCTTATAGTTCCTGTCTTTGGCAAAGAATTCAAGTTTGGAACAGCACACATTGGGTGCTCTTCCCAATAAGGAGGTCTCTGTGAAAGTAATGAGGGACTTTTCTTTACAAGCAAGTTGTGGGCCTGCTGGTAGATTACTAGCACTGAGAGATAAGAGAAACAATGGGAAGGATTCCACTGATTGATGAATAGAAAGAAAGAAAGAGATTTGTCTTTACAAGCAAACTGGAGGTCTGCTGATAAATGAAATTGGATATTGAGAGATGAAAGAAACAATGGCAAGAACCATAAATTCCATAAGAATTAAAAAAAATAAAGAGGGGTTACACATTAGAAGGGAGTCTTAGGTATTAGGCATTTCAAGAAGTCTGTACCTGTGCCGGAGCTCACGGTCTTCTGAGTCTTGGATTATAATTTCTCAGAGCAGAGCTCCAGCAACACACAACACTCAGCAACCAGGAACAACCACCTCCACCTTTAGCTCCTCCCAGGACTTGATTTATAGGGCTTGTGCCCACTCTGCAGCCACAGCTGTTTGTAGGAGGTTAATGAGTACTTTAGGTTGAGGTGGCCTTAATTAATAATTGGATCCTGGTGTGGATCCTGGTCTTGAGTGAGAGTTTGGCTAGTGCATACCATCAGGGTTTAAATGCATATTACTACATGTACCTCTCAAGTACCTCAGCCAATGGGGAAAGAGAGAGGGAAATGCGGCCAGGAAATTGGGATAAATAGGAGGCTGCGCCCTCCAAAAAATTTGAGAGACCCCAGGGGAAATGCCCCATGGCCCCTCTCTTTATTCAAATAAAGTAACAGGACTCCTCTGTCTCCTTTTTGGACATAAACTTCTGGTGTTTGTGGATTAATTTTCCTGACAATTTGGGGGCTCTTGTCTGGGATGTTCCAGTATGGAATAATACTGATGTGAAGAAGGGATCTGATTCAGAATGGTATAGGGATCTGGAACTGTGGGATGCCTTGGTTTGACAATTTCATTTATTATTCTTAAATCTTGCACCATTCTGTAGGTTCCATCTGGTTTCTTAACCGTATAGGGGTGTTATAGGGAGATATACGTGGCTCCAAAAGACCTGCCTTTAGCAGGGACTCAATGACAGGCTGTAACCCCTTCTTTCTCTCCATTGTGCTCACTCTCCTCACTACACACTGTATACCAGAGCCGGTCTCTGTCCTGCCGCAGTGTCCAAACAGCTCCTCACTCCACCGGCACTCCCAGTGGGCATGGCTGGCAGCACTACAGGCGGCCGGGGCGTCCTGCAACCTCATGGGGGCCGGCAGCCACTGCCGCCCCTCTCCGGGGGTGGTGGGGTCAGGCACTGCCTGGTGCTGAGCCCTCGCTGCCCCACATCCTCCACACGCCCCCAGCCCATCCTCCCTATCCTGCACCCTCGCCTCTGGTCCTGCCGCTTCTTGCCTCGACCATATTTCTCTACACTCCCCTTCAACTACATGTGAAAAACAGTACCTGCATTAGCCTTGTACCACACTCCTGACCATCCATCTCAGACGTGGATGCCCCACCCCTGGAAGTGTCATATATGTTTTTACTGATTCTAAATATGCATATGGGGTGATACATGCATTTGGGAAATTATGGGAAGAAAGAAGTTTATTAACCTACAGGGGAAAAACGTTAGCTCATGAGAACTTAATCTCTCGCCTATTGGAGGTGGTGAATTTACCAAAAAGGGTGGCAATTATACACATCGGGACATCAGGCAGAGTGCTCAGAGGAGGCAATAGGTTACTGACTGGCTGATGAAGACGCTCGGAAAGCTTCCCTGTTGCCAGAAATCTCTAACCTCCCCTTGATCCCAGTAACGGCACCACTGCCTGAGAAACTGTCTTTTCCACCAGAGGAACTTGAGATAATTAAAAAGAGTGGGGCAGAGGAAAGAGGGGATAATTGGTTTACAAGGGATGGTAAGCAGTGGATACCAAAAGCTCTGGCCTTACAGTTATTAAAACAACTTCATGAAGGGAGTCATTGGGACTCCTGAGGACTGGCAGAAGCCTTCCTCAAAATGTACGCTGCTGTGGGTCTTTTTACTCTGGCAAAGCGAGCTACTGAGGGTTGTTCGATTTGTGCTAAAACCAGTAACAGCGCTACAAAGAAAATTGTCAGGGGAGGGAGGCCTTGGGCTGTACATCCCTTCCAGAGATGCCAGGTGGATTTTACTGAAATGCCCCAAGTAGCAAGGTTTAAATATCTTCTGGTAATAGTATGTCAGTTAACAGGGTGACCAGAAGCATTCCCAGCTGTTTCAGCAACTAGAGGATCAGTTATTAAAGTATTTTTAGAACAAATAATTCCAAGATATGGGATTGTGGAAGCAATAGACTCAGATAGGGGAACTCATTTTACAGGAAAAATTCTTCAAGGGGTTATGACTGCTTTAGGAATACAATGGAACCTCCATACCCCCTGGCACCCCTAGAGCTTGGGCAGGGTTGAAAGGATGAATGGAGAAACAAAGAAACACCTTTTGAAGCTGGTGATAGAAGCCAAGATGCCATGGGTACAGCTCTTACCACTGGCTTTAGCAAGAATAAGGGCAAGAGCCAGGGGAGCTATTCAATTATCTCCCTTTGAACTGATATTTGGAATTCCGTACCTTTGTAGCTCTCAACTCAGTGGGAGGGTATGTATATTTGAAACAATATGTGGGCTGGATACTGTCTCTTGTGAAATCTCATTGACAGGTGTGATAGCTGAGGTTAAAGTGACCAGAGGGCTTCTCCCAGGTTGTATGGTTCTGTTAAGTTAATGTATTCCAGTTTGAATCTCCCAGTTGGCTACTGGCCTTGGCCCCTCGCCACTCCCCCGGGGGCTCTCCCATTGGTCCCTGCTCCCTGATCCCGCCTTTCCCTCAGCCCCGGGAAAATCCCTGAGTGAGCCATTGTCCTCGGATTTGCTTGCTTAGCCTTTGAGAGTGAAGATGTAATAAACTCGCCTGTCGGAATGAAGGCAAAGCAAATTCCCTTCCTATATCTTTGCTACTGAAATACAATACTGAACCTGCCTGTGCATCTACGGAGCCAGGCAGGGACGGTATTAACAGGGAGTTCAGCTGGCACAGACCCTGCCTTTGGACTTTGCTGTTCAAACCATCCAACCAGGAGACCGAGTCCTAGTTAAGGAGTGGAAAAGAAGCACCACTGGTGGTGAAGTGGCATGGACTTTTCCAAGTGTTACTGACAACAGAAACAGCCATCAAGATAGCTGAACATGGGTGGACCCATGACACTTGGGTCAAGGTCTCTAAGGTCCCAGAGATTTGGACGTCTCAGTTGGAGGAGAAGGATGGGAAGCTGTGACTAACACTCTGCAGGAGTGGACCAGAGCAGTAGCCAGTGCGTCGACATCGGGGGAAGCCCCGTGTGCCTACCCACAGACCGTCTGCTGAAATAGTCCGTATGGGCATCCCTCCTTTCTGATCTCCAGTCACTGGGGGGCTAATCCTTGCTGTCACTGTTTTCTTTATGTTAAGCTGTTTCTGTGCCTTCACTCACCACAGGTGGTGCGGAAGACGTGAAACTGAAAATTAGGTTAGGAGATTAGTTTACACCATTGGTGTGTTTCTCTTAATAATCTTACCTTTATAGTGTCAGTTGGGTTTGGGCCAGAGGTGGGAAAACAATTTTTTAGTCTTAGGAGGAGAAGCAGAAAAAGCCTTTAACCTTAGCAATTGTTGGGTCTGTGGTGGGCTAGGAGGATCTGAAAACTGGCTACGGGTAGCCAACCCAGTCAAACCTAAATGGTGGGTCAGCACCCTGAGTGAGGTCCGTAATGGAACAGGATTTTGGAATGAAGAATAAAGTCCATGGCGACTTCATTCTTCTGAAAGAGGCATTTTTTGTCTAAATAGAACGGGAGGTGTATATGTGGGGAAAAGTGTTTATGACTGAACTTTATCTTTTGATTTATCTATTAGCAGAAGAAGGGGGAGTGTGTAGAAAATTAAATGACTCAAACTGCTGTTTGTAAATAGATGACAATGGAAAAGTAGTGAAACCAATAACAAAAAGAATAAGAAAGTTAGCTCATGTACTGGTCCAAACATGGAAAGGATGGGAATGGGACATGTTTTTGTGGTTACCTGGTGGACTATGGGTTAAACAAATGCTTTTTTCCCTCTTATGTGCTGTAGCAACTCTTAATCTTTTTACCATGCATGATCCCTTACTTAGTGCAACTTATTCAATGTAATCAAAGGGATGCAGGTAGTAGATGCCTACTGATCCAGAGATGGCTACAAAAGGACAGAAAATGATGCCACTGCAAATAATTGCAAAACCAAAAAAGACCCAGGAACAGAAAATTAAGTCAATGATAACTAAAGTTTGTAATGACAATTATTAAAAAAATAAAAGAAGAGGGATTGAAAGGAATGAGGGACTTGTCTTTACAAACAAGCTGTGGGCCTGCTGATAGACAAAACTAGCACTGAGAGATAAGAGAAACAATGGGAAGGATTCCACTGATTGATGAATGGAAAGAAAGAAAGAAAGAGATTTGTCTTTACAAGCAAACTGGAGGTCTGCTGATAAATGAAATTGGATATTGAGAGATGAAAGAAACAATGGGAAGAACCATAAATTCCATAAGAATTAAAAAAATAAAGAGGGGTTATACATTAGAAGGGAGCCTTAGGTATTAGGCGTTTCAAGAAGTCTGTACCTCTCAAGTACCTCAGCCAATGGAGAAAGAGAGGGAAATGTGGCCGGGAAATTGGGATAAATAGGAGGCTGCACCCTCCAAAAAATCTGAGAGACCCCAGGGGAAATGCCCCATGGCCTCTCCCTTTATTCAAATAAAGTAACAGGACTCTTTTGTCTCCTTTTTGGACATAAACCTCTGGTGTTTGTGGATTAATTTTCCTGACGTCTGGGTTAGAGCTGTTGAACTCTCAGTGGGAATGAAAACATCAAGCTGTTGAGCTTTTTGTCCTGGTAGCTTTAATGTGTCAACAGTCCCCTTTGTACCCTGACTCTGTGGGAATGAAGTCTTAGGATGGTAATTAGAGCTGAGAAGGAAAGTGTTGATAGCAGAGGTATGCTGGGAGTTTGACGAGTGCATTTGAAGTTATAGGCAGCAAGAGCTTTCTCAACTGGCACTTTTGCGAGCTCTGTTTCTGCCAGATGTTTTCAAGTTTGTGGCCAGACTCGGTGAGAGTCAAAAGATTTGTTAGGGCAAAGGAGTTCGTGTTGCCGTTTGAGACTGTTGCAAAGAAGAGTTTGCACTTGGAAGAGGAAGATCAGAGAAATCTTTTTGTCCTGACACCGTTGATTTGAGAGCAGGGACGTTTCCAATTTGCCTCTGTCCTTGGGGTGGTTTCGAGCCGGGAGAGATGAGTGTCCTTCTTTTGCAAGTCGGCAGCGCCATCGCGTGGTTGTTTTGATGAGCGCTGACAGTGCCCAGGAAAAAGCCGAGCGCTTTTCTGGCCCGGCCCCGTTCGTGTGGGCGCAGTTGGTGGAAGAGCTCCGCTGTGTATCCTTGCTCCTGGAGACTGACAGAGTGTGATTCTGCATCTAGTGGCGAAGGAAGCAGAATCGTTTCATTGTTGGCTGTGCAGTTTACAGGCTGCAAAAGAAAAGACAATTCTAGCACGGCCTCTTCCTTTTAGGACTTTTTCTGTGCGATCAGCTGCTCAACATGTAACTCGCACCCACTGAACTGCATCAAACTCCCTGGAGATATGCACTTTCCCTCAAGCTCCATGTACCATCTATGTACCTCTCACTCTCACAGATCACAAACCCTTTCAAAACGTCCAGCAGCTGCTCCCAAAGTAAAAGTCCTAGAACAAAACGCCAGTGCTTGCCTTCATAGTCCCTTTGCAAGGGACTCTAAACTAGACAAAACACACTAGTGGTTTGCACTTCCCTTCTCAACTATATATATAGCATCACTACATTCTCTCAAGGTGGCAGAGTCCATTGCTACAGTGAAGCATTTCCAGCTGCAGTTCAGACGGAGAGATGTGCCAGAACAGAAAGCATTTGCTGACCTTCCCTCTTCCCTGTGAAACCTGATATTCACAGCAGAATCACTTTCATACACCTTCACTGTCACTGAGTCCAAGCAGCTATAACTCACAGAGAAGGAAGTGTCAGGTCAAAAGACGTTTCTAAAAAACATCCTTCTCCTAGTAGCGTTTAACTTGCAGACAGCATAGTGGGACTAAGCACCTTCCTTATCACATACATGGACCATCACATTTTTCACTCTCGCAGCTCTGTTGCCAACATCCAGCAGCTGCTCCCGTCAAATAGGCTCTAGAAGTAAAAGCCGGTGCTGGGCCGCACCTTCCCCTTGCTTCACGTAAACCACGTCAAACTCACTGGTGCACTCTGTACTTCCCTTCTCTGCTGCATCTACAGTTGTGTTCTCTGCATCTTGGAGCCAAAAGCAAAGTGCAATTGTTTCCACAGAGGGCTGGAAGAGGAATAGGTAGCAGCAGCACAAGTAGCTGCAGTTGAACTTCCCCCTTACGACTGCTAACTTGAATTTGGCAGGCGAGCGGCAGCCACGCTCCTCTTGCAGCCTGTATGACACGCACACAAGCCCGGTGCTCTGAGGCTTTGTTCTCCGCCTTTTGTAACATGCTACACTTCCCTTCTCCCAGAGGCAAACAGGTGTCTGCTTCTCACACAGAACACTGTGCTGGCAGCAAAGCATCCCAGCACACTGCTTCTGCCAAAACACACCAGGGCCATGCTCTTTCCTTCTCAGTGCTACGTACCACCACATTCTGCCTCTCTTGCAGCCTGAATCTAAACGGAAAGCTTTTCAGCTACATATCACACAGAGAACTGTGCCAGGACAACAAGCTTGCCCGGAGCCTGCCCCTGAAACTTGTGGAAACTTGTTGGCAAAACATTGAAGGCACACTCCTCTTTCCTTTACAACCTGTGGTGCTCTCTGCACGGTCCTTCTCAGCTTGAAGTACCACCACACACATTAGAGCCTCGCAAGGACCAAAGATGTGGGATGTGGGTAGACCTCTCACACAGAGAATTGTGCCAGGACAAAAACATGTTCTTCATTACCCCTTCTCATCACCCAGATTGTGGTGCTGTGCCCTTATCCTTAACCAATACCCTCCCACCCCACTTTTCCCAGTCATCCCACCTCTCCCAGGCCCCAGCCCCCTCTTTTCCTTGTCTCTCACTGGACCCCCATTCCTACCTTTCCCAGACTCCTTTTCCTTCACACCAGGGACCCCCTGAACTCCCCTTCCCAGCCATTCCAGGCCTCCCCACCCTGTGACCCTCCTTTCCCAGATATTGGGGACCCCTGGACTCTCCATCCCACCTCTCCAAGTCACTGCACCCCTTTTCCTTGACGCTGGGACTCCCTTGAGACCCTGCAGGCCCTTATCCTGGACCAATACCTGCCTGCATCCCCTTTCCTGACTATCCCACCTCTTCCCACCCCTATTCTCTCCTTTCCTTGACTCTGGGACTCCTCAGACCCCCCCCAAAGCTCCCCAGTTTCCCACTCCCTGCCTTTCCTGTTTGTGGCGCTGTCGAAGCCTGGCCCAGGCCTCCCCCAGTTCGTGGTTTTGGGGTATCTGGACAGGACTCCCTTGGAGCAGGGCCAGAACTGAGCCAGAACTTTGGGATTCCTGCACCTGGATGAGGGAGTGCCTCTGGCACAGCCACCCCTGACCTGGAAATGCTGTGAGTCTAGCACAAGCAGAGCAGGGAGAGTGGGGGGAGCTGGGGGGAATTAATGGGAATGGGGGGATCTGTGGGAAGGGGATGAGATCCATGGGGCTCTGATAAGGATCCATGAGGCTGGGATAGGACCTGTGGGGCTGGGCTGGTGTTGGGGGTTTTAGGAGTTCTCCTGTTCTTCTTTTTCTCTTAAAGAATTTTTCCCATATATGTTTCCAGGGGGACAAATTACTGGGTGCTTAAGAACAAAAGAGCTGGCCACAGAGGGCGGGGGTGCAACTTAGCTACTTGTTTTTCACCTGGGGGGTGGGGGAGCAGGGTTTGCTGGTGCCCTCAGTGTGGAGAAGGAGTTGGTCAGAGCTGGAGGTTTCTTCTTTTCGGCTGTTTTTCCTTCTACCTGAGAAACCCGGATTCCCAAGCCCACCTTTCCCTGTCCTGCTGGGAGCCGGGCCGCAGCCGCTTTGCTTCTGCCGCCGCTTGGACTCTCCGCTACACTGTAACCCTGCACACCCTTTGCCGGCTGAGACCTCACTGAGCTCCCACTGCAGCTCCAGAGTTTAATACATCTCGTCTGCCACCCGGGATCTGTGCTCGTCTCTGCTGTTCCAGCCTGCTGCTCCCGAGGGTCCGGCTGGACACCGGGATCAGCTGCCCAGAGGGTTTGTGAAGCTTTTTCGTCCATCCCTTTCCCGGGACCCCGAGCCGCCCCTGCCAGCTGTGACTGGAACTGCACCGAAGGGGGGGGGGGGCGGTGGGGAAGGGGTGCCTGACAGCCGAGAGAGGCTGGCACTGGGTTTGTGGTTCTGTTTGCTGTTACTGCCATAGTTATTGTTGTTTGTTTGCCTTGCCGTACATATATATATATACTAGTAAAGAACTGTTATTCCTACCCCTCATATCTTTGCCTGAAAGCCCCTTAATTTCAAAATCATAATAATTCGGAGGGAAGGGGGTTGTATTTTCCATTTCAGGGGAGGCTCCTGCCTTCCTTGACAGACACCTGTCTTTCAAACCACGACAGCTGAGAATTCGTGGGGCTTGAACAAGGATAGAAAACATAAAGTGGGATCAGCCTCCATAGTGCAGGATCCCCAGAACACTGCCAGGCAGATCTGTGCTGCCTTCCTGACCCCATCCCAGGTGTTACCGCATCCGAGCTCCCTGATGCCAAATCCGAGGAGGATGATGATGATGGCAGCAATGACAGACACAGTGACCAACACCACGTTGAGATTCCAGCCAGATTCTGGCTCTGGGAAGCACGGGATGGTGAAGAGGGGAAGGAGAAACCCCATCCCGCTGCTCCACATTTCCAAATTCCTCTTTCCCACATTCCCTCTTCCCACATTCCACATTCCCAGCCTCATGCCAGGAAATGCAGGGAGTGGGGAACTGGGGGAACACGGGGATTTAGGAGGTCTGGGGGTCCCAGAGTGAAGGAAAGGGGAGGCTGGGGTTGGGGAGAGGTTGGATGGTCAGGAAAGGGGGTTCAGGGGGAGATTGCTGCAGGATAAGGAGATGCACAGGCTACATGTTGCTGGGGAAGATGGTTTCAAGGGGGTGCAGGGTCTTTCAGAGGTGGGATGGGGATTCCAGGGGGTTCCTGTGCCCAGGAAAGGGTGTCCAGTGGTCCCTAGTTTCAGGGAAAGGGGAGTCATGGGGTGGGGAGACCCGGGATAGCTGGGAATGGATGACCCTGAGGTCCTCAGTGTAAAAGAACAGGGGGTCTGGAGGCTGGTAAAGGCAGGAATGGGGATTCAGGTCCCAGAGCCAAGGAAAAGGGGAAGGCTGGGGACTGGTGATGATGGGATGGCCAGGAAAGGGGGCGCAGGGGAGTATTACTGGATAAAGAGTGCAGGATAAGGGGTCTCGGTGCCGTATAAGGGGGTTCAGGGGGGCCTGGTGTGGAGAAATTGGTGCAGGGGGTGCCAGTACCAAGGCTGGGGGTGCAAGGGAGTCCCAGTGCACAGGAATGAGGATTCAGAGCAGTCCCAAGGTCAAGGAAATGGGGTGTACAGGGATTGGAAGAGGTGGGATGGGAGGTTCAACAGGTCCCCAGTGTTAAGCAAAGGGGGTCATGGGTTAGGGAGAGCCAGGACAGCTGGGGAGGGGGCTAAGGAGGTCCCCAGTGTTAAGGAACGGGGGAGCTGGGGACTGGAAAAGGCATGAATGGGGGTGCAGGGGGTCCCAGGATGAAGGAAAAGGAGGAGCTGGGGGCTGGAGAAGCGGGATGGCTGGGAAAGGGGGTTCAGGGCAGTTCTGTGCTGGGAATGGTGGATCAGGCAGTCCTAGTGCGGTTCAGGGTGGTCCCAGAGTCAAGGAAAGGTGGAGATAGGGGTGGGGAGAAGCGAGATCTCCGGGAAGGAGGGATCGGGGTAGGAGGTGTTGAGGAAAAGAGAGTTTGGGGACCGGGAGAGGCAGGAATGGGGGTCCTGGGGGTGCCAGGTTCAAGGAAAAGGGAGAGGCTGGGGGCTGGGAGAGGTGGGATGGCCGGGAAAGAGGATGGAGGGTGGTGCCAGAGCCAGGGAATGGGGTGCAGGGGGTCTCAGCGCACAGGAATGTGGGGTTCAGGGGAGGTCACGGTTTCGGGGAATGGCGGTTCCGAGGTCCTGGTTCCCGGGAATGGCGGTTCAGGGGTGTCCCGGTGCCGGTGGGCCCCACTCCCTCTTCGCCGCCCCCCAAGGAACACCCCCAGCCCCAGCGCTGGAGCCATCGCACTGCTCCACTGCGGCCCCGCCCCCAGAGCCACCTCCGGCCCCGCGATTGGCGCTGCTCTTTCCTGCCCGCCAATGGCAGCTTGATCTGCTCGTGACTGTGGAGACCCTGGGCGGGGGCACGGGAAGCTCCCGGCACACGGTGAATGCCCTTCTTTAGGCTGACGACCAACCCCGGGGCCATCGCTTGGGTAATGTCCTCACAGCCATCTCCGGGACCGTTTCTTGGGTAATGCCTCCACAGGCACCCCCAGGACCATCACTTGGGTAATGTCCCCATGGCCTCCCCCAGGACCATTTCTTGGGCAATGTCCCCACAGCCACCCCCAGGACCGTTTCTTAGGTAATGTCCCCACAGCCACCCCCAGGGCCATCACTTGGCTAATGTCCCCATGGCCACATCCGTTGAGATCAGATGTACTGGATGCTGGCCAGTAGTGGTGATCTGATAACACCGCTCTGAGGAGGAAGGACCTGTCACCCGCTCACGCAATGGCCATGGGACTTGCAACACCCAAGTCACCCAAAACAGCATGTTTGCACCCCACAGCCCCTTACTCTTCTCTGAAGGCATCTCCGGGACATCACTGCAGCTTGTCATGGCCACCTACAAGGTGACAGTGGCAACAGGTGACATGGTGGAAGCTGGGACCAACAACTCCATCTCCATCACCTTGGTGGGCAGCTATGGCGAGAGCCGCCAGACCACCGTTCCCTTCTTGTTCCAGCCAGGGAAGGTGGGGATGGGAATGGGGAAACAAGGGGTGGTAGAGCTGTCCTGGGGACATGAGGGGTGGCACAGGCTGTCCCAGGAATGTGAGGGGCTGCATGGACTTTCCTGGGGATACAAGGGGATAGTGGGAAGGGATTTGAGGGAGACAGAGAAAAGAGGTTCCAGGGTCTGGAGGAAAAAAATTTGGGGAGGATGGTGGGTAGTGGTCGGGGGGGGGATTGGAGGAACAGTGTTCTGGGGGGACAGAGGAAAAGGACTTTGAGGGGATGGTGGAGGAAAAGGATCCTGGAGGCAATGGAAGCAAGTGGGGATGCTTTGAGCCCCTTCTCTCCTGGTGTCCCCTGGTGCCACCACAGGGCATCTGCCTATCGCCCCAGAAGTCATTTCCTCCTCTCCAGGAGAAGAGCCTGTCTGTGCACTGTGGGCAGGACTTGGGCCCCATTGTTCTTATCCGTCTGCACAAGTGGCGGCTCTTCTTGGAGGATGCCTGGTTCTGCAAGGACATCCGGGTGACAGCCCCCAATGGCACCCTATATCGCTTCCCCTGCTACCAGTGGCTGGAGGGGGTCACCACGGTGGAGGTGCGGGAGGGCTCAGGTAGGACCCACCCTGCCCCCATCCTCCTCTGATGTCCAGAGCTCCGACTTTTGACACCCCCCTTCTTTCTAGGGAAGAAGCTGGTGGATGACAAGCTGCAGATCCTCAAGGAACATCGTCGTCGGGAGCTGGCAGCACGGCAGGAGGCTTACCGGTGACAGCAGGGACATGGGGACAAGGCCTACTTTGGCCAGGTGGGCTGGTCAGCAGTGATGCTGACACCTGCTCTCATTTCCCCCGCTCCTCAGGTGGAAGAACTTTGCCCAAGGCTGGCCCCGTTGCCTCAGTGTGGACTCCATCTTCGAACTCGACTCGAACACCCAGTTCTCCTGCATCAGGGCCACCAACTTCACTGGTTTCCTCATCTTCCAGTAAGCAGTGCCCTGAGGCCAGGGAGGACCTGGGTGATGGCAGAGAAAGGAGCCAGAGAACGGAAGGGGTGTGCTGAGGTCTCTCTCTGCCCTGTAGAGGGGCCTCCCACTTTCTGTCAGGGTTCCTACTGAGACGCTCCTCCTGGAACACCCTGGATGAGATGCGCACCATCTTCTCCCGGACACAGGGCAGGGATATTGGTGGGTGCCTTGCGTGCTGTCCCCTGCCCTTCCCCCACATTACTCAGGGCTTCACAAGATGTCCCTGGAGGGTGGGTAAGTGGGTGCTGATGTCTGACCGTCCCCTTAGTCCCCGAGTATGTGGCCAAGCACTGGCAAGAAGATGACTTCTTCGGTTCCCAGTTCCTCAATGGCAACAACCCCATCGTCATCCATTGCTGCACCACGCTGCCGCTCAAATTCCCGGTGACACCAGAGATGGTTGCTGGCTCACTGGGGGATGGCACTGACCTGGGCAAGGAGCTGCAAGAAGGTCGGATCTTCATTGTGGACTACAAGGTGCTGGAGGACATCCCGGCTGACACCATTTACGGACGCCAGCAGTACGTAGCGGCCCCGCTCTGCCTGCTTCACCAGGGCACTGATGGACTCCTGCGTCCCATCGCCATCCAGGTAAGGATGTTCCACCCCAAACCCTGCCATCAGGAGGGTGGCAATGGTCCTAGACCACGGTATGGTGTCCCACAGCTCAGCCAAACACCAGGACCCTGCAGCCCCATCTTCCTGCCGAGTGATGACAAGTGGGACTGGCTGTTGGCCAAGACCTGGGTGCGCAATGCCGACTTCTACAGCCACCAGCTCCTCACCCACTTGCTGAGGACGCACCTGTTTGGGGAGGTCTTTGCCATCGCCACCTTGCGCCATCTGCCCACCTGTCACCCCCTCTTCAAGGTAAGGTCCCCCCTTAGGGCCACCCGCTGACCCCCTGCCCCCAGATCTGAGGGCAGTTATGCCCCACCTGACAGCCCCCCCAGCTCCATGGAGGGGTCCCTGGTCACCTGCCAGGTGTTTATTCCCCCCTCAGCTCCTCATGCCCCACTTCCACTTCACACTGCACATCAACACCTTGGCCCGCAGTGTTCTCATCAACCCTGGTGGCCTCATTGACAAGGTGAGCCCCGGGGACTGAATGCACTGGGGCCTATTGGGAGCACTGAGGGCCACTGAATGCTCTGGGGTATTGGGAGGCATGGGGGTGTACTGGGGACACTAGGGGTCTACTGGAGTCCACTGGAACACTGGAGGGCACTGGAGTCTTGGGGGTGCTGGGGTCTACTGGGGGCACTGGAGGTAGCGGATTCTGTTTGGGGTACTGGGGTCTCCTGAGAGCCCTGGGGTCTACTGGAAACACTGGGGAGTACTGGGGGCACTGGAGGTAGCGGATTCTATTTGGGGCACTGGGGTCTCCTGAGAGCCCTGGGGTCTACTGGAAACACTGGGGAGTACTGGGGTGCTACTGGGAGCAATGTGGAGTACTGGGGTGTACTGGGAACACTGGGTGTACTGGAATTGCTGGGGAGCACTGTAGTGTACTGGGCGCACTAGGGGACACTAGGAAGCATGAGAGACCTGGGAGACACTAGAGAACATGCGGTGGAGGACACTGGAGAGCACTGGGGTATATTGGCATACCGGGGACACCAGGTGTGTACTTGGAGGACTTGTGCCCTGGGAGCAGTGCGGAGTGCTGGGGTATACTGGGAGCACTGGGGGACACTGAAGCCTGGCACCTCCTGCCCTCCCCACCCATGGGTGGCCCTCCTCCCAGGGCTCAGGGGTGACCTACGAGGGGCTGCTGCTGGTGGTGCAGCGAGGCCTGGAGCAGGTGACCTACACATCCCTGTGCCTCCCTGATGACATCCGCCACCGGGGCATGTCCCATGTCCCCAACTACCACTACCGAGATGACGCGATGAGCCTCTGGGAAGCCATTGAGAAGTGAGACTGGTTTCGAGGGGTGGAGGGTGGCCCGGGAGTGCTCCAGGATCTCACAATCACCTCATCCCTATGGCAGCTTTGTCACTGGCATTGTGACATTCTACTATGGTGAGGATGCAGCAGTGAGCGGGGACACAGAGCTGCAGGCCTGGGTGATGGACATCTTCACCAATGGTTTTCTGGGCAGGACCTCCTCAGGTAGCGGCTGCCACAGGATGTCCCCAGGGGAGGCAGGGGACAGGCAGATCCCTGAGGCTCTTGGCTGTCCTCACCCCCACCCAGGTGTTCCGTCATCGCTGCAGACAGTGGTGGAGCTCATCAAGTTCCTCACCATGGTGATGTTCACCTGCTCGGCGCAGCACGCAGCCGTCAACAATGGGCAGGTGGGTCATGGGCCAGGGACCCAAAGGATATCTCCAGCTGTCCTCGAGTCATGCTGGGGACATGTCCCCCTCCCACTCCTCTGTGTGCAGGAAGGATGTCCCCATCCTGCACCAATGTCTATGTCACATCTCTCTACATGCCAGAAGGATGTCCCCATCCATCCTATCTCCATGTTGGAAGGATGTCCTCATCCTACAACCCCATCCAATGTGTCCCCATGCCAGAAGGATGTCCCCATCCATCCCCTCTTCATACTGGAGATGTCCGCTTCCATCTCCCTTGCCATGCTGAGATGTCCCCATCTGCCCCCTCTGTGCCAAAGAATGTCTTCACCTGTCTCCTCACTGTTTCAGGGGAATGCCCCCACCTGTCCCCTCAAGGTTTCGGGGGCATGTCCCCACCCATCCCCTTGCTCTTTTGGGGGGATGTTCTCTGCAGTGACCTATCCCCCTGCAGTATGACCTGGGGGCCTTTGTCCCCAACGCCCCATCCTCCATGCGCCACCCACCACCCTGTGAGAAGGGCCGGGCCTTCCTCCAGCACTTCCTTGACACCATCCCCGAGGTGGCCACCACTGCCAACATCCTGGTGGCCCTCATTCTCCTCAGCTCCCAACTCAAGGACAGGGTGAGTCTGGCCCCACAGTCCCCATATGCTCCCCCACACAGCTCTGTGGGCTTGGGGAACTGCAAGAGGTGTCCACAAGGGTGGATGTCACCACCTTTGGTGTCACCAAGGTTGGGGGATGGCCACCATTGCTCCACAGCTACCAGGGTGCCAGAGAACCCCCCAACAGCACTAAGGGCTTGAAGCTGAAGGGTCCATGTCCTTGTCCCCTCTAGAGGCTCCTGGGACAGTACCCCGAGGAGTGGTTCACAGAGGCAGAACCCCGGCGGCTCATCCGGGCCTTCCAAGGGCAGCTGGAGGAGATCCGGGACCGGATTGAGGAGAGGAACCACCTGGCTGAGCTGAGATACAACTACCTGAACCCACTGGAGACGGAGAACAGCATCTCCATCTGAGCATGGGAGCTGCACCCACTCAGCACCCGCAGCACCTGGGCACCCCCAGCACCTAGCAACCCCAGAACCAGTATCTGGACACCCAGTGCACCCAGTACCTCCATAACACCCAGCACCCTGCACCTGGGCACCCCCAACACACAGAACCACCAGCATCTGGACACGCAGCACACGCAGCACTCCCAGCACCCCTTACATGGCCATCCCCAACACCCTTGTCACCCAGCATCCTGCACTTGGACCCCACACCTGGAGACCCTCAGCATCTACCCCCCAGCACCCTCAGCACCCCCCACTCCACTTTCCTCCCCCCAATAAATGCCAGCTGTCAATCAAACCCTTGCTGCTTGTAGGCATACCCTAAACCACAGGTATCCATACAGCCCCCACTCAAAGTGGGAGCTGGACTGAGGCAACTGGGAGACATGAAGGAGTGCCCAGTGCTCCCCGTGTTCATCATTGGTCTCCAGTGACCCCAGTGCCCCCCTGCAGTGCTCCCTGTGTTGCGAGCAGAGCAGGCGTTTCAGACAAAGTTTATTAGAGAAGCTCCTTTTGAGATATAAGGTGCAGAAAGGACCCCCAACCCCCCCAAAACATACCCAGGATCCCTGGCTTTCTAAACTTCTTCTCAGAAGGGAATGTGGGTGTGGCTGGATCCAATCTAAGTCCAGCTTCCTCATCCTCCTCACAGGCAAGGTGCTCCAGCCCCACCTTGGAGGCCCTTCACTAAACCTGCTCAGGCTTCCAGACATCTTTTGTGTGTTGAGGAACCAAAACCAAGGCATAGTAACCTGGATAATCCACATCCTTAATCTCCTGGTCACACAGCCCAGGGTGCTCCTGGCTTTCCTTGCTGCCAGGGCACACGGCTGCCTCTTGCCCAGCTCCCTGTCCACCAAGACCTTTCCCACAGGGATACTCCCAGCCAGGCAGCTTCAGCCTGTACCATTGCAGGGGCTGATACTGGCATTTGTCCTTCTGGGATTTCATGAGTGTGTGAACTGAATATATGCAGGTAACCAAGATGGCCAAAATCCACAGCTGAAGTGTAAAGAGTAGATTTATTCTATTGCCACGCTAGCAAAATGGGGACACGTTCATTCCTAAGCTTATTCCATCTTAACAGGGGCAAAAACATGCACGCCAAGCCTGTTCCCTGCCTTAATATATCACAGGGCCTGTCACAGGCACATTCCTTCACAAGGCTGTATTTTTGCAATTTCCGAGCGTCTTATCTCTCTTCCCTCTCACCAGGAGGCCTAGGCCTGTGAAAAATGCTTCTTAGGTCTTTTTTACAACATCCTGTTATCTTCTGCAGAAATTCCACTTCTCAAAGCAGACAGAAAACAACCCAAAGCAACCACAATATGTGAAATCTCCCCTGCCGAACATTAGCATCTTTCTGCTGCAAGGTCATCTTTGAGCAAAAACAACTCTTTTTTCTTTCTTCCTTGCAAAATTTTCTGCTTTTAACCCCTTCCTCCCCTCAGTGAGGTTCCTGCCAATACATGCTTTCCTCCTTGAAGCCCTTCACTAAACACAGAGACCTGAGAGACCTTTTCAGTAAAGACACAGGCAAAGAAGCCATTGCATCCCTCAACATCAGTATCAGGGTCTGCTGATATTAAATCCCCCTCCCTGTTCTGAAGCAGCCCTGCACAGCACAGACAATGCACAGAAATTCCTTGTCTGTTGCTGGCCTTGCTGTCACCTCCTGACAGCATCTGTTTGTAACCTGTCCTGTGACATCCCAGCCCTGCTCCCTTCACATGTCCCCACAGCCTTCCTGTGCAGGCCCAGCCTAGGACAGGAGCACTGCGCGTGGGAATGGCCCCTGTGCCATGGTGCCCACAGCAGCCTTGGGGCTCTGTGCCCCCATGGCCTCCCTGCTGGGCAGCCTCTCCCAGCTCCTGCACAGGCCGGGGCACCTGTGGGCCTTCACAGGCAGCCCTGCCCCGGGCTCTGCCGAGCTCTAGGCCAGGAGAGAGGCCAGGCAGGGCTGGCCATTGCCGGGAACAGGCCCTGAGCCCCGCAGGAGGATGGAGCTGGGGCACAGCCAAACTCACCTGCAAACCTGGGCTGAGCAGCCAGTGCTGGCAATGGCTGGGGAGAGAGGCTGGGGGGTGACAAATGTCCTGGGCCCCCTCCCTGCTGTCCATGCCACCAAGGGCACAGAGCAGCCTCCTCTCTCTGGAACTTTCAAATCTTTGATCCCTTCCACAAGCCTTGGCTCTGCACCACAAACCCCTGGGGTGAGTCCTCACTCTGCACAGTCACACAGGGTGAGATGGACACTGATGGTTTTCTCTCCCTAGTTCTTTCCAGCCCAGCCCAGCTCCCTCCAAGCTCTCCCACCTCCTCTGAGCTCTCTCCAGCACCAAGGGCCTGGCCCCACATGACTGTTCAGGGCAGGGTGCTCTGGGCAGTGGCCCCGTGGCCTCAGCCCCTCTGAAGGGTACAGCAGCAGCTGGAGCTCAGAGAGAACTCAGCCCCACAGATGGGGGAAGATGCTTGGCCAAAGGAAAAGGAGGCTCCCTGTCGTACTTGGACACGAAAAGAACCACGCAGACCCAGCTTAGTTCAAGACAGAAAAGAAGCCAGGAAAAAGCCCCCAGCTGTTTATTTTACTTCATATATATATATGTTCCTAGGAATGACCGTGGATTGGAGGATGAGGTTACCACCTCTCCAACCACACTGGTCAAACGAAAAGTCCATCAAACTTCTCCGCCTCAGGAGAAGGAATGAAAACAAAAAGGAATGGTTAGCCAAACATAACTGTGTTTACAGAAAGTGCGTGAGAACTCCATCACAGAAATGAAAGCATCAAAAGACTGCAAATCTCGGGGCGACAGCTCCCTGTGTCCCCTGCTCTCTTCTCCAGGAGATCCTGAGAGCTCTGTAGCCTCTCCTGCCATCCCTTCTCCCCAGGCTAACATAGAAGTCCCAGCCCTTGTGGTCCTAAAGAGCTCCTCCTGCTCCAGGCACAGGGCCCATTCCAAGGCTGGTGCAGCCAGAAAGCTGTTCTCATTTCTGGTTCATTCCTGCTCTGCTAAGGATGGGTCTCAAGACCAAAAAAAAATTGCTGCAGGTTAATTTATTTCATTTGAATACCATGTGAGTCTCCCTATTCACACAAAGTCTCCAGGTCACATAAGCTTGGTGGATGCTGAAGGAGGAGGGGATGAGTAATGACATTTCTTCTTCAAGACAACAACATGACAAGTGGAGAAGAAAAAATCTGTAAATAAGGAAAGACAGACTTGATCTGCCATGACATGCACTGGGACTCATTGACAGAGGACAGCAAGCAGGCTGTGGCTGCTGAAAAGCATCCAGTCCTAAGTTTCTTCAGGGCATCCTTGAGCTTCTGGTTCCTCAGGCTGTAGATGAGGGGGTTCAGTGCTGGAGGCACCACCGAATACAGAACTGACACCACCAGATCCAGCAGTGGGGAGGAGGTGAAGGGGGGCTTCAGGTAAACAAACATGGAAGTGCTGATAAACAGAGAGACTAGCCAGGTGAGGGAAGCACATAGCTTTGTGCTGTCCCTGCTCAGAGGGGATCCTCAGCATGGCCCTGAAGATCTGCACAGCATAGAAAACAATGAATACAAAACACCCAAATCCTAAACAGACGCTAAACACAAGAAGCCCAACTTTGACCAGTTATTTTCAGAAACACTCCAGTCTCCTGATTCTCAAGAGACTTGAACCTTTGTTGTCATGAAGAAGCAGGTGGACTCAGAACCCTGCAAGGTCAAGGGTCTGTTGAAGGTGAAGGCTGGAAGAGAGTCATGGCATGTACCAGGAGGGAGGTTCCTCCCCCTTCTGAAAACCTGGACCTTCTACAACAAGTAAGAGACCCTGGCAGCCAGACAACTGATGAGGTGGGCGAAGGTGCTTCTGGGATAGAGGAGCCTCCTAAGGCAACACCACCTGTCCCCTGCATCACGATCTCCTCTGTTAAGAGGAAAAGAAGAGTAGTTGTAATAGGACACTCCCTGCTAAGGAGAACGGAGGGCTTGATTTGCAGACAGGACCCAACTCACAGGGAAGTCTGCAGTCTCCCAGGGGCTCGGGTAAGTGACATTTCTGGAAAACTCTCCAGTCTAGTAAGGTCCTCTGATTACTATCCGCTATTGGTTTTTCAATCTGGCAGAGATATATATAGAAATAACAAAGAGAAGTCTGAGGGCAATCAAAAGTGATTTCAAGGCCTTGAGACAATTGGTCGAAGGATCAGGAGCACAGGTAGTGATTTCTTCGATCCTTCTGGTAACAAGGAATAATATTGATAGGAATAGGCAAGATCCATCACGTCAATGTGTGGGTGCGAGGCTGATGCAATTGGAAAAAACTGGGTTATTTGATCATGGGATGATCTATTAAACACCTGGTCTACTGACACCTGATGGGATTTACCTTTCTCAAGAGGGGGAAAAGAGCTCTAGCACAGGAGCTAGTGGGGCTCATTGACAGAGCTTTGAATGAACTTAGAAGGGGGAAAGGGATAAAACCAGGCTCACCAGTGATGAGCAATGGGATGGAGTGCCAAAACTTGAGGAAAGGAGCACTAATAGGATCTCACAATCCTGCTACAACGTACCATACCTGAAATGTTTCTACACTAATAAATGCAGCATGAGTAACAAACAAGATGAGCTGGAAGCTTTGGCCCACTGCCAGAGATTTGACATCACTGGCATAAGTGAAACCTCGTGGGATGAGACAACTCTGTGATGGGAGTACCCTGTTGGATAGTTAAAGGCTCTTTTGGAAGGGTAAGCAGGGCAGGAGAGGTATGGGGTGGCACTGGATGTAATAGAAGGGCTGGAATGTCTGGAGCTCACATCTGGCAACAGCACAGTTGAGAGTGTCTGGGTGAGAATCAAGGGGCAAACAAATAATGCAGATGTCACTGTGGGAGTCTACTATAGACCACCCAGCCAGGCCCAGGATAGTGAAGAGTTATTCTTTGAGGAACTAAGGGACACTTCCAAGGAAAGATGCCCTCCTGCATCTGCTGCTTGTCAACAGAGAGGATCTTGTGAGCAACATGGAGATTGGTGGCCATTTTAGCCACAGAGACCACAGAGCAGTCAAGTTTAAAATCTCTGTTGACAGGAGGAAAAGTGCCAGCAAAACTTCAACTCTGGCCATGAGAGCAGACCTCAGGCTGTTCAGGGAACAAATGAGTAATGTACCCTGGGAAAATGTTTCTGCAGGTGCTGGGGTCCATCACTGCATCACCTTCTAAGGGCACAGGAGCAGCAATTCCTAAATGTTGGAAGTCAAGCAGGCAAGGTAGAAGGCTGGCATGGCTGAACAGGGATCTCGGATATAAGGAAAAAAAGGAAGGTGTGTGCTCAGTGGAAGAAAGGTCAGGTAACACAGGAAGAATACAGAGATGCTGCTCAACACTGTAGGGAGAAAATTTGTGTGGCCAAAACTCAATTGGAATTGAAGCTGCCAGAAATGTAGGGAACAATAAAAAGTTTTTCAAATATATTAATGGCAAAAGGAAGGGTAGAAATAACATTGTCCCGTACCAGGATGAGGATGGTCAGCTCACAAACAGGGACATGCACAAGGCAGATGTGTTTAATACACTCTTTGCCACTGTCTTCAACACGGATGACAGAGCATGGGGATCTCAGGGCCCTGAGCTGGAGATCAAGAATGATCAACTCCCAGTGGACCCTGAACTTGTGTGAGATCTGCTGATCCAGCTGGATCCCCCTACAAATCTATGGGATCTGATGGGATTCATACAAGAATAAATACTCATAGAGCTGCTGATGTCACCACAATGCCTCTCTCGATGATTTTTGAGCACTCTTGGGAAACTGGAGAGGTCCCGACTGACTGGAAGCTGGCAAATGTTGTCCCAGTTTTCAAGAAGGGCAAGAAGGAGGACCCTGGAAACTACAGGCCTGTCAGTGTCACTTCAGTGCCCAAAGTTATAATAGAAAAGATTCCTCTGAGAGTTATTGAAAAATACCTGGAGGACACCAGTTACTGCTCACAGCCAGCACAGCTTCGTGAGGGGAAAGCCCTGCTTGTTGAACCTGACTTCCTTCTAAGACAGGGAAACCCGTGTGGCTGATCCAGGAAAGCCAGGACAGGGAATCTTTTTTGGACTTCAGCGAAGGTTTTGATACTGTCTCTCCCAGGATCCTTCTGGACAAACTGTCCAGCCCACAGCTGGATAACTGTGTTACATGATGGGTGAGCAACTGGCTCATGGGTTGGGCACACAGGGTGACAGTGACAGGTGAAATCAGGTTGGCACCAGTCACTAGTGGGGTTCCACAGGGATCCATCGTCAGCCCAGTTCTCTTCAACATCTTCATAAATGACTTGGAGGCAGGACTCCAATGAATACTAAGAAAGTTTGCCAACGACACTAAATTGGGAGGAGCTATCAACTCCCGCAAGGGCAGAGGGGCCCTGCAAAAAGCCTCGATAAATCAGAGATACGGGCAATCACCAATTGTGTGAAGTTTAACAAGGGCAAGTGCAAGATTCTGCACCTGAGACAGGGTGCTCCTGGTTGTGTGTATGAACTGGGGAATGAGATGCTGGAGAGCAGCTGAGGGAAGGGACCTGGAGGTCCTAGTTGATGTCCAGTTGGATCTGAGTCAGCAGTGCCCTGGCAGCCAGGAGGGCCATCCGTGTCCTGGGGGCATCAGGCCCAGCATCGCCTGGCCAGGGAGGGGATTGTCCTTCTCTACTTTGCACTGGGGCAGCCTCACCTCGAGTCCTGGGGGCAATTTTGGGCACCAAAACATAAAAAAGATATGAAGCCATTGGAGAGCAACCAAAGGAGGCCACAAGGATGGAAAGGGTCTGGAGGGGAAGTTTTAGGAGGAGCAGCTGAGGTGACTTCATCTGTTCAGTTGGAGAAGAGGAGACTGAGGGGAAACCTCATTGAGCTCTTCAACATACTCCCAAGGGGCAGCACAGGAGCAGGTACCAACCTCTTCATTCTTGTGACCAGTGGCAGGACTCGAGGAAACAGCCGGAGCTGACTCAGGGAGGTTTAGGTGAGATATCAGGAAAAGATTTTTACTCCAGAGGTTGGTCAGGCACTGGAACAGGCTCCTCAGAGAAGTGGTCACAGCTCCAAACCTGTCTGAGCTCAAGGAGCATTTGAACAATGCTCTCAGCCCATGGTGGGATTGTTGGAGTGTCCTATGCAAGGCCTGGAGTTGGACTTGATGATACTGATGGGTCCCATCCAACTCAGTCTACTCTGTGATTCTATGAACTCCCTGCTCTGCCCGGAGACTCGTGCTCAGCCCCCCTGACTCACCCACTGGAGAAGGGACAGCTGTGCCCAAAGGAACAAAACCCACCAAAAGTCTGGTTTACACAAGAGGCTGCACCAGGTGAACTGGAAAAGGGAGCAGATCAGGCCCCCTCACTCTTTTTTCTCTCTGTTTTTCCTGCCTCTCTTTTTGATCTCTGTCTCCTCTCTTTCTGTTTTTTCTTTGCCCAGCTCTGGCCCATCCACACGGCAGCACCAACACAGGATTGAAGCACTGGAAATATTTTTTGTTTACTTCCCTAGCTGTGCCTGGGCAAAGCACACCTCTCCTGTTCTATCCCATTCTCCACATGAACTGTGTGGTGGGACTGGGGATATTGTGGAGCTATGCTGTGACTTGTAAGCCAGCGCCTTGGAGGAGTTTGTGGTGGGAGCAGAGAACTCATGGAAGTGTTGGGTACAACAAAACATGTTCCTCACATGTGTCCGGGTCTTTGTTCAGCTTGATGGGAATTTATAACAAACATCACTCCCCTACCAGTGGGTCATGACAGGGATCCTGGGGCTCCCCACTTTCCATGCTCCCCCTACCTCTCCAGGCTGCTGGGGGTCCCCCCCTCTGTAGGCCCACCGTTTCAGAATCCCAGGGCTCCCTGCTCCCTGGGCTGCTGGGGGTCCCAGGGGTTCCCCCTCTCTGAGCTGTTAGTGGTCCTGAGGGTCTCCCCTGTGAGAGACTGGAATGTTCCGGGTTAATGGCTCAAACAATTGGCCATTTGCAAAAGCAGGGGGGGCTTTGCTGATTATGTGCAAGGGAACAGCCCAGGTGCAGAGGGTGTGAGCCCCAGAGGATGACCACGACAAATCAACCTTTGTTTAGCAAGAAGTTGGGTTTTGAGCCAGATAAGAGAAGAGGCCTATAAGAAGCTGATCCAGCAAGGTGGGACAGTGCTTTTGATCAGGGCAATTTCATTATTTACAGAACTGGCTCAGTTGTAAAAACTTCCCCCTCCCTGAGGGACACATTGGGACACTCAGACATAGAGCTGAAGGTTTTCATCCCTTCTGATGGGGCATAATTAGCTCAACTACAATGACTGAGAGACAGCTGTCATGTCTTAACAGGTGTCATAAACCATCAAAGATCCTTGAAATGCCCCAGACTCATTTCTGGGGCCTTCCACCAGAGGACTGCACATGATCCACAGCGTTACAACAAATCCACAGTGTTGTAACAGACAGTGCAAACTCCCCCTTCCGGGGAAGTACATGGGCCTTCCTACATAAATCCAAGTGTGTATTAACCCATTGAAGTTTGTATTTCATGGGCTTCACCCACCCCCAACAAATAAAGACTGCGACCATCACTTCAACAACTGACATCAAAATTGCAACAATCAAGTCCCATGTGTGGATCCACAGGTGGTTATACCTTTCTACTCTTATCCTTTCTTTTTTTAAATTTCCTTATACATTTTCTTACGTGATATTTTTACGCTTTTATATTGTATTTCTACAGATAATAACAACCAAAATGGTTGCCTACGTCCTTTCCATTGCATCCAAATTGTTCTGAAAAAACCCTACATAAAGATAGATAGATAGATAGATAGATAGATAGATAGATAGATAAACACCAGTATAATCTTCAAAGGTGGGTCATAACAATCTATCCCCAGGGTACCCCCCCCCCTCTAGGCTCCTGGGGGTCCCCTGTCTTCAGGGTTCCCTTTTCAGCACCCCGGGTATCCAAGGGCTCCCCACCTCTCCAGGCTCCTTCCTTCTCCAGGGTCCCCACTCTCAGGGCTACAAGGCGACTCCTCTCTCCAAACTCCTGGGGGTCCCCCCTCTCCATGCTTCCCCCTTTCAGGGTCCCCCCTCCCCTCCAGGCTTCCAGGGGTTTCCCCTCTCCAGATTCACTATTTCAGGGTCCCGGGGGTCCCGAGACTCCCCCCTCTTCAGGCTCCCTCCTCTCCGGGCCCCCTCCTCCTCCAGGCTGCTACGCGTCCTCAAGCTTCGGAATGGCCCCTCTCCCCAGTCCCCATCCTGGGGGTCCCAGAGCTCCCATACCCCATCTGGCTCTCCTGGGAGGGTCCCCAAAACCAGTGTCATACCTTCCCCCCATCCCGCCACCGGCACCGGGCGAGCACCACGCGGCTCTGGGCTGACAATGGAGGCGGCGGTGCCTGACCCGGCAGGGCCAACCCCCACCACGAGGGGTGATCCCCCGCCCACCGCCGCGCTTCTGCTGGCAGTCGCCACTGGGATCATCCTCCTAAAAAACACCTCCTGGGGACTCCGCAATGTCCCCCCAGGGGACATTTACGGTTCAGCTTTGGAATTCTGCAAGAACGAAACAGTCCCCCACCCCCCAAAAAACCCAAAAGAGAGACCCACCCCAAGATATCTGAAATATCTTGAAATATCTTGAAATATCTCGCCCCCTCAAAAAAAAAACCGTCCCAGCGACCTCCCCCCCCCCCCCAAGATATCTGGGGCGAGCTCCCCCTTCCCGGTCATCTGCGGGATGTGGGGGTGGAGGCGATGCTCCCGAGCGGAGGGGCCAGTGGGGCTGCGGATACACTGAGCGGTGGACCCGTGAGCTTCCTCCTTTCCGCTTCCTGCTCCTCCTCCTCCTCCTACTGCTTCTCCTCTTCCTCCTCCTGCTCTTCATTGTTCATCCCTCCGCCTCCTTCTCCTTCTTAATCCCACCTCCTTCTCCTCTTACCTCCATCTCTTCTCCCGTTGCTCCTTCTCGTCTTACCTGCATCCCTTCTCCCGTTCCTTATTCATCCTTCCTCCTCCATTCCTTCTCCTCCTCCCCCCACAACCAGCGCCCACCCTTCCCCCCAAAACCCCTTGCATCCTGCAGGAGGAGCAGGGATGGAGCTGGGGCAAGTCGGGATGGGCAGCGCTGGGCTCTTGGCTGCTTCCACCCGCAGTGGCAGAAGACGGGAAGGGGAAAAATAGAGGAAAAGAGAAAAATTGGTGAATGGAGATAAAATTGTGGGGTGTGTGGTCTCCTTGGTTGGGGATTTTCACTCCTTTGGGCTTATCTCAGGAGCCTGGAGATCTTGGAAGGGGGAATGCAGAGATGGATGGGGCATCCCAAGGGATTTGGGAGGCAGGATGAGGGGTTATGTGAGCCCCTTCCTGAAGCTCAGCAGAGTCTAGCTGGAGACCTCCACGTTCTCCTGGGGCCCTGGGCTTGAGACTTGCCACCACCTTCTACTTCAGGTGGTAGTTCTGGCTGGACCTTGACTCCTTGTGGCTCTTCCTGCAGCCAGAGAACTTGTAGGGACCTCCTCCAGATGGGTCCTAGGTCCTGGGTTCCAGGAGCTTTGGGCTCACAGTGAAGCCCTTCCCATAGTTTTGGCATCCACAGGGTCTCCCCAGTGTGGATCAACTGGTGCTCGATGAGGTTGTAGCTTCTTCCAAAGCTTTTCCTGCAGTCCTGGATCATGTAGGATCTGGTGGTGGGTTGACCCTGGCTGGATACTGGTCACCACCAAAACCTCTCTGTCCCTGCTCTCCGCAATTGGACACAGGAGAGAAAATATAAGGAAAGGCCCAGGAGTTGAGATAAGAACCAGGAGATATCCCTCACCAACCACAGTCACATGCAAAACAGACTCAGTCTGGAACTAGGAACTGAATTTATTACCAACCAAATCAGAGCAGGATAATGAGAAATAAAATAAATCCTAAAAACACCTTCTCCCTATCCCACCCTCCTTCCCAGGCTCTCCCTCCTCCCTCCAGCAGTGCGGGGAGATGGGAATGGGGGTCCTGGTCAATTCATCACACCTTGTTCCTGCTGCTGCTCAGGGAGAGGAGCTGGGAATCCTTACCCTGCCCCAGCCTGAGTCCCCCACAGTGTCACAAGTCCTTCCAGCAAACCTGCCCCAGCATGGCCTCTTCTCTCTAGAGGTCTGCAGGTCCTTGCAGGGTGTCTGCTCCAGCATGGTCTTCCCAAGTCATCATATCCTTCTTTTTAGGCATCCACCTACGCCAGTGCTTTCCAGTGCACTTCCCATGGGTTCACAGCCCTATTTTGGGCATCCAATCTCAAGGGAATCTCTGTTCCAGCACCTGGAGCACCTCCTGACCTTCTTTCTCCACTGACCTTGGTGTCTGCAGATTTGTTCCTCTCACATACTCTCATTCTGCCCTTCTTTGCACCCAATTCCATCTGTACAAGAACTTTTGTTTCCTTCTTAAATATACTATCACTACCATCTCTGATGGGCTCAGCCTTGGCCAGCAGCGGGTCCATCCTAGACATGGCTGGCATTGGCTCTACTGGACATGGAAGATTCTGGCAGCTTCTCACATTAGCCACTCCTGTAGCCCACTGTCCCCACTACCAAAAGCTGACCATGAAAACCCAATACAGTCCCCTTATTTCCATGAGGCCCTGAAGTGTCACAATGTCCCTAGGCACCAGGAGATCCTGCAGGGTTGTGAACACACCTGGTGCAGGTTGCTCGGGGGCAGCTGCAGTGGAGCTGCAGGTTGAACTCTGGGGGGGAGTCTAGAGAGACAAGAGGCCATGAACTCTTGACCCTTTGCACAATAAAGGGCCCAGGGGCCTGTGGTGCAGCCAAGGGAGGGACATTGAGAGCCACTACAAGAGCCGAGGACTCTGGAGCAAGAGCTGAGACTTGAGATGCGTAGACTGTGACTGGATAAAACCAAGGGGTTCCTTTGTTGGAGGCCCCTCCTGGGAGGCACCAGCTCAGTTGTTTCTGTGTAACTGCACTGTGAATTGACTGCTTTATGGAATGAGACATCTGAGACTCTGGCATGGGAAACCTGGGGTGGAACCAGTGAGGAAACCTGGTCTGACTGTGAGAGTGGGGTATATGGGGAATCCTGCAGGGCCTGTCAGGGCACTTCAGCCACCACTGTGAAGGGGCTCTGGTCCCAGTGAGAAAGGGATGATCAATAGTTAACTCATGTAAGCACAGTTAACTATTAAGAGACAGTAAATGTTAATCACAAAACCTAAGAAGCAGGATTCGCCTTAATCTTGGGAAGATAAGAACAACAAGAATTTGTTTGAAACCAGCACAAAAACTGCTGAATCATTCCACAGAGGACTGCCCATGCTCCAGAAAGAAAGGTGAAAAGTGCATTGTGAGGTAAACTACTAGCTTTCATTAGAAAGACCCCCGAGGAAGAAGAGGAGCCTTACTCAGTGTGACCACCAGGTTACACAGCGCATGCATGGCACGTATGCTAATGATATTAATGACTTCCAAAAGTAATTTGTATAACCACTCCTATCCCAAGGAATGTGATGAATATTCATGAATTTTACTCATAATGCTGGACTGTATGGAGTGCCGTGTGTGTGTGTGTGTGTGTGTGTGTGTGTGTGTGTGTGTGTTAGGAGGAGAGATCCCCCACGCACCCAGCGCCAAATAAAGCAAATACCCGCTTCTCTGACTCTGTCTCTGAAGTGTCTCTTGGCCCGGTTTGGAGCAATTCGCCAGCAATGAAAGTCTCTGTAAGTGGGAATATGATGGCCAGAGAGCCTCAGAATTAGGAAGACCCATTTCCCAGACCTTGAAGTTTCCTTAGTATGTGGATGATGCAGAGGAAGTTGTAAAGTCATCCAGTGTTAAGCCCTACAGTGTTTGACACCAACACTGTCCTTTCGCATGTATCTTTTGTGAAGACAAAGATGTCAGGGTTTGTTTTCTAAATTAGTAACATTTTAAATGATCATTGATATTATTCATTGATAGCAAAATCATGTAGGAGCAACTTCTGGTTGGCATGGTACTACAAAAACCTGAGTCCCATCCTTACATTCTAGCTGGCTGATGAATGGCCTGGCTGGAGAATGGCCAAGCCAGTTTAATACAAGTTTTAAAAAGGAAAAAGAAAAGCCCTCTAAACACAGAACTGAAGCTAAGCTCACTCCACTAGTGAGTGAGCTTTCCTGCAATAAGACATAATGAACTGGGTCCTCTCTTACAAGACACCCACTTCTAGAGAAACTCAATCTTTTGTGTGTGTTGTAGATTGTTGGGGTTTTAGGAGTTCTCCTTTTGTTTTTCTTTTTCTCTTAAAGAATTTTCCCCATACGTGTTGCCAAGAGACACTAAAAACTGGGTAATTAAGAGAGACAAAAGAGATGGCCACAGGGGGAGGGGTCCAGCTGGCTACCCTCTTTTACCTGGGGTTTTGTCCTGTAGGGCAGAGATGCCACGAGATCTGGACTGGGAAAAAGGGGGGTGGGTGGAGCCCCTGGGGCTCTTGCTCACTCCGTGTTTGGAGAGGAGTGAAGCTGTGGTTGCTGTGGGGAGAATTTGTCACCACTGCGGGGTTCTGCCTTCTGCTGCCTTCCTTCTACCATGAGTGGGGGTCTGCTTGCTGGAGCAGCCGTTGCACTGGGACCCTAACACCCCGCCTCACTAAAAGAGGGACCTTTTCACCATCTGCTGGGTTGGCTCAGGGAAAACCCCGGGATCCCAAGCCCACCATTTCCTGCCCCGCTGGGAGCCGGGCCGCTGCTGCCCGGCCCCCACCATTCTTTTGCCACTGCTCCGAGTCTACAGTCTACACTGTAGCTCCGCACTCCCTGCCTGTCCAGATGTCCCAGGGTTCCCACTACAGCTGTGGAGTTTGATACATCTCATCTACCACCTGGGATTTTGTGCTCATTCCTGCTGCTACAGCCGCTGTTCCCGAGGGTCCTGCTGGGGCACCGGGATCGGCTGCCCCAGAGGGTTTGTGAAGCCTTTCTTCCATCCCTTCCTGGCTCGGGCAAGCCGCCATCACCGCGTGCTCCCCGAGCTCGCTCCGGAGCGCCCCCTGCAGCCGCGGGGAACCATCGCACCCGCCCTGCTCACCGGGAGCCGCCAGCGCCCCTGCCGGCTGTGAGCGGAACTGCACCAGAGGGGAAAGGGCCTGACAGCCGAGAGAGGCTGGCACTGGGTTTGTGGTTCTGTTTGCTGTTACTGCCATAGTTATTGTTGCTTGTTTGCCTTGTTATACATATATATATTAGTAAAGAACTGTTATCCCTATTCCTCATATCCTTGCCTGAAAGCCCCTTAATTTCAAATTTACAATAATTTGGAAGGAAGGGGATTGCATTTTCCATTCCAAGGGCGTCTCCTGCCTTCCTTAGACACCTGTCTTTCAAACCAAGACACAGATGTGCCTTCATTAGATGTCACACTGTGCAAATCCTGTCCCCTTTTCTGACTGGAAATGATGGAGCTGTTTATTGAGAAGGGGTTCTCTGAAGCTGATCACAGCACAGTGGGAGTTTTCAGCTCCCTTGGGCTACTCAACTAAGCCATTGCCCTTAATAATTTTCTGCTCGATAATATAGTGTGAGTATCAATGCGTATAAAGTCAATGGGTAACCCAAGGCTTGTGCAAATGCATACTTTCCAGTCAGAGCTTTATAATAATTTCCATAATTTAAATATTTTCCCCTGACACTTAGTAATTTTAAATGTAGCCTTTAACTGAATTTTTAAATTAGTATGGGTTATACTTCAATTTCATTAATGATCCTGATAGTTTCTGAGTCATCCCATTATATTCATTCTTCTTTAACACTGAAATTCTTCTCAGATGATCATTTAAATACTGTTTATCAGCTGAACATTGGCGTAGCACTAAATTTCTGAATAATCACCTTTTTCTTCTCCACCTTGACATGCTGGCTGCATTATCAGGTTATCTGATCCATTGTATACAATACTAAATACGTTATAAATTCTCCAGTCTAGATTAAATCCCTATTTAACAGTTCTATGTCCCAATTAGTCCATAGGATGGAGGGAAAAGAAGGAATACAGGATCACCGTATCTACTGATTAGTCATTCACAGGCATTAACATGAACAGATGGGAGAGACTCATGAATTTCACAGACTTTCGTGTTTCAGTCATCCATGTCACCCTGTTACTTTTAAATTTTTGTGATGACAAGCTTCCAGCTGTATAATAGTGCTTGCCAGTGGGACACGAGTGAATGAGATGCAGATTATGAAGGAAAATTCCTTCTCATCTCCAGCTATAGGAGTTTGATCTGAGGAAGGAAAAATGATACATTTATGCAAATAGTCTAAAGCATTTTCACTGCTTAGAGTCATGCAAACTATGGGCCTTTGCAAGGGTGTCACTTGCCAGAATATGTAGACTGGATTCTCCACATGCCTGGAAGGTGATGGCCTACACTGCTCTCCACTTCCCATTTCTTTCTTATTCAGAAGGAATGATCTCTGAAGTCCATCCCAAACAGACATTTGCCATCTATTGCTTAACACTTGTAGTATTTCTCAGTAAAAAACCACCTTGGACAGTGTTGTGATTTAACCCCATCCAGCTCCCAAACCCCTCACAGTTGCTTGCTCACTCTTCCCCCAGCAGGATCGGGGACAGAAATGGAAGGGTAAAAGCTGGAAAACTTGTCAGTTGAGATTAAGACAGTTTAATACAGAAAGCAGACCATCACACAAGCAAAGCAAAACAAGGAATTAATTCTCTGTTTCCAGTGGGCAGGCAGGTGCTCAGCACCTCCAGAACAGCAGCATCCCATCCCACAGAACACTGGGTTGGGAAGACAAATGCCACCACTCCAAACATCCTCCCCTTCTTCCCTCTTCCCCCCCACTTTATATCCTGAGCATGATGCCATAAGGTCTAGAATAACACTTGGGTCAGTTGGGGTCACCTGCCCTGGCTGTGACCCCTCCCAACTTCCCATGCACCCCCACCCCCTCCCCACTGTGGCTGTATGAGAGGCAGGAAAGGCCTCGGTTCTGGCTGTCAGCAAGAACAAAACCGTATCTGTGTTCTCAGCCCTGTGTTCAGCACAACCCCAAACACGGTGGAGACTGCCACCTGTGCAAAGGAAATTAACTCCACCCCAGCCAGAACTAGCACAGGTGCCCTGAGGTCTCCACACCACCTTGTCTTCTCCAGGCTGAACCGCCCCAGCTCTCTCAGCCTGTCTCCATAGAGAAGGTACTCCAGCTCTCTTATCAACTTCATGACCTCCTCTGGACTTTCTCTGACGGTTCTAAGTCCTTCTTATGATGGGGACACCAGACCTGTGCGCAGGACTCCAGGTGGGGTCTCACAAGGGCAGAGTAGAGGGGCAGAGTCACCTCTCTCGATCTTCTGGCCACACTCCTTTGGATGCAGCCAAAAACTCCGTTAGTTTCTGGGCTGGTAGTGCTCACTGCAGGCACCTGCTGAGTTTTTCATCTACCATCACCCCGAAGTCTTTCTCCACAGGGCCACTCTTGATCATTTCTCCACCCAGCCTGTTGGTATGTCTGGGATTGCCATGACTCTGGTGTAGGGCCTTGTACTTTGCTTTGTTGAACTTCATGAGGGTTTCATCGGCCTCACCTCTCAAGCCTGTTAAAGTCCCTCTGGATGGCCCATCCCTTCCCTCCAGTGTGCGATGCACCACACAGCTTGGTGTCATCAGCAAACAGGCTGCAGGTGCCTCAGTCCCTCTGTCCATGTCACTGACAAAGATGCTGAACAGTATTGGCCCTGGTATTGACCCCACTCGTCACATTCTCCACGTGGACAATGAGCCATTCACCACAACTCTTTGCATGCAGCCATCTAGACTATTCTTTGTCCACCAAATGCTCCATTCATCAAATCCATGTCTCTCCACTTTGGAGACAATGATGTCATGAGGGACAGTATCAAACACTTTGCATAAATTTAGACTGACAACATCAGTTGCTCTGCCCCATCTACCAATGCTGTAGCCCTGCCATAGAAGGTCACCAAAACTGTCAGGCATGATTTCCTCTTTGTAAAGCCATGTTGGCTGCCACCAATCACGTCTTTGTTTTCCATTTCCTGGGAGCTGGGGCCATACTGGTGGTACTGGTGGTGCTGGGAGCACATCCAGGTATTGGTGAGGAGCACATCCAGGTATGGGTGAGGAGCTCATCCAGGTGTGGGTGAGGAGCTCTTAGGTGAGCTCAGACACACAGTGTGGGGAATGGGAGGGGGCTGGGACCTCAAACGGAGTTTAGGGTGCAGGTGGGGATTGGAGGTACTATGGAAAAGGCATAGGAGGAGGATGGAAAAGAGGGAATGAGATGTGAAGGGGGATCCCATGACATCCTCTGTACCTCTCCCAACAGTTCCCTGGGGTGCTCAGGGTGGAGCTGCAGTTAGATGGCAACAGGGGTGGGGGGATTCATGCTATGGCTCATCATTCTTCCTCTACCTGCACAAGGTGAGCAGGAGGCAGGGGAATGGGGGGCATTCCTGGAGTGTCTCCTGTGCATGGGGATGCCCCAGCTCTGAGGTTGACCAGGGAGCTGGGCTCCAAATTTTGGTGGTGGGTTATTGAGATTGCTCTTACCTCCTCCTGAGCCCATCTCCCAAAACTGAGCAAGCCCAGGGATTGCTCCCACACAAAAGGTGCCAGGACAGAAAGCTGTTGCTGGCCTTTCCCTCCTCTGGGCAGCCATCACCTGCACAGCAACAATGGGCCCAGGTGTTGTACTTGCCAAGGAAAGGCACTGACATCCACTTCAGGAGCCCACAAGCAGAATTTGGTGCCACCAGGTTCCCATTGGTAATCCGTGCAAAAAGCAGAGCTGTACATTTGTTCGGAATGTGGGAAGAGCTTTAGCCAGAGCTCCCACCTCATCAGCCACCGCTGGCTGCACACAGGGGAACCGCCGGCAGCCAGGGGAAGGGGATAGGTTGGAGAGGGCTCCCCCAAGGAACACCAAAGTGGGAAACCCAGAGTGGGGGGAACTCTGGAACGTCCATACAACTGCTTGGAATGTGGGAAGAGCTTTAGCCAGAGCTCCCACCTCATCAGCCACCACTGGCTGCACACAGGGGAACGTCCATACAACTGCTTGGAATGTGGGAAGAGCTTCAGCCGCAGCTTCACCCTTGTCATCCACCAGCGTATCCATACTGCGGAGAGGCCCTATGAGTGTCACGAGTGTGGGAAGAGGTTTCGGACCAGCTCTGATCTCCTCATGCATCAGCAGATGCACACAGAGGAGAGGCCCTTCCACTGCACTGATTGTGGGAAGAGCTTCATTCGTAGCTCTGACCTAATCCAGCACTGGCGCGTCCACACTGGGGACAGGCCCTACAGGTGCTTGAAGTGTGAGAAGAGCTTCACCCAGAGTTCTGCCTTGACCTCACACCAACGGACCCACTGGTAAGAGAAGCCCTACAAGTGCCCCAGCTCCAGGAAGAGCATTGGAGGATCCATGTTGGGCTGAAGCCTGGTGACTCATGTTCCTGGTGATCCACACTGGAAGACACCTGGCATGTGGTCTCCACATCCTCCTGCTTCCCCATAGGCATGCAGATGAACACAGGGACAGGAACATCCATTGGGACACAGGCTGACATTAGAAATTCATTGGATCTGTTGCCTTTAAACCCCAAAAAATCTCACCTGCTCCATCCAATCATTTCTTCCTGTCTTTTCCAACCTAAATAATTCCACGATGCTAATTCTCTGTGGCCCATGAGTGTCTTGCACAGCCAGATGGTGATAGACTGGGGCAAAGACCAAAATTTTGAAGACAGTGGGGTGGAGACCCCTCTAAAAAAGGCTCTTCCACCCACCCAACCCAACCCCACGGACACTCACATGATGCTGACGTAAATCTTTTTATTTTGGCCTTGATTTTCTTTTGATTCCTAATCATCCCTTAAAAACACCCAAGACTGGAATGAAAATAAAGAAATTGAATAAAGACCTCTAAATCCCCACCATTTTACTGGGATTTTGGGGTTCAGGGGAATATTTGGGGAGATGTGGGAGAGTTTTCTCCATTGCTTTGCACCCCAAATCCAAGAGGGATCAATCTGTTACATCAAAATGACTCAATCCCACTGAAAATGGCTCAATCCCAACCTAAAATGGTTCGGTCCCACCCCAGAAGGGCATGATCCCACCTCAATGTGGCTCAATTCCACCCTAAAAATTACACAATCCCACAACACTCCCAAAACCCCCAGGAGGGGTGGGATGGAGTTTGTGATGGGGTGGGATGTGGATTGGGAGGAGTGGGATGGAGTTTGGAAGAGAGGAATGGAGTTTGGGAGGGATGGGATGGGATGGGATGGGATGGGATGGGATGGGATGGGATGGAGGAAATAGGGCTTGGAAAAAGGGACCTTCATATCCAGAAGGGGTGGGATTGGGAGTAGTGGGATTCATGTTAGGGGCTGGAATGAAGTTTGGGAGGGGTGGGAAGGGATCTGGAATAAGATAGTGTAAGATTGGGGATGTTAAGGATAGGGGGGACCATGTCCCTGAGGGTGTTTCAAGGTACCCCCCAAATCTGTGGAGCTTTTGGGGTACCTGCCATTCTTGAAGGGATTTTGGGATATTCCCCATTCCTGAGGGGATTTTTGGGCACTCCCCCATCCTGAGGGAGTTTTTGGGGTACCCAGAATCCAGAGTGGGAGGGGGGAGACATGTGACTCTGGCACTTGGGAGGGAAGCCCCAGAGGGAGCGATAAAGGTAGCCCATTTTGAGGAGGACCCTGCTGATTTCCGCTAGTGTTGGGGCGTTATAAACGGCTTTTTGGAATATACTGCTAATTTTCGGGGGCTGAGGTGACTCCCCCCTATTCTCGGGGGCTGCGGTGATGTGCCCCATTACGGGAGGATGGGGTGACCCCCTTTTGGGGAGGATCCTGCTCCTTTCCGCCAATTTTCAGGGTTATAAATAGCTTGTGGAAGCCCCCTGCCCTCATTTTGTGGGGTTGGGGTGACCCCATGGTTCCTCCAATGGCTGAGGCGTTATAACCGGCTTGTGGGGGTCCCCCGATTGCGGGACATCCCAGCTGGAGCAGGGTGTCCCCCTTTGCTGCAGCCCCACCCTTGAGGCAGCGCTCAGCCGAGCAGACCGCTTGGCGCTGATGAGTCCCCAGTTGCCAGGCAGACCCGCAACTCCCAGTGCTTCCCACCTGGACCCCATCCTGGACTCCGCCCTCGCCCCCAGCGCCCCCGCTAGGGGAATTTGGGGAGGGGGCACATGGGGGCGACCAGGCCGGGCCCCCCCCGCCCTGTCCCGGCGGGCGCGGCTGCGGCGGGGGCAGAGTGCGGGCGCGAGCCCCGCGGGGCCCGGCCCCGCCCGGGCATGGCTGATGCCGCCCGCCCGCGCTCCGCACTGGTCCGGACTGGTGCTCCCAGTGCCGCGCGGGGCGGGGCCGCGGCGATCCCCGCAGGGCACAGCGCGGCTGCTTTTGGGGTGTTGGCACCTGCCCGGCGCTGAGGACGGGGCAGCTCGGGCCGTACTGGTGGTTACTGGTGGTGCTGGGAGTCCCCCGGCTGCGGGCGCGGAGCTCTCTGGTGAACGGGGTGGGGCGGGCGAAAGAGGGAAGGGGGACGATGGGAAGCAGTAGGGGCAGGACGGGAAAAGGTGTGGTAGGACCCCCCAAACCAAGACCGGGGGATGGTGAGCTGAGGATCTGGAGGATGATGGGAAAGGGGTGGAAGGTTTGGTCTGGGAGCCATAAACGGAGTGGGAGGGATATGGGATCCACGAAGCTCAGTGAAAGGGGCAAGTCTGTCCCCCATAGTGGGAGGTGGGTGGCATCCCCAAACCAAGTTCTGGGGAAACCTGGAGACTGGAGGTATGATGGGAAGGGGCTGTGAGAGGGTGGAGAAGAGGGTCCTTTGACTTCCAAACTGAATGTGAAGGGGCTGAGTTCCCAATACTCAACGGGGGGGCTGGGGACACCACGAAATCAAGCTGTGGGGGGAGCTGGGGATTGCAGGGTTGATGGGAACTGGATAGGAGAGTAAGGAAGATTGGGGGTGGGACAGTGGACAGGGGCATCCCATGGGAGTCCTGTAGCTAGATGCTCTGCTCGAACGGGGTCAAATAACACAAAAAATGTCCTGTTTGCATACATGCCAAGCAGTAAATGAAGAAGGGGATTCCCACTGCTTTTGGGGTTGAATGACAGTGAATGGGGTTGAATGGCATTGATACAGTAGATCTGTTAAAATACCAGGATAAAGGAACAACCAAGTGATTTCACTGATAATTTATCCAAAGCTGCTGAGCTGGCACAGCTGCCTGGGCACATCTGACTGACAGTGCAGGACTTCAGACTATAAAAGCCCCATCCCAAATTTTAACTGTGGGGTCTCCTGACGTATCCGTTCTTAGGGGGAGAGGGATATGGAGATTCTTCCCTGGAATAAGGACACCCCTCAAGGACTGGAGCTCCCAGTGATGTGCAAGGTGGGGACACAGGGACCTCCCACTGCACAGCCCGGCTGCTTTTGGAGTGTCAGCACATGTTTGGCACTGGGGATTGGGCGTGGAGGGGGAGCTTGGTAACAAGAAAACGTGACTTAAAATCGGGAACTAAACTCTTTAACTCTGTAATTTCACTATTAGAAAGCAGCTTTACTTTATTTCGGTGCTCAGCTATCTAACATATTCATTAGTAACTATATAACTAATACATATTAATACGTTTCCCAAACTCATACATATATGATAAACATTCCCCTCGAACTCTTTTACATATGTCAATCACTTCTTGGAACTCATTTACATTAGAGTAGGGGTCATTTGAGGGTCTCTGGTGGTCACCTGGGGAACATCCTATTCCTTAAATTATCCCTGTTTGGTCACAGGCTTCAAAAAACCAGTTTCTTCTTGAATACATCCCTGCTCTGAACATGGATCACCAGGTCTCTGCACAATGTGGGTCACTGGATCATCCAATGTGGGTCCTCTAATGGGTGGAGAAGTTGGAGCAATAAACAAAGCTCCTCCCCCAGCTGGGGCACTCACAGGGCTTCCCTTATTGGTGGATGCATTTTTGTGAGGTCGAGGCAGAACTGCGGGAGAAGCTCCTCCCACACTCCCAATACTCATAGGCTTTCTCCCAAATGTGGATGTACTGGTGGGTGACAAGCTTGGAGCTACAGTTGAAGCTCTTCCTGCAGCTGGTACAGCAGAGGGGCCTCTATCCCTGATGAGATCTGAGCTATTCTGAAACCTCTTCCCATGCTTGGGACACTTGTAAGGCTGTTCCCCAGTGTGGATCTTCTGGTAGCAGATCAGGTAGGAGCTGATGCTAAAGCTCTTCCTACATTCCTGACACTTGTAGGGCCATTCCCCAGTGTGCAGGCACTGGTGGGTGATGAGGTTGGAGCCATCGCTGAAACTTTTCCTGCATTCCTCACACTGGTAGGGCCGTTCTCCTGTGTGGATCATCTGATGGTGATTCAGACAGGAGCTCCATCTAAAGCTCTTCACGCATTCCCCACAGTTGTAGGGCCATTCCTGAGTGTGCAGATGCTGGTGGGTGATGAGCTCAGAGTTTCGACTCAACCTCTTCCCACAGTCACAGCACTCGTAGGGCTTCCCTTACTGGTGGGTCTGTTGGTGTCTGGTCAAGGCAAAGCTCTGGTTGAATCTCTTCCTACATTTGGGACACTCATAGGGCCTCTCCCCGGTGTGCGTCCATTGATGCCTGATGAGATGTGAGCTGTTTCGAAACCTCTTCCCACACTCAGGACATTCATATGGTCTCCCCTGTGTGTGTGTGTGCTGATGCCTGATGAGAATTGAGCTGCTCCGAAACCTCTTCCCACACTCAGGACACTCGTAAGGCTTCTCCCCGCTGTGGATGCGCCAGTGGATGACCAGGTCAGACCTGCGGACAAAGCTCTTCCTGCAGTCAGGGCACTTGAAGGGCCGTTCCCCTGTATGCAGGCGCTGGTGGGTGAGGAGGTTGGAGCTCTGACTGAAACTCTTCCCACATTGCCCACACTGGTAGGGACGTTCCCCCGTGTGCACCCGCTGGTGGGCGGCGAAGGTGGAGACATCACTGAAGGTCTTCCCACATTCCCTGCACTTGTAGGGCCCTTCCCCAGTGTGGACGTTCCGGTGGCGGATGAGGTGGTAGCTCTGGCTGAAGCCCTTCCCACATTCCAAGCACTTGTAGGGCTTCTCTCTATTGTGAAGCTGCTGCTGGACCACCAGATCTGAGCTCTGGCTGAAGCTCCGGCTGACTTCCTGGCACAGGGTGGGGCTTTCCTGCTCGGAACTCCTTGGGCTGGGTTTGCAGCCCCTCCTCGTGTGGGATCTCCGGGGCTTTTCCTCCCCATTGAATTCCTGTGCCATGAAGCCACTCAAAACGGCCTCTTCCACGAGGTTCTGCTGGGGGAATTTGTCCTCTTTGGTCTCTGTCCGCAGCTCATTGTCTGTGGAAGGAAGGAATAAGAAGAGGAAAGAACAAAGAGAAGAAAGAAAGAGAAGAAGGAATAAAAAAAAAAAAGGAGAGAAATGAGCAAGGAGAAAGAAGAATGAGTGATGAGAGGAAGGAACATGTAAAGAAAGTAGTGAGGAGAAGAAGTAGGAGAGGAAGAAGAGGAGGAAGGAAGAAGGGGAGGAAGAAAAAAGGAGAAAGGAGGAGAAGAAAAAGGAACAAAGAGAAGGAAGAAACATGAAGGAACAGGAGGAAGAAGAGAAAGGAAGGAGGGGAAGGAAGGAGAAAACAAGAAGGAAACAGAAGGAAGGAGAGGGAGGAGCAAGGAGAAGAAGTAGGAGAGGAAGAAGAGGAGGAAGGAAGAAGGGGAGGAAGAAAAAAGGAGAAAGGAGAAGAAAAAGGAACAAAGAGAAGGAAGAAACATGAAGGAACAGGAGGAAGAAGAGAAAGGAAGGAGGGGAAGGAAGGAGAAAACAAGAAGGAAACAGAAGGAAGGAGAGGGAGGAGCAAGGAGAAGAAAGGAGGAAAAGGATCAAGGAGAGGAAAAAAAGAAGGAGAACAAGGAGAGGAAGGACAAAGAGAGGAAGGACAAGGAGAGGAAGGGGTTTGATTCCGTGCCAGAGGGAAACGGAAGGAGATCCCCCCAAATCTGTCCCTGGCAGGACGGTGTCAGCAGCAGGGCTGTCCTGCAGCCAGGGGCGATGCTGGGCTGGGAGATGGAGCAAAAGAGAGGGGGAAAGGGGCAGTGACTTCCTCCTCACCTGCATGGGTGTTCTAGAGCATCTTCCTCTTCCTCATAGCCTCCTCTTCCATCCAGCTAAGGGTTGGGAATGAGAAATCCTGTTTTGGGGGACAAACAAGGTGGGGGGGGTTCCTCCTGTCCAACTCTAGAAGTCACCAGGCATCCTGTGTTTGTAAAAACCTCTAAAACACCAAGATTCAGCCCAAAAAACCCCAAACCCCAAAGGTTTAGCCCCCAAAAACTTCAAGACAGCCCCCAAACCATCACGTTTCAACAAAAAAAAACCCCTCCAAAATATGAAGATTCAGCCCCCAAAAACCCGAACCACCAAGATTCAGCCCAAAAAAGCCCTCTTAGGAGTTCCCTCTCTGTAGTCTCCCTACTCTGGGTTTGTGGGGGGTCCTGCTTCTCTGTGCTGCTGAGGGTCCAGCGGGTCCCCCTCTTCAGGGTCCTCCACTTATGGGTGCCTGGGGTTTGGAAGGTCCCAGGGGCCTCTTCTCTCCCAGCTCTGTTTCAGAGTGATGGGTTCCCAGGGGTTCCCCCTCTTAATGCTCCCTCATCTCTGGGTTGCCCCCATCCTCCAAGGTCTCAGGGGTCCCCCTTCTGTAGCTGGATGCTCTACCTAGAATGGGGTCAAAGAATTCAAACAATGCCCTGTTTGCAAAGCCCTCAGTGGTAAATGAAGAAGGGGGGTCATGCTGGTTTTGGGGTAAACAGGTCATGGCGTGCCCTCCCTCCCCCGCCCCAGCAACTTCCAGCACCCCACAGCAGGTTGGAAGCTCAGGGGGCCAGCCCCATTTCCTACACCCTCTGCTCCACGGCCGCCGCAGCACCGGCTGCTGGGTGGGGGGAACCCCCCATGAGCCCCGAGGGATGGACCGGTGTGTTGGAGACACCCCCAGTGCGAATCCGCCTCCCCCAGAGCCGCAGGCAACCTCTCCAGGGATTAAGTAATGGAGATGCGAAGGGACCCCCTTTGGGAACCACTCTTCCGCTGTCCCAGCTCCCTTTATCTTCCCTCTCTCACTCCTTTCTCATCGTCCCCCCAAATGCCAGCTCCCCCCCAGCTCGGTTTGGGGCTGACCTACCTCCTCTACCGCTCCGCTTGGGGGTCCCCCCACGTTTTCTCCCTTCTTCCCCCAGTTCACATCGTGTCCCGTCCCCCCTCTCACGCGAGAGCTCCTCGCCCGCAGCCGGACGGCTGGAGCGGAAGTAGGGGGAGCGGAAGGAAGGGGAAGGATAGAGGAAGAGGAGGAGCAGGAGCCGGATAAAGAGGAGAAGCCGGAAGAGGACGGGAAAGAGGAGGAGGAGAAGAAGAAAAAGAAGAAGAAAGAGGAAGAGGAGGAAATTGGCGGGTCCACCGTCCCCTGTATCCGCAGCCCTCCCGGCCCTTGGAGTATCTGCCCCGTCGCATCCCGCAGGTGACCGGGGAGAGGGAACTCGCCCCAAATATCTTGGAGGTGGTTTTTTCGAGGGGGTCCCGGTCGCGCCCGTCGGCAGAGCCCATACTACCGAGGGGAGGATGCGGGGTCCCCGATGCCACGTGGAGATCGCCAGGCGGGAGTAGGGGACAGCGGTTCTGGTGACCCCTGGCGTGGGAAACCGGAGAGGGGCGATACCGGCTTGGAATACCCCCGGCAGACTGGAAAGGGGGAAGCACAGAGTTAACGGGGAGGGCAGGATCCCTTCGACCCTGAAACGGGGGACTGGGAGAATCCCCGGCATCCTAGAGTGGGGGGAGCCTGAAGAGGGGGTACCCTGGGATCCCCAGCAGCCGAAACAGACTCAGGGGAGGAGAGACCCCTAGGATTTCTAAAATTTCCTGCAACCCTAAACGGGACCCAGGAGAGGGAAGACCTTCAGGACCCCAAAATGAAGAGGCCAGAGAGGGGGGAATCTTGGAGGGCTTTTTTTGCTGAAGCTTAATATTTTGGAGGGTTTTTTTTCTGCATCATGGTGTTTTAGAGGTTTTCATGGACACAAGATGTCTGGTGACTTCTAGAAATGGACTTAGGCAGGAGGAAACCCCAACCCAGCACGCTCACACGTTGTTTTACCCCAAAACCAGGATTTGTCATTCCAAAACTTGGCCAGATGGAGGAGGACGCTGCAAGGAAGAGGAAGATGCTTTGGGATACCCAGGCAGGTGAGGAGGAAGTCACTGCCCCTTTCCCCTTCTCTTCTGCTCCATCTCCCAGCCCAGCATCGCCGCCGGCTGCAGGACAACCCCGCTGCTGACACCATCCTGCCAGGGACAGATTTGGGGAGATGTCCTTCCCTCTGGCACGAAGGCAGATCTCATCCTCTCCTTGTCTATCCTCCCCCAGGCACTGAGCTGTGGATGGCACCCAGGGAGGACAAATCCCCACAGCAGGACCTTGTGGAAGAGGCCATTTCGAGCAGCTCCACAGTGCAGGAATCCAATGCGGAGGAAAAGCCCTGGAGATCCCACACGAGGAGGGGCTGCAAACCCAGCCCAGGGAGCTGCAAGGAGGAAAGACCCTCCCTGTGCCAGGAAGGCAGCCAGAGATCCAGCCAGAGCTCCGAGGTGGTGGAGAAGCCTCACAGTGGGGAGAAGCGCTACAAGTGCTTGGAATGTGGGAAGAGCTTTAGCCGGAGCTTCCACCTCCTCCGCCACCAGATGATCCACACAGGAGAACGCCCCTATGAGTGCTTGGATTGTGGGAAGAGCTTTAGCCGGAGTTCCTGCCTGATTCGCCACCAGGTGATCCACACTGGGGAACGGCCCTACAAGTGCTTGGAATGTGGGAAGAGCTTCAGTGACCGCTCCAACCTCCTCACCCACCAGCGCCTGCACTCCAGCGAGCGGCCCTACCACTGTGGGGAGTGCAGGAAGAGCTTCAGCACCAGCTCTGACCTGATCCAGCACAAAAAAATCCACAGTGGAGAACGGCCCTACGAATGTCCCGAGTGTGGGAAGAGCTTTCGGACCAGCTCCCATCTCCTCCTGCATCAGCGCACGCACACGGATGAGAGGCCCTTCCGCTGCCCTGACTGCAGGAAGGGCTTCAAACGCAACTCCCACCTCACCAACCACCGGCGCATCCACACCAGGGAGAGGCCCTATGAGTGTCCTGAGTGTGGGAAGAGCTTCTCCTGCAGCTCTGCCTTGACGTCACACCAAAGGTCCCACTTGTAAGGGAAGCCCTGCGAGTGCCCCGACTGTGGAGTCTGCTGCTCCAACTTCATCACCCATCAGAGGACGCACATTGGATGATTCACAGTGACCCTCACTGGGCTGTGACCTGGTAATCCATGTTCCAGGTGGCGAGTGTATTGGGTTTGTGTGGCCAGGTTTTGGAAGTAGGGGGCTACAGGGGTGGCTTCTGGGAGAAGCTGCCAGAAACTTCTCCCATGTCCAGCAAAGCCCATTGGAGATGGCAGTGACACCTCAGGGATAATGGATTCAAGAAGGAAAAACTTCTTGTGCAGATAAAATTAGATGCAGGGAAGAACAAAGGGAGAACATGTAAGGGGAACAGCTCTGCAGACACCCAGGGCAGTGCAGAAGGAGGGGCAGGAGCTGCTCCAGGTGCCAGAGCTGAGATTCCCCTGCAGCCCCTGGAGGAGCCCATGCTGGCGCAGGGGGATGCCCGAAAAGGAGGATGTGAGCCCATGGGAAGCCCGTGCTGGAGCAACTTCCGTGCAGGACCCTGTGGATCCCTGGAAAGAGGAGCCCACGCTGGAGCAGGTTTGCTGGAAGGACTTGTGGCCCTGTGGGGGACCCAGGCTGGGGCAGGGGAAGGACTCCCAACTTGTCTCCCTGAGCAGCAGCAGGAACAAGGTGTGATGAACTGACCATGACCCCCATTCCCATCTCCATGTGCTGCTGGAGGGAGGAGGGAGAGCCCAGGAAAGGGGAAAGGCTGGAGGGAAGGGTTTTTTGTGTTTTATTTTCCTTCTCATTATCCTGCTCTGATTTGGTTGGTAATAAATTCAGCTCCTGTCCTCGCAGTGAGTCTGTTCTTCCCTTGATGGTGTTCGGGGTTGGATCTCTCCTGGTCCTTATCTCAACTCCTGGGCCTTTCCTTTTATTTTCTCTCCCCTGTCCAGGTGTGGAGGGCAATGACAGAGCGGTTTTGGTGGCACCCAGCATCCAGCCAGGGTCAGCCCACTGTAGGAGATTAGAACTGGCCTGTGGGGTTCCCCTGTTTGCGGACATCCCAGCTGGAGCAGGGTGTCCCCCCTTGCTGCAGCCCCACCCCTGAGGCAGCGCTCAGCCGAGCAGAGCGCTTGGCGCTGATGAGTCCCCAGTTGCCAGGCAGACCTGCAACTCCCAGTGCTTCCCACCTGGACCCCACCTGCGCTTCCCCCTCGCCCCCAGCGCCCCGCGAGGGGAATTTGCGGAGGGAACACGTGGAGGGCGCCCAGGCCGGGTGACCGTTCGCTGTCCCGGCGGGCGGCGGGCGCGGCTGCGGCCGAGGCCGAATGTGGGCGGGAGCCCTGTGTGACCCGGCCCTGCTTGGGCACGGCTAATGCCGCCCGCCTGCCCTCAGCACTGGTCCGGACTGGTGCTCCTAGTGCCGCGCGGGGCGGGGCCGCGGGGATGCCTCCACCCCCTCCGGCTGCTTTTTGGGGTGTCCGCACCTGCCCGGAACTGGGGATGGGGCGTGTGGGAGGCTCTAGGGCCGTAGTGGTGGTACTGGTGCTGCCGGGAGCCCCCCGTGGCTGCGGGCGAGGAGCTCTCAGTTGTGATAAATGAGTGAATGATGAATGTTGTCTCTCGCATATAGGATTTTAACATTTATAAGTGATAATGTACTATGTAGAAATAGTGTTAAAGTAAAAAGTAGTTAAGTAGAAACGAGATTAAGGTAAATTGTAACTTCGAAATAGTTGTAATATGTTAAGAAATGTATTAATAAACACCTGGTAATAAATGTCTTTTGAGTTGAGAAACTTCAGAGCCAGGAACCAAGACATCCTAGAGAAACAAAGAAGATGAACCGCATGCATCCCAGGAAGTCTGTTATCTCATCAAAACTCACACCTCCCAAGGAAGCTGTCATCTACAAATCAGGCTGGAGACCGGGGAGGCACCGGAGAGAGGGTGCCTGTGTTAAATTCTGAAGCTATCCAGAGGACCGAGGTGGCGTCCTGCTGGCGGAAGGGCTCAGAGACAGGAGAGGGGGGAAAGTTGAGTGAAGTGTAAATTACTTTCTGAGCTTAATGAATATGTAACAGTTTAAGAGAGTACTGAAGTCCACAGTAAAATGAATGGAGCGCGCCTCTGGCAATATTGCTCAGCGCCCCAGCGCTGTTATATGCCTTTGTTCTACTAATAAATATTCAATATTATATTGCTAAAAATTTAGCACCTGAATTCATTTTTCTCGAGGTTAAACAGGTAGGCGCGGGAGGGGACGATGTGAAAGGTGCTTCAGAGGACGTGTAAGGGGAGGTGGGACAGCGGGAAAAGGGTCCCCAGTGGGGGACCCTTCGTGTCCCTCATCACTTGATCCTTGGAGCGATTCCCTTGGGCTCTGGGGGGGAGGTGGGATACGCACGGGGTGGGGGGGGGGGGCGGTCCCCACTCCCCCTGTCCATCCCTCGGGAGCAAATGGGCGCCTTCCCCTCACACAGCAGCTCGTGCTGCAGCAGCTGTGTGGCAGAGTGGGGGTGGGAAAGGGGGGTCCAGAGTGGCCCCCTGAGCTTCCAACTTGATGTAGGGTGCTGGGGGGAGGGGGTGCATCCCCCAACCTGTCTCCTTGCCCACACAGTGGTGTTCCTGTGGATGGGAAAAGCCCAGTGTCACCTCCTGAACGGCCCTGAGTGGGTGAGGTTCCTGGATAAGAACATCTATAACCTAAAGCAGCTCCAGCACTTCAACAGTGATTTGGGCACTTTGTGGGGACACCCTGTACGGGAACATCCAGGCCCAGTACTGGAACACCCAACTGGAATTACTGGAGAAGAGATGGACTCAGGTGGACACATACTGCTGGCAAAACTACGAGATTATGACCCAAATCACCTGGCATGAGCAGCCCTAATTTTGAGGAAAACTCCCGCAAATCCCCACAAAAATCCCCAGATCCTCCTGATTATTCCCCTAAATCCTAATTTCTCCTTGAAATCAAATTAAAATGGTTCGGGTTTAGAGTCTTTTAAAAATTTATTTATTTAAACCCCACTTTCATGTGTTTGTAAGAGATGAAAAGAGCTCAAAAGAAAATGAAGGGCCAAATAAAAGGATTTACATGTCTGTATCATGTGAGTATCTCTGTTCCTGGGTTGTTTGGGTGGGAAGAGCCCTTTTTGGAGCCTTTGATTCAAATTGTTTGGTCTTTGCACCACTCCATCACCATTTGGCTGTGGAAGACACCTGTGGGCCATAGAGAATTAGAATCATGGAATTGAAAAGACCTCCTGGTTGCAAAAGACCTCCAAGATCATCCAATATTCCTTGAAGCCACCTGAAAAAATGAGTGGTGGGTGATGGTGAGATTTTTTGGGGTCTAAAGTCAACAAAACTGCTCTTCCCGATGAATTTCCGATGTTGGTCTGCATTCCAATGGATGTTCTTTCCCCTGCATTCAGGGAACAAGGAGGATGTGGAGACCACCAGTCAGGTGTCTTCCCAATGTGGATCACGCGGAACATGGGTTAGCAGGTCTCTGCCCAATGTGGTTCACCGGGAATATTGGTCAACATGTCTTTTTCCAACGTGGACCACCAGGTCTCTGCCACTGGGGGTGTCAGAGACTGAAACATTATAGTTTAGGACTTAAACATTTTCTTGAAGGACTTTTAAAACTGTATTACAAAAGCTGCAGAGAAGACTACTGCATCCTGAATAGGGCCCTGACTGAGGCCTTACACCGCTCGCTGATGAGGATAAGATAAAGTAACAACTCAGGGCTGGGGACATTCACAAAGCACAGGCTTAACACCTCCAAGGTGGAGAACACAGCCCCAGGGCTATCAGCTGCCAGGCTGGCACAGGCCCTCACACCAAAAGGTGGAGGGAGGAGAGGCTTTGGGTATCTTGGAAAAGCCTCTGGTCGGAGGTGCAGTGACTGCCCATCCTCCACTGTGCAGAGGAGCCCAGCGGAGGGGTCCTCACCAGGGCGAGAGGGGAAGCTTATCCACAGCAGAAGGGGGTGACATGGCCCATCGAAGGGGCCCCCCTCAAAGGGGTCCCCAGACCCTCCACCAGAGCACCAGAGATGATGCAACAGACACTCAGAGTTGCAAGGAACAGTGTGTCAAGCTAGCCCCTGCAAGAGAGACATGTAGGCGTTCCCACCTGGCCCAAAGCGTATATTAATCCACGGGATTCTGTACTCCTTGGCGTGTGGCGGCATGTGGCGACGTGGCCATGGCGGCGATGGGGGACCCTCACCACCAGAAGACCAGATGGAGGGGAGCAACAAGACGTTGGGACCCTCGGATGGGTGATATGCTTCCACCTAACTCCTGTCACCTTTCCCTGTTCCCCCACCCCCCACGCACACTTCTTTTTCTATTTCTTTCTTTCTTTTCTCTTTCCTTCTCTTTGCCTCTCTACTATTAAATAAAATACATCAATTTTTTGGCATCAACATCTAACCTCGTTTGGTTTTAATCTCGTTTCTGGGAATATTTTGAACCTTCTAAGTTCTTTCTGGTTTATGCACAGAGACTTAACTTTCTTTGCTTTTCTGGGTTTAAACCGGATCGTAACAGGGAGTGACTGTGGATCATCCAATTTTTGTCCTCTGATGGGTAATAAAGCTGGACAAAGCTCTTCCCGCAGTCGGGTCACTTGCAGGGCTTCCCTTAGAAGTGGGACCGTTGGTGCAAGGTCAAGGCACTGTTCTGGGTGACGCTCTTCCCACACTCGGGACACTCGTAGGGCCTGTCCCTGGTGTGCATGCATTGGTGGGTGACGAGGTGGGAGCTCTGGTTGAAGCTCTTCCCACACTCAGGACACTCATAGAGCCTCTCCCCAGTGTGGATGCAACAGTGAGTGATTAAGTTGCATCTTTGGATGAAGCCCTTCCACAGTCAGGGCAGCAGAAGGGCCTCTCTGCGGAAATTGAAGAGGCACAGACTCTGCTGGGTCAGAAGCACAGACTTTGCTTGCAAGCAAAGCCAGTTTATTGTAAAAGTTACCAGCATTTTAGAGTTTACTCCTTCTGGGCAGACCCATAGGCTCAAACCCCCCTGCCCCATTCCCATAGCAACACTATCAAATCTTTCCTGATTCCCTCTTGCGACAGCGATGTCCTGGCTAATCATCCTCTTGCACCAGAGGCTCAGGTCATGGTGTCCTGTTTGTCCCGTGTTTTGCCTCTTGTTCTTGCCTTGGGCTTTGTTTCGTCTCTGCTCCTTGTTCTTGCCTTGAGTTTTTACCTGTCCCATGGCTTTCACGGCACCAAGTCTGCACAACTATCAGCTTTCATCGTTCTCTGGCTCCTATTACTTCTCATCTGAGTGCATCCGCTGATGCTCGATGAGTTCCAAGCTGTTCCAGAACCTCTTCCCACACTTAGGACACTCATAGGGCCGTTCCCCAGTATGGACCTTCTGGTGGCGGATGAGGTGGGAGCAGTCACTGAAGCTCTTCCCACACTCCAAACACTTATTAGGACCATTCCCCTCTGTGGATGTTTTGGTGGTGGATCAGGTGGGAGCTCTGGGTAAAGGTCTTCCTACATTCCTCACACCTGTAGGGCTGTTCCCTGGTGTGGATTTTCTGGTGGCGGGTTAGGGTGGAGCTCCAGCTGGAGCTCTTCCCACATTCCTCACACTCATAGGGCCATTCCCTCATGTGCACTCACTGGTGGATGAGGAGGTCGGAGCTGTTGCTGAAGCTCTTCCCACATTCCAAGAAGCACTTGTAGGGCTTCTCCTTGGTGTGAAGCTGCTGCTGGACCACCAGGTCAGAACTCTGGCTGGATCTCCAGCTGCCTTCCCAGCACAGGGTGGGTCTTTCCTTCTCACAGCTCCCTCAGCTGGGTTTGCAGACCTTCCTCGTGCAGGATTACCAGGGCTTGTCCTCCCTGTTGAATTCCTGTGCCGTGGAGCTGCTCAAAACAGCCTTTTCCACAAGGTTCTGCCGTGGGGATTTGTCCTCCCTGGTCTCTGTCTGCAGCTCATTGCCTGGGGGAGGAAGGACAAGGAGAGGATGGGATTTGCCTCCGTGCCAGAGGGAAGGGGAAGGAGACTCCCCCCAGATCTGTCTCTGGCAGGATGGCGTCGGCAGCGGGGCTGTCCTGCAGCTGGGAGCGATGCTGGGCTAGGAGATGGAGCAGAAAGAGGGGGAAAGGGGCAGTGACTTCCTCCTCCCCTGCCTGGGTGTCCCGAGGCATCTTCTTTGCAGCCTCCTCCTCCATCTGGCCAAGTTTTGGAATAAGAAATCCTGTTTCGGAAGGATAAACAAGGTGTGAGCATGTTGAGTGGGCTGTTCCTCCTGCTGAAGTCCATCTCTAGAAGTCACTGGGCATCTTGAGTCCAGAAAAGTCTTCAAAACACCAAGATTCAGTCCAAAACCCCTCTCTGGTCTCTCTACTTTGAAGTTCTTGGGGGTCCCCTATCTCAAGCCTGCTAGCAGTCCCAGGAATTGTCCCTCTTCAGACTCCCCCTTTTTCCAGCCTACACTTCAGTGACCTCTGTCCCCCTCTGGGCTGTCAGCCTCCCCCCTCTCCCGGCCCCCCATTCCAAGTTCTGGGGTACCCGGGACTCTCCCCATCCATGTTCCCCCCACCTCCAGTCTGCCGGGGGTCCCACAGTTCCAGTATTGCCCATTTCCTTTTTCCCCACTCCGGGGATTCCAGGCTTTCCAACATTCGGCTCTCCTGGGGGGTCCCCAAAACCAGTGTTCCACACCCCTCAGCTGGCACTGGGCGATTGCTGGCAGCCGCCACAGGGTCCCCCCACAAAACAACGCTCTTGAGGACTGCCCAAGATATTTGGGGCAAGCTCCTCCTCCCTGGTCACCTGTGGGATGCGGGGGGGCTGATCCTTCTCGGAGGGCTGCAGTTGCAGTGAGCGGTGGCGCCTCCTTTTCTATCCCTCTTCCTCCTCATCCTCCTACTCCTCCTCCTCTTCCTCCTACTCCTCCTCCTCCTCCTTCCGGCTGCAGGCCAGGAGCTCTCAGATCAGTGGGAGGGCTGGACACAATGGGAAAAGGGGGGAAGAGGGGGGGAATATGGGGGGCGATCTCCAAAAGGAGTGAGAGAGGGGGTAGGCCACCCCCAAATCGACTGGGGGGGAACTGGGGTTGTGGAGGACGATGGGAAAGGGTTGGGACAGGGGGTATAAGAGGTGGTGGGTCAGCACAAAAGATGTCCCTATGGGGCTCCCTTTGTGTTCCTCATCACTTCATCCCTGGAGCAGTTCCCGGGGGTTCTGAGGGGGGCAGATCCACTCTGGGGGTTTCCCAACACTCTTGTCCATCCATGGGGGTCTTCCCCCCACCCAGCAGCCAGCATTCCTAAACTGGACCCCAGAGAGGGGGAACGACCAGGACCCATGGCACCCCCAGCAGCCCAGAGATGGGGAACCTCCAAAGCCCAGAGAGGGAAGACACCTGAAATTGCTGGGAACACTGCCAGCCAGGAGAGGATGAGGACCCCATAGAGATCTAACTTTCAATACATGCAGAACCCCCAGCATCCTGTACAGGGGAGACCCCTGGAGTCCCAAAGTTAGGAGACCATAGAAAGGGAGAACTCATGGGAGGGGTTTTTGGTCTGAATCTTCTTGTTATGGAGGTTTTTGTGTCCACAGGATGCCTGGTGACTTCTGAAAATGGATTTGGGCAGGAGGAAACCCCAACACAACACTTTCACACCTTGTTACACAAGTCTCATACCTTGTTTTCCCCCCAAAAAGGAGTTGTCATTCCTAAGACTTGGCTGGATGGAGGAGGAGGCTGCAAGGAAGAGGAAGATGCCCCGAGACCCCCCCAGCAGGTGAGGAAGAAGTCACTGCCCCTTTCCCACTCTCTTCTGCTTCATCTCCCAGCCCAGCATCACCCCCAGCTGCAGGACAACCCTGCTGCCAATGCTGTCCTGACGGATGGGGGGATCTGCTTCCCCTTCCCTCTGGCACAGAGGCAAAATCCCATCCTCTCCTTCTTCCTTTCTCCTCCAGGCAATGAGCTGCAGACAGAGATCAGGGAGGACAAATCCCCACGTCAGAACATTGTGGAAAAGGCTATTTTGAATGACTCCATGGCACAGGAATCCAATAGGAAGGAAAAGCTCCAGAGATATCTCACGAGGACGGGCTCCAAATCCAGCCCACAGTGCTCCAAGGAGGAAAGACTCACCCTGTGTCGTGAAGGTGGCCAAAGCTTCATCCGGAACTCTGACCTGGTGGTCCACAAGCAGCTTCATATTGGAGAGAAGTGTTACAGGTGCTTGGAATGTGGGAAAAGCTTCAAGCAGAGATCCCACCTGATCCACAACCAGAAGATCCACACTGGGGAACAGCTGTACAAGTGCTTGGAATGTGGGAAGGGCTTCATTGATGGCTCCAACCTCATCATCCACCATCGGGTGCACAACGGGGAATGACCCTACAAGTGTGGGGAATGTAGGAAGAGCTTCAGACGGAGTTCCCCTCTCCTCACCCACCAGCTTGTCCACACTGGGGAGTGGCCCTACCAGTGCTCTGACTGCAGAAAGAGATTCAGCATCAGATCCCACCTGATCTGTCACCAGAAGGTCCACAGTGAGGAATGGCCCTACGAGTGTCCTGAGTGTGGGAAGAGTTTTAGGATCAGCTCACATCTCCTCATGCATCAGCAGACACACACAGGGGAGAGGCCATTCTGCTGCCCTGACTGCAGGAAGGGCTTCAAACGCAACTCCCACCTCACCATCCACCGGCGCATCCACCGGTGCATCCACACCGGGGAGAGGCCCTATGACTGTCCCAAGTGTGGGAAGAGCTTCTCCTGCAGCTCTGCCTTGATTTCACACCAACGGACCCATGAGTAGGGGAAGCCCTGCAAGTGCCCTAGCTGCAGGAAGAGTTTTGTCTGCTGCTCCAACTTCATCACCCACTAGAGGACTCACATTGCATTATCCACAGTGACCCATATTGTGCAAAAACATGGTGATCCACATTCCTGGTGATCCATGTTGGGTGAAGACCTATTTTTCAGGTGATCCACATTGGGGAGACATCTGGCTGGTGGTCTCCACGTCCTCCTGGTTCCCTGGAGGCACGTGGATGAATGCAGGAAAAGGAACATCCATCAGGATGCAGACTGACGTCAGAAATTGAAGTACTGAGGCCTGAACAACAGGCCCTGCACCAAAGTTGATCTCTAGATGAACCTTCCAACCAAACATTAATACTGGTATCCGCTAATCAATGAAATATCCATGACCATTAGTGAAATATGTAATGTGATATGAATGTATTTATCTTTCCGTGTTTAGGGGATGGTCAAGGCAATGAAATCAGATACCTGGCTTTGTTTGGAGGTACATCATCAAAGCCAGCTCTCGTGGTTCATTCTTGAGCCCTGGCCAGGGTTTGGATGGAACCCATATGTTGTGGGTTGATGCCAGGCACCCATGAGAGCCACTCACTCACTCCCCTCTGCAGCTGGACAGGGGAGAGAAAATATGTAACGAAGGGTTCATGAGCTGAGATAAGGACCAGAAGAGATCCCTCATCAAATACCATCACAGGTAAAACAGGCTCAGCTTTGAGATATGAAATGAACTAACAAAATCAGAGCAGGATAATAAATAAAATAAGCCCTTAAAACCATCTTCCCCCAACCCTCCCTCCTTCCCAGCTCTACCCCAGCAGCACAAGGAGACAGGGAATGGGGGTTATGGTCAATTCATCATCTGTGGCTTCTCCTGCTGCTCAGGGAGAGGAGTTGTTCCTCTGCTGTTCTGTGGGGTCCCTACCACAGGAGACAGTTCTCCATGAACTTCTCCAGAGTGAGTCCATCCCATGTACAACACCTCTTTGCAAACTGCTGCAACATGAGTCCATCCCAGGGGCAACAGTGCTCCCCAGACTGCTGCAATGTGGGTCACCTTTCTACAGGGTCAGTCCTTCAAGGACAGATTACTCCAGCATGGGAGCAGGGACCCTCTCTCCACGAGTGTCCCACGGGGTCACAGCCTCCTCTCAGGCACCCACCTGCTCAGGCGGGCTCCTCCAGGGGCTGTGGGTGGATCTCTGCATCCCTGTGGACCTCCAGGGGCTGCAGGGACACAGCTGCCTCACCATGGTCTTCACCACGGGCTGCAGAGGAATCTCGGCTCCGGTGCCTGGAGCGGCTCCTGTCCCTCTTTCTTCACTGCCCTGGGTGTCTGCAGAGCTGTTCTTCTCACATGTTCTCACTCTGCTCTTCTCTGGCCCAAATTAAAACTGCGCACCAACCTTTGTTTTGATTTCTTCTTAAATATGTAATCACAGAGGTGTTACTACCACTTCTAATTGGCCCAGCCTTGGCCAGCAGCATGTCCCTCTTTGGAGCTGTCAAGGATTGGCTCTGTTAGGCATGGAAGAAGCTTCTGGCAGCTTCTCACAGAAGCCACCCCTGTAGCTCCCCTGCTACAAAACCAGACCATGCAAAACCAATACACCAAGAGGATGATGAAACCAGGTGTTCCTGCACTAGAAGTGCTGTCAGCTTGTTTATTCCACAGTATAAAAGCTGGGTCCTCCCACAGTGAAGATGGAGACCTTGCCAAGGGGTAGACACACTGTGCAGGAATTCTGAGTTACTGGGAGTGGTTCTCTAATCCTTTGCTGTGAGAGGATCTCACCAGCTGATGTGTGGATCTGGATGATGGTAAAGTCTCAGGGTAACTGGTGATGTATCTTCCTTAATCACTATAGGCAATTGCAGAGGCAAAAGAACGGGACATCACACAGCGATCAATATGATCATGTGAAGCCATTTATTATTTGAAGAATATGCACCCATATAGCATTTTTTGTTCTGAATACTTGATGATTCGAACATCGTGCGGTTAAAAGAAGTATAATGATTGGATGCTTGCTACTGTTAGCATGTTGCATCTAAACTTCTGATTGGACACTTGCTGTGACAGCTATTCACCATATTTCAATTTCTCACATCCTTTTTGTTCAGCATAATGTATCAATCTTGTTTGAACTAAATTATTGTTTCAGCAGTTCCTAAACTATAGTTCTTTCATATTGCTGAACTAACTTATTGTTTCAGCAATTCCTAAACTATATTTCTATTGTGCTGTGGTCAATACATCCTTATTTCATATCCTTGGGTTGTTTCTCTTCTTTCTTCTGTGGTGTTATCAAAGATAGCATAGTATCCTTTACTCAGCTGGATTCAATGCTGGGAAAGCTGGGTTGTGCATTCCCAGTGTCCGTTCTCCTGCAAAAATTCCTCAACAGGCAATCTTTTGTAATAATGATTTGGTGCATTACTTAGCTTATCCTTTTTTACTTCTTTGCTCTTTTGAACTATAGAAAATTACACTTATTTCTTAAAGTTGTGTCTTTTGTGCTGACCTCATCAACTGGCAAAACAGAAATTTATTGAGAAGAGCGAATTTGTTAGTCTGCATGCTCAGAGTTTCTTTTCTTTGGAGTCGGTGGTTTCTGGGATTGGTGGCCATGAGTCGGTGGTCACAATCTGCCCCTGCCAGAATTCCCTTTGACCCAGCCGGAGCTGATTTCAGCACAGTTGCTCGATTGGGTTTTCCTTGTGGCCCATAAATTCTGCATTCTTTGTGTCCATTCCCAGCGATCCATTCTCCTCTCCCAGTTTTGTTAACCTCCCCCCAGCCTGAGATAACCTGGGCAATTGTCCCACTTGATCTCATCTGCAGTCCAAGTGCCAGGTATCCATGGAGGAATATCTGGAGAGGCTTCAGTGGTCATTGGTGGTGTCAGCTGCAGTGTGTCCATAGTTTGGGGTGAGCTTTGTTTGACCGGTGATGTGCAGTTGCTTCTTTACACACTTTGCCACAGTGGGAATTTTTGTGGGCATGCATTTCTCAGCATGTGCCAACCAGATCTCGCCTCTGCCAGGCCTGGAGACAGCATCTTCCTGTTACTCTCTTTTGTGCTTATCTCATGGCAAAGTCCTTCTGTGGCCTTGACGGTGTTTGAGATGGGCAGCTGCTGCTCCTTAAGTCCTTACACAGCCTGATCCATCACCCACCCATGAGTGACCCCACACCTGCCCCGAGTGCTGGAGGAGCTTCAGTGACAGCTCCAACCTCAGCTTCCACCTGAGGATTCATCATGGCAAGACTGATCTCCTGTGGGAAGAGCTTTGGCCAGAGCATGGACTTGATGTCCCCCTGTGGGATCCAAGTGGGAGAGAAACCCTGTGTCTGCCCAAGCTTTGCCCAGAGGTCCCATTGAAATCGAGACATTTTGAAAGTGGAATTAAGCCATTTTGGGTTTGTATCAAGACCTTTTGGGGTGGGATGGAGCCGTTTTCAGTGTGACTGTTCTTTTGAGATAATTGGTCAATCTCTCTTGGCTTTTGCTGTGCACAGCGATGGAGAAAACTCCTCCAAATCCCCATGGAATCCCCAAATCCTCCAGAATATCCCCCTGAACTCCAAATTCTTCCCCAAACAGCAGTAAAATGGGAGGGTTTTACATGTCTTTGTTCAATTTCTTTATTTTTACCCCACTTTCAGGTGTTTTAAAGGGATGAAGAGGAATCAAAAGAAAAACAAGGCCAAAAGAAAGGGATTTACCTGTCAGCATTGTGTAAGTATCCATGGGGTTGGATTGGGTGGGTAGAAGAGCCTTTTTTGGTGGGGTTTCCACCCCACTGTCTCAAAAATCTTGGTCTTCGCCCTAATCCATCACTGTGGAAGATGCTCATAGGCCATAGAGAATTGTAATACTGAAATGTAATTGTATTAATTGAAATAGGAGGAGAAGGAGATGAGATTAAGGAGGACAAGGAAGAGGAGGAAGCTTGTGGATCCACCTCTTTCTGTATTCACAGCCCCCCACTCTGGGAACATCATCCCCCCCACATCCTGCAGGTGACCAGGGAGGGGGAGCTTGCCTCAAATATCTTGGGGGAGGGGGAGGCCTCTCAGTATTTGTTTTTTATGAGGTGATGCCTGGATTTTGCAGGACTCCAAAGCTGATCTGCAAATGCCCCTTGAGGTGACAGTGGGGGGATTCCAAAGATGGTATTTTTTGGGGGACACCTGGTGGCTGCTGCTGGCTGAGCCCTGGTGGTTGGCAGGGGATGCGGGGTCCCTGGAGCCACATGGCAATCACCCAGAGTGGGGGGGCTGAGAACACCATTTCTGGGGACTCCTCAGGAGAGCCAGGGTTGGGGGAAGGCCAGGACCCCCAGAGTAGGAAGAATGGAGAGAGGCAATACTGGAGCTGAGGGACCCCTGACAGCCACAGAGGGGCAAAGCTCAGTGAAGGATAATCTGGGAGAAGGAGAGATCCTGGGGAGGGCTGAACCCAGGGATTCCCAGGACACCCAGCAGTCTTGAAAGTGGGGGACCCTGGATATAACCGAGTCCCGTCTGGCTCTGTGGGCTCATATGCATGAACGCACAAGCACAGGGATGACTTCAGTAATATGATTCTGACGGCAAGGAGCTGAGAAGGGTCCTTGCATAGAGTCCCACAAACAGCAGTTTATTGCTACAGCTCGTGAAGGGTTCCATAGGCAAAAGACAACCAATACGTGACTGGTCAATCTTAAGTACAGGGGAGTGGCTTACGCCAAGAGCCAACCAGGGAATCAGAACCGGGGTATATTATCACAACCGACAGGCATCCTGGGAGAGACTTCTTTCCCTCACCATAACTCATAAATCTTTGGCATCGGAGACTGTCTTACCACGAACACTCTCTGTCTCTAGTACCACAGGTCAATCGGTCACCACACCTGGAGATGGGGAGCCCCAATATACATGAGACTCCCAGCAGGCTGGACGGAGAAACCAAAGTGGAGAGACCAGAGAGGGGCACCCAGGCAGGTGAGGAGGAAGTCACTGCCCCTTTCCCCCTCTCTTCTGCTCCATCTTCCAGCAGAGCATCGCCCTCAGTTGTAGGACAAACCCACTGCCAATGCTGTCCCGCCAGGGATGGATTTGGGGGGCCCCCTTCCCTTTCCCCTTCCCCTTCCCCTTCCCCTTCCCCTTCCCCTTCCCCTTCCCCTTCCCCTTTCTCCCTCCTTTATCTTTTTGTTCATTCCTCTTCTTCCTTTCTCTTCCAGGCACTGAGCTGCAGACAGAGATCAGGGAGGACAAATCCCCACGTCAGAACATTGTGGAAGAGGCTATTTTGAATGACTCCATGGCACAGGAATCCAATAGGAAGGAAAAGCTCCAGAGATATCTCACGAGGACGGGCTCCAAATCCAGCCCACAGTGCTCCAAGGAGGAAAGACTCACCCTGTGTCGTGAAGGTGGCCAAAGCTTCATCCAGAACTCTGACCTGGTGGTCCACAAGCAGCTTCATATTGGAGAGAAGTGTTACAGGTGCTTGGAATGTGGGAAAAGCTTCAAGCAGAGATCCTACCTGATCCACAACCAGAAGATCCACACTGGGGAACAGCTGTACAAGTGCTTGGAATGTGGGAAGAGCTTCAGTGAAAGGTCCTCCCTGATGTACCACCAGATGATCTACATGGGAGAATGGCCTTACAAGTGTTTGGAATGTGGAAAGAGCTTCTGTGTCAGCTCCAACCTGAAATGGAAATGGAGGTGCTCCAGGGGTGGCTTCTCTGAGCAGCTTCCAGAAGCTTCCCCATTGTCCGGCTCCTGTTCGGCCCCGCCCCTGAAGGCGAGGGTGTCTCTGAAAACAGGTGTCTGTCAAGGAAGGCAGGAGCCTCCCTTGAAATGGAAAATGCAACCCCCTTCCCTCTAAATTATTATAATTTTGAAATTAAGGGGCTTTCAGGCAAAAATATGAGGAAATAGGAATAACAGTTCTTTACTAAAACATATATATGTATAACAAGGCAAACAAACAATAACTATGGCAGTAACAGAACCACAAACCCAGTGCCAGCCTTCTTGGCTGTCAGGCCCTTTCCCCTTTGGTGCAGTTACTGTCACAGCCAGCAGGGGCGCTGGCGGCTCCACGTGAGCAGGGCGGGTGCGATGGTTCTGTTGAAGCAGTGATCCTGTAGAAAAAAAAAGTCTGCTCTTCTCAGAAGGTCCAGTGGTGGCTATGTAGCTCCTGTCCTCTGGGAATCCAGTGGAAAGGTGTCTGTGGTGTTAGGAATCTCAGATTATATCCAGGATGGAATGCCTGATTCCTCCTTCTGGGTGGAGCATCTCACAATGGGATGACTAGTCATGAGGCTAGGCATTGATGGGCCAATTAACAGAAGATAGTGGAAGGGAGTTATCTATGTCATGCAGAGCACTGATGGGCCATTAGTTAGACAGATAGTCTGGAGGGAGGAGGCCAGGAAACACTGCCCCACCAGGTTTCAGCAACTCATGAGGATGGTAATAGAATACACTTGCAACCCACGACAGAGGGTAACCCAGGTTCTGGTTCATGGATCCCCTGGGGCAGATTAGAGTGAAATGACAGTGACTGATCTGTGTTTATAAATATATCTCTGTAGGGGTTTATTTCAGAACCATTTGACTGCTGTGTAAAGCAACACTGTGTAAAGTTTGGAACCCTTTTGGTTACCATCTGTAGTAATATAAAATATTAAAATAACACGAATATGTGTAAGGGAAAAGAAAGAAAGTATAAGAGTAGAAAAATACACAGTCACCAGCCTGGAATCTAGCAACAAAACTTTTAGTTTTGATTGTTACAATGTCCCTGTCCTTGGTCTCAGCGATGCTCCCAGGCTGGAAGGGACTGGGCTGGGGGAAGACCCAGAAACACCAAGTTCCCTGGGTTAATACAGGTTCAGGTTTGGGTGAACACCCAGGTACCTCCCCTGGGGGGAGTTTTGCACTGTCTGATGTCACACTGTGGCTCCCAGGGCACTTTGTGGGGCTCTGATGGTTCATGGCCCCTTCTAAGACATGGCCCTTCCCCTCCCAGCAGCGCAGTTGAGCCAGGTATGGCCCATGCGAAGGGATGGGAACCTCCAGCCCTCTGTGTGGATGTCCCGGGCCTGCCCGGGCGAGTTTCCAGAGCTGAGCCAGTTGTGTAAGGGAGGGCACTGCCCTGCTCCAAAGCCCTGTCCCACCTGGCAGGATCTGCTTCTGATCAGCCTCTGCCCTTCCCCGGCTCCAGGCACGGCTCATCCTCTCGGGGGCTGGGTGTTCACCCCCTGTGCCCCTGGGGGCTTCCTGTGCCCATGGCCAGCAAAGCCCCCCGCTGCTTTTGCCGGTGGCCAATGGTTTGAGCCATTAACCCCGAACATTTCAGTCCCTCCCAGCTCTGCACCCAAAAAGCCAAGAGGGATCGATGGTGCCTCAAAACAACTCCACTCCACTGAAAATGTCTCCATCCCACCTGAAAGTTCCTCAATCCCACCTCAGAACCACTCAATCCCACTCCAAAATTACTAAATCCCATAGCCCTGCCAAAATCCCCCGGAGGGGTAGGATGGGCATTGGAAGGTGTTGGATGTGGGTTGGGAAAGGGAATGGAAAGAGGCCCACAGCATAGTCCAGCTGCTTTTGGGGTGTCAGCACCTGCCTGGCGCTGGCCATGGGGCATGTGGCAGCAGCTGAGGCTGTACTGGTGGTACTGGTGGAACTGGTGGTGCTGGGAGCCCTCCCAGCTGTGGGCATGGAGCTCTCAGATAAGCAGGAAGGGGCAGGAAGGGAGGATGATGGGAATCATAGGAGAGAGGGGGAGGAAAAGTTGGGGTGGGACCCCCAAACCGAGTGGGAAGGGAATGGGACCCTGCAAACCAAGAGCAAGGTGGCTGGGGATTGGGGGGAAGATGGGAGAGAGGGAATTGAGGCCCCTAAATTTAGTGGAATGGGAGTCACAACCCCAAACTAAGAGCTAGGCGGCATGTGGGTGGGATTACAATGGGAAAGGGGTGGTGGAGGGGGGAAGAGGGGGCTTTGGACCCACAAACTGAGTCTGAAGGGGTTGAGACCTCAAAACTGAGTAGGGCTGTGACACTCCCGAACCAAGCTCAGTTAGGAGCTGGGGATTGTGAGGATGGTAGGAAAGAGGTGGGAGAATGAGGAAAAGAGGGGTAGGACAGATGGTAGGAGCATCTCATGGCGGTCCTGTAGCACCATGCTCTGCTGGAATGGGGTCAAACAACTCCAGCGATGCCCTGTTTGCAAAGCCCCCTGTGGTAAATGAAGAAGGGGGGTCATGCTGGTTTTGGGGTGAACAATGCTGAAACCAACCTGGCTCCTCCATCCCAAAGTTCAGCATCCTGAGGGGGAACTGAAGATGTGGGAGAGCTGGTAAAATCCCTGGTGAAAGCAACAACCAAGTGACACCACTGAGAACTTCTCCAGAGCTGCTGAGCTGGCACAGCCTGGGCACATCTGACTGACAGTGCAGCACTTCAGACTATTATAAAAGCTCCATCCCAAATTCTAATGGCAGTGTCTCCTGACATTTTCCTTCTTGGGGGGGTGTGGAGATTCCTCCCTGGAGTGGGGATGCCCCTCAAAGTCACTCAAGGCTGAGCCAAAGAGATTTGTCCACAGTCCTTGCTCTGGGTGAGGAACATCAGTCTCCACTCAATAACTGGTTTTGCTTTAATACAATTGCTTCAATATTGCTTCTTAGTGCACTCCATTATAATAGTTGTTATAGCTCCTATAATGTGTAGTAAATAATTCTGATTAAGAACTTTTTTTATAATCATTATCATAATAAGTCATATATGTATTTATATAAATATATCTGATTTGCCATCCTTAATCGTGTGGGACAAATTCTATAAAGGTTCAAATACACATCAGTAATTCCTTAGACATAAACCATTGACAAAGTCTGGAGCTGGGATTGGATCCAGCCACTTCAAGTCTCCTTGCAGAAGGAGTTGAGAAAGTCTGGGGGTCCTGGGGAAGTTGGGTTTCTATGGCGGATGTTAAAGGTCCTTTTTCCACTTCATGACTCAAAGGGAGTGTCAGGAAAATTCCACAAACACCAGAGGTTTATGTCCAAAAAGGAGACAGAGGAGTCCTTCAACTTTATTCTAATAAAGGGAGAGTCCACTGGGGCATATGCCCGCAGGATTTTCTCTCTTGAGGTTTTGGAGGGCGCAGCCTCCTTTTATCCTAAACTCTCAGCTGCATGTTGCCCCTCTTTCTTTCCCCATTGCCTGAGGTACTAGGAGGGTAGAGCCTTCCTGAAACGCCTACCACATATTTCCCCCTTGAACATGAATCATCATTTTCCCCCAAAGTCCAGAAGTTCAGGCTTGTGCAGAACCTTGTCTGTTTCAGGAGCCGATCTGTCTGGACTCTGCAACAAACCTGCTGCCCAAAGTCAGTAGAGATATTAAGACTCATTTCAAGGACATTAACCATACCTTCACCCATCAAATTGTTTGTAAAGACATTAGCTTTCCTCTCAGGAGCTTCTCTAATAAATTTTTCCTGAAGCTCCCACTCCACCCACGACAGGAACTCCTGTGAGTGTCTGTGACATTCCAGCTCTTTGGCAGCCTGGAGACTCTTGGAATGTCACCATGGAGCCCCTGTGAGTACCTGTGACAAATCAGCTCCTTAGCAGGCAACCATCTCCAGGACTGTAGTGATGGTCAGTTTCCATGGCAACCACCACCAGGATCGATTACTGTGGTCAGTCCCTTGGCAGCTCCATGGAGAGCGATGCCAGGGGTGGTTGCCATGGGCATGAGCTGAGGCCTGTAGCCAGAGTCCATTGCCATGGCAACCATTTGCTGTCCCATTCTGAGCATAAGGGGATCACAGAACTACAGAACTGACTGACTTGGGACAGACCCATCAGGATCATCGAGCCCAACTCCTAGCCCAGCACAGGACACTCCAACAATCCCAGCCTGGGCCTGGCTGGGATTGTTGGAGTGTCCCAATGCTGCTGGAGCTCAGACAGCCTTGAGGCTGTGACCCCTTCCCTGGGGAGCCTGTTCAGTGCCTGAGCACTCTCTGGGGAAAAAACCTTTTCCTGAGATCCAACCCAAACCTGCCCTGACTCAGCTCCAGCCCTTCTCTTGAGTCCTGTCCATGTGTCCTTGAGTCCTGTCCCTGGTCCCTTGAGTCCTGTCCCTGAGAGTGAAATTGTTCCCACCGCATCTGACTTGTCATGGGTGTTGCCATGGCAACCAGGGCTGGGACCTGGGGTACACATTAAGGATTGCCTGCAGCGTTTTAAGGAAGAAGGAATGAAAATATCTGTTTTTACTGGAGATGCAGACACAATGATACAAGATGCCTTATCAGTACACACGAGAAATTGATTAATTAAGGCTGGTCCTCCTGCATACAAAAACGTCATCATGACCCTCTTAATTAACGAATACAGCAGTTAGGAGATTTGGGAGAATGGGGAACGTGTGGATCTGGAGGGAATAAATCAGACTTCTGGTCCAGAGGAGATAATAGTCTCATGAAAGGAAATGTTTGCTGCACTTCTGAAAGATGGAATGGTGTGAGAAGGTAGATGGAATTCCCAGCTGGAATGGAATGTGGCAGATTTATAAATAGCGTGGGCTGAATAAACCAAATTAGAAAGTACAGAGTTCCCAACCAAAAATTAGGGCCCCAAAGGACACAATTCAGCCATTGGCCCCACCTTTGGAACCTCGGTGGGACATTCCAGCTGCCCATGGAGGGCCCCCTACGGGTGGGTTGGAAGTTCCTGGGGGAAGGAGGATTGGGATCCATACACTGACTTGCTGTACCCCTTATGGGAAGCCCGAGAAATAGAAGTGTATCATAACCAAGACTAGGAAACAGGCCAAGCTCCAGTACAGGGATAGGCACGAAAGGATCAGCATCCCATGTGGAACTTCAAAGTTTTTGGAGAAACCAATCCACTCAAATGGTTAAAGCCCTCGTGGATACTGGAGCAGAGGTCTCGCTAATTTATGGAAATCCAAAAAGATTTAAGGATCAAGCTGTGGTGGTGGGTTTTAACACTCCTATCTCTAACAAATCTTTAATTGATAATGACATTTCTTCCTGCCCTCCAGGAATACGATACTGCTTCAAAGAGACTGATTTTGTGGCTGGGGGAATTTCTACTGGAGGCATTTTTGCCTTTCCTACTAGAATAGACCTCATATTAAGATATGGTTTGGCGCCAAATTGATACTGTTTGTCTGGTAATTCTGGGGTTAAGCCCTTTAAGATATCATTTCCAAATATACACTCAGGGACTGGAACTATCATCACTTAGTATTTTTGCCCTAGAAAATTTCCTATTTTCATCTCAATTTGTATTTGTACAGCTTCAATTTGTTTACATTTGGAAGGGTTTACTCTTTCTGAAGGAATGCAATTAATTCATTATATTGATATTTTAATTCAAGGGAAAAGTGAGAGAGGTATGCAAAATACTTTGGAGAAACTTGTAGAACATATGAGAAATAAAGGATGAGAGATTAATCCTAACAAAATACAAGGACTGGCACAAACTATCAAATGTTTAGGAATTCAGTGGCATTGTGGCAATCAGGAAAGACCTCCCAATGCCTGATAGAAGATTACAGATTTTGTGATATCTCGGAATAAGAATGAAGCACAAAGATTTATTGGATTATTTGGATTTTGGAGACAACATATTCCTCATTTAGGACAAATTCTAGCTCCTTTGTGTAGTTACTAGGAAAAAATATGAATTTGAGCGAGGCAGTGAACAACAAGCATTTGAGTTAGCTAAAGAAGCAATCCAAAAGGCACTGGATTTGTGGCCTCTGGAAGAGGGAGAAATAGAACTGCATGTATCAGTACATGAGCTATATGCTAATTGGAGCTTATTGCAGAAACAAGGGAAAAGGAAGGTTCCTTTAGGATTCTGGAACCGAAAACTCCCAGAAGCCGGAAAAAATTATACTCAATTTGAAAAGCGGCAGTTAGCCTATCGGGCATGAACTGAAACAGAATGACAATAGGGCAAGTATTTTTACACTCAAAAATCCCAATTATGCATTGGATAAAGAGCTCTCCTAAAACACATCAAATTAGACAAGCACAAGAATCTGGCATCATAAAATGGAAATGGTACATACAGGACTGTGCAAAAGTAGGGGCTAATGGAGTAGCTACTCTACATGAAAAGGTAGCCAATGCCCCTGTTGAAGGGACAAATCATAACCCCATAGAGTTTAAACCAGAACACGAATCCCTTGTTAGGTGAGGACAACCTCTTGAGCAATTATCTGAGGAGGAAAGGAAAGGTGCATGGTTTACAGATGGGTAAGCAAAGTATATAGCCGGGAAAAGGTTTTGGAAAGTGGTTGCATACAATCCAGTATCCGAGAAACTTTTAGAAACAGCTGGAGAAGAAAAAAGCAGCCAACATGCTGAATTATATGCAGTATATATGGCAATTAAACAGCACACCTCTGGGAGACGTCATATATATACTGACTCCTGGTCAGTAGCTCAAGGATTACCTACCTACCTGGATACCCACTTGGACAGCCAAGGATTGGAAAACTTATGCAAAAGATTGGGGAAAAGATTTATGGATGGGCATATGGGAGCTAGTTCAACTAACTCAAGTCACTGTGTTTCATGTAGAGGCACATTGTAATACAGATACATTAAAAGGACTATACACTAATATTGCAGACAATTGGCAAAAACATCCCAAGCAGATATTTATATATCACAAGAAGAATCTTATGAGGGTTTGCCCAAATGAGCATACCAGAAATGGGGACATCCTGGAGAAAAAGCCACTTCCAGGTGGCCTCAAGACTGCAGAATAGCTATTTCACATGATATGGTAAAAACTCCCCTAGCTGGCTGCCCAGTTTGCCAGCATACTCTTAAGTGACCGGTCCCACATATAGTTAAAGGACACTTAAATTGAGGAAAATGACCTGGGCAGATGTCGCAAATGGATTATACAGGACTGTTACCTCAAGGCCATGGGTGTAGGTTTACCTGTGCAGCTGTGGATACACACCCTGGACATTTAATAGCTCACCCATGTGAGGGAGCCACCCAGCATTGTCCTATCCAAACCTTAGGCTTTATCATCCTATACTATGGGATTCCTTTACAGATTTAAAAAGATAGTGGGTCACATTTCAGAAACAAACAAGTGTGGCAGTTTGCTGAAGAACAAAATATACAATGGATCTTCCATATTCCCTATTATCCACAAGAGCTGTACTAGTTGAGTGAATGAATAGGCTTTTGAAGGAACAATTGTGTAAACTGGGAAAGGGACAAATGAAAAATTGGAATATAAATCTTACAGAAGTGTTGCATATACTAAACAATAGATCAGTTGCTCAACCTGAAAAACCATTGATGTGAATGACTACTCCTAATTTGTAAATGAAACAATTCTGTACTGGGAAATTACCCCAGGAGCAGTAGCACCTTAACTGAGGCAGCAGGACTAGACTTACATGTGTTAACTTTAACACAAATTAATTAAGGGGAAACTACGATTGTTGGCACTGCTATTGGGATTCAAATTCCCTTGGAACATTCTGTATTAACTGCTCCATGGTCCAGCTTAGCAATTAAAGGAATTGATGTAACGAACAAAATGGACCCCCCAAACCTGCTGAAGGAATAGCAGTAGGAAAAGATAATACCATTCTTATCATGAAACCTGGACAAGAAAAACAGGAATATGTTCCCACACAGAAATGCTATTTACGAGAATAACTGGAAGTGTTGAGTTTCTCTTTCGCAGAACCTGCCAGGATGGATGTTCCTGTCTATTGCCATGGCCCCACTGAGAAGTGCCTTTACCCCAAGAGCTATATGTCTTCAAATGAGAAGACATTGCACAATTCTACGACCAGGGGAGGGATAAGTTCTACTAAAGAATGGCGACAGGATCGTTTTACCTGCAAAGTCAATCAAGTGTGTCAACAGAGCCACATTAACTTTTCCAACAATTGTACTTTTTGCAAAGACTCCAGGACCTTCAACATCCTTTTCAACACTGTGTGCTCTGTGCCCTTCAAGTACAAATATAACCCTAACATCCAATGTAACCCTTAAATGCTGCATAGATCTAGTTATGGCTTGGACAGTGTCTGAGAACAGGAAGAAGTTTTATGACTGTAGGAATAGTAACAATACTCAAATTAATGCATCATCTCCCTTTTCCTTTCCTGTACAAGAAGGAATTGTTATATGGTACATTAATGGGACTTCTATTCAAAATCTATCAGAACGGGGCAACCAAATAAGAATTTTGCGTGGACATCGCAATGTAACAATTCTTCAGTTACATCGAGTTTCAGCCACTCGTATAGATGTAACTCATCAGTATCAAAAACATGATTCATTTTACCATTATTTTTTCTAAATTGCCAAAGTGTAGGCAAAAACATAGGTATTGGAATATCTACCTCCTTGGTAGGAGGAGTGGGAGTTTGTTGGGGGTTTTAGGAGTTCTCCTGTTTATCTTTTTCTCTTAAAGAATTTTTCCCATATCATGTTGCCAGAGGGACAAATTACTGGGTGCTAAAGAAGAACAAAAGAGCTGGCCACAGAGGGCGCGGGTCCAACTAGCTACTTGTTTTTCACCTGGGGGGTGGGGGCAGCGGGGCTGGCTGGTGCCCGGCAGTGTGGAGAAGGAGTTGGTCAGAGCTGGAGGTTCCTGCTTTTTCGGCTGTTTTCCTTCTACCTGAGAAAACTCGGATTCCCAAGCCCACCTTTCCCTGTCCTCCTGGGAGCCGGGCCCCAGCCGCTCTGCCCTCCGCTGCTGCTTCAAGCCTCCGCTACACTATAACCTTACACACCCTTGCCCGCCGAGACCTCCCGAGGCTCCCACTGCAGCCCCGGAGTTTGATACATCTCGTCTGCCACCCGGGATCTGTGCTCGTCTCTGCTGTTCCAGCCTGCTGCTCCCGAGGGTCCGGCCGGACACCGGGATCAGCCGCCCAGAGGGTTTGTGAAGCTTTTCGTCCATCCCTTTCCCGGGACCCCGAGCCGCCCCTGCCGGCTGTGAGCGGAACTGCACCGAAGGGAGGGGGGGGAGGGGTGCCTGACAGCCGAGAGAGGCTGGCACTGGGTTTGTGGTTCTGTTTGCTGTTACTGCCATAGTTATTGTTGTTTGTTTGCCTTGCCGTACATATACATATATTAGTAAAGAACTGTTATTCCTACCCCTCATACCTTTGCCTGAAAGCCCCTTAATTTCAAAATTATAATAATTCGGAGGGAAGGGGGTTGTATTTTCCATTTCAGGGGAGGCTCCTGCCTTCCTTGACAGACACCTGTCTTTCAAACCAAGACAGAGTTGGACTAGGCTTTGTAAATTCCATTGATATCAAGGTCATGAATAATAAATTGAGTTGTACTGGATATGCTGTAGGGAAAAATCTCCAGCTGCAAGCTCAACGGCTGCCTACCACATTCAAACTCCAAAGACAAACATTACAATATGATACTGAATTCTTAACATTGTTCCACTGGACAGAATGAGAGCAGTTTCAAGCTGATCAAAATCTTACACGAATAATGAACTGGACTGAATGTATGTTGCAATCATGATACGTTTTCATGCAGAGAAACAAGGCCCAAAGTGATCTAATGAGAAATAACGAACTGCTTTGGTGATCAGTATTTGAAATGTATATTCCCACACAACACTGGGTACAACTGACACCACAAACTGTGAAATGGATGGATTTATACTGATTTATACATAGATAATTCATTATAACATTAGTAATATCCAAATTACGTGTAAAGATGTAGTAATGCCTGTAATCTTTGGAGAAAATTCTCCTTTTGTGCCTGAATACTGGTTAGCAAGTTTCACTGGGACATGTAATGATGAACAAAACAGAACTAATAATCCAGATTTACTGCAGCACAGTGTTGAATGGTGCTCTTTGGGGACAGGGGACATAATAACCTTCTTCCTTCCAGATGTTTATTGAAACAGGACCACAACAAATATATATTGTCACAAATGATGAACAAACTATGTAAATGTACAACTTAAATGTTCCTTTTTCAGGGTGCTTAGAAAAGGCTACACATCTGCTTCAGCAAAATCAGGCGTATGTATTTTGGCCTGACATTATTGAGTAAGTAACTATGCACTGGCACCCAAATATCTAAACATTTCTATAGGTGTATAAACTTAAAACCTTAAACCTTGTTACAGGCCTGAGAACATAAGAAAAAATGATTTGTCAATACAAAATAAAAACTCTAGCAGAATGTCGAATACTGGCATTGTAGGTGTCGCAATGCAGTGCTGGATGGTAAAGTGCCGCAACCTTCCCAAAAGGGTCTCCAGGAGGAAGCCGCTCCGTGCAGCCACCACACTTGCACACACGTCCACACACACACATGCGCAGATGGCTCCAGGAATCAACAGTAAAGAGCCAGGAAAGGTCTTCGTATGGGTTTCCACAGGAAAGGTTTAATGCAGCCACGCCCATGAAGGGGCCCAGGGAGGAAGACAGAGAACAATGGGGGGTCCAAGGTTATACAGGAGAGCGGAGAGAGCATCAGAGACCAATGGTCTGAGGGCACAGGGGCGGTACACAGGGGGACTAGGGTAAGGGAACCAATAGGAAAACTCTGAGGGCGTGGTGATGGAGCAAGGGCCAATGGGGGGAACAGGGAGTGGAGAACTTTCTAGGGCAGGGACATATAAGGTAACACGGGGCGGGGAGGCCAACAGGCCAACTGGGAAAGCAGAACTGGGGTATATTAACATAACAGAACAATGCATCCTGGGGGAAGCCTTTTTGGTCACCCTAACCTGGGGAGGATCTCTGATACTAGGGACTGTCTCACCACTGGACTCTCTTTGTCTCTTGTACCACAGGCCCACTGGCCCCTGTTGAGGAATTTTTGCAGGAGAACGGACACTGGGAATGCACAACCCAGCTTTCCCAGCATTGAATCCAGCTGAGTAAAGGATACTATGCTATCTTTGATAACACCACAGAAGAAAGAAGAGAAACAACCCAAGGATATGAAATAAGGATGTATTGACCACAGCACAATAGAAATATAGTTTAGGAATTGCTGAAACAATAAGTTAGTTCAGCAATATGAAAGAACTATAGGAACTGCTGAAACAATAATTTAGTTCAAACAAGATTGATACATTATGCTGAACAAAAAGGATGTGAGAAATTGAAATATGGTGAATAGCTGTCACAGCAAGTGTCCAATCAGAAGTTTAGACGCAACATGCTAACAGTAGCAAGCATCCAATCATTATACTGCTTTTGACCGCACGATGTTCGAATCATCACATATTTAGAACTAAAAATGCTACATAAGTGTATATTCTTCAAATAATAAATGGCTTCACATGATCATATTGATTGTTGCGTGGTGTCCCGTTCTTTTGCCTCCGCAGGTGATTAGCTCCCTTCAGTGCTGGCTGGCACTAGGCGATTGATTGGGTAACTGAGAGTGTCCAGGAGACAGACAAGTGATGGACCAGAGGGTCTGTGAAGATGGACTCATAGGGAGGGAGCACTGAAAATCTCACTGGTGAGTACAGTGGGATCTTCAGGGAGTAAACATGGCAGGGCACCCATGGAGGGTAGCAAAGGGGAAGCTCGGAAGTAGTTCTGGCAAAAGGGATGATGATCACAAAATATCTCCAAAGGGTCCCTTGGGAGAATATTGAGGTAGTTTGCACATTCTCCCAGAAGGAATTAAGGACATGGAAACCCAGGGAGGGCAATAAGGGAAGTCGAGAAGGGGTCTCAGCAACAGGGGACAGATGGTGTTGGTGTGCTGGGAAAGGATTGGTTGAAGGGGAATGTGCAGGAATATGGCTAAGGCAAGTAGCAGCAGGAGGAATCTAGGTGGCAAAAAAAAAGGAAGATGGAAAAGAGGAGGAAGAGAGAAATAGTGAGGATTGGAATGTTTTTCAGCTCTTTCCCCCATCTTATCCTCAAAATTTGCCAGCTGATCCAGGGCCAGCTACAGGTCCTTTGTATCCCTGGCTTCCAGGACAGGAAAACAAGGAGGCCAGGATTTCAGGGCGCTTCTCTACAGTACGGAGCGGCAGGACCAGGCGCAGAGGTGCGAAGCCGGGAGCACAGGCTGGGGGCCTGTGGGGAGCTGCAGGGCCGGGCCAGGGCTGTGGGGCAGCTGGGGCTCAGTGCTGGGCACTGCCTGAGCCCACCACGCCCCGGGCAGGGCCAGCAGTGGGCCCTGGCCCCCATGAGGCTGTGGGATGCCCTGGCAGCCTGCTCGGCCCCGTGAAGCTGCAGGATTGGACACTGCAGCAGGACAGGGACTGGCTCTGGGATACAGGGTATGGAGGGGAAGGTGAGCACAAGGAGGAGAGGAAGGAACATTTGGGAAATGTGGATAGTATGTGGAAGGATCAGGATTTTCTTTTAAGGATTTTGTTTGGGTCACTGGAGAAATGAATAATTTTGCAGAAAGCTCAGCAACTGTCAGAGGATGAGCACCCACAGGCAGTGAGGGGGCTGCAGGAGAGGCAGAATAAGCCCCTGGAGCACTTGGTCAGAAAGGCACAGCAGGTGAATGCAAGAAGGGATGAGGAAAAGGCCAAGGTGAAGGCAAAGGCCATGGCAGAGTTTCTACAGCCCCTGAGGGATGAACTGCAGGGCCCAAGGGGGCCCCCAGGACCGAGGGGATGGGGTTGGCCACAAGAACCTGGCAGAGGCATTGCCCTCCTTGGCAGGGGAGAGCTGACCCAAACAGCCCCTGACAAGGAATCAGGGTTCCATCTGCAGGCCACAAGGACACTGCAAGCAGAGACAGGAGCACCCTCAGCAGGAGGAAGTCCACCCGCTGATGAACATGCATTGTTAGGGCTGGCAGAGCTCCCATCACACCAGGGACCCACCGCACCACAGCCCTTGGGAACATTCAGGGGGCGTCTGGATCGAGAGGAGGCCTTTCCTGATAGACACAGGGGCCTCTCCATCCACTCTGAATCTGAGAACTAAGGGGGGAGAATTGTCAAGAAGTTCTTGAGGGGATAAATGGGGAAAATGAGCAGGTGTGTTTTATTCAACCACTATTAGTAGCTGTGGGGGATAGGTTTGAAATGCCGGAATTTCTGTTCATTCTTAATTGTGATTGTAATTTACTGGGAAGGGATTTGATGGCTAAATTGGGAATGCAAATTCACATTGTAAAAGGTGATACAGAGGCTAATGCTGTTGCAACTTTGTGTCAAATGCCTGAGAAGGCCTATACTGAAGCGAACCCAGAAGTGTGGGCAGCTACAGGGAAATGGGGAAAATTAGATACGGAGCCTCTCCAAATTACTTTGAAGCAACCAGGACAAGTGGTGTCTAAAAAGCGATACCCTATTCCAAGGAAGGGAAGGAAGGGGTTACAGCCTGTTACTGAGTCCCTGCTAAAGGCAGGGCTTTTGGAGCCAGGGGTCTCTCCCTATAATACCCCTATCCTGCCAAACAAGAAAACGGATGGAACCTACAGAATGGTGCAGGATTTAAGAATAATAAAAGAAATTGTCAAACCAAGGCATCCCGTGGTTCCGGACCCTTACACCATCCTGAATCAGATCCCTTCTTCACATCATTATTATGCAGTACTTGATTTGAAGGATGCTTTCTGGGGCTACCGATCAGAGGGGACCGTAAAGAGTAATTTGCCTTTAAGTGGGAACAGGAGGAAGAAGGCAAAAAGGTAAAACAACAATTGATGTGGATGGTCCTTCCACAGGGATACAGAGTCACTGGTTCTGTTTGGGCAAGCCTCGCAGAAACGTGACCCTGCACAGAAGGGGCCGGAGCAGCAGCCAGGGCTCCACATCAAGGGAAGCCCTTGGGCCTGCCCACAGATCCTCTGCTGAAATAGTCTGGGTGGGCACCCTTCTTTGGCATCTCCAGGCACTGGGGGCCAATCCTTGCTGTCATTGTTGATGTTCAGTGGTTTCTGTGCCTGCACTCGCCACAGGTGCTGCGGAAGACAACGTGAGAATTAGACTGGGTGATTAGATTACACCATTAGGATGTTTTTCTAATACCAATAGTCCTGCTTTTATATTGTCAGCCAAGTTTGGGCCAAGGGTGGGAAAATCGATTTTTTATTCTTAGGAGAAGAAGTAGCAAAAACCTTCAATCTTAGCAATTGCTGGGTCACGAGGGCCAGGAGGATTTGAAGACTGGCCATGGGTGGCCCAGTGGAACCTAAATGGTGGCTCAGCACCCTAAGTGAGGTGCATAATGGGATGGGATTTGGGGACAAAGAAGGAAGTCCATGGCCACTTCATTTTCCTGAAAATGCATTTATTGCCTAAGTAGGACAGTGGGTATATTTGTAGGGAAAAGTGTCTGCAAATGGACATTGTCTCCTGGAACAGACTGAATCCCTCCATGCTGTAAACTGATCACTTGTACCCAGCATAGAGGGAAATGGAACCAAACCCATGCACAGATCTCTAATCATGGCTGGGTTAAGTGTTCCCATGAAGCCTGTACAAAGGTACCCTTAGAGGAATTCCCATAGGACGTTTTGGATTGCCAACAAAGTAATTCTACTACAGAAACCTATATAGGCAGCTGGGAATTCTATTGGACATGGCAACATTGAAATGGAACTCAAACCTATTTTCAAACACTTTGGTCTGGAAGCAATCAGATCAAATGGACAGGAACACAGTGGGGATGTAACTGTGTCTGGTGGCCAAATACAGGGGCCTGGAGCTGCACTTATTGTCTCAATGACAATACTGTACTTGCCCAGGGAGCCCTGCAGGGAGGGCCTAGAGGGCCTGGGAACATGTTATCAACAACCCCAAGAAAAGAGAACCTGGAGTGGCCCTTTCCTGATGGAAGCTGGGCACTAAAAGGCCATTACTGGACCTATGGACAACATGCTACCAAAGGTTGCCTCCGAATTGGTCAGGGATAGGTTAAACAGGATACATTAGACCATTGCTCTTTTTGCTACCACAAGTTCAGCACAATCAGTTGGGAATCCAATCCCAACTCCTGGATTGACGCCAAAACCAGGCAAGAAAATAAAACTTTATAGTCGACTTGCCTACAGAGCAGGTATTTGTTTATTCAGCACTGGGAGTGAGGGGGATCTCTCCACCAAAAACTCACTCAATCTTCTTTAGCCTTCGGTTACATTTTGAAAGTCCTTCCATGCAATGTCACAATTACAACATATCATTAGCGTACTCATATTTGCATTAAGCTGTGTCATGGTTATTATAACAGTTTGTTGCTTTTGCGCATGTGTCAATTCCTTCTGTGGTGGTCGTCAGTCTTCTGGTGGTCTTTTGATGAAGACTTCCATAGTCTTCCTCACATTTGAACTTTTTACCTCTATCTTCAGTGCATGCTTTGTGCTCATTTTTCATCCTAACTTGTTTTTAGCTAATTTTGCAGTTTGCAAGTTCTGCTAAAACTTGCTATCTTGCTTGCTTTACCTGCACATCTTGTTACAATGTTAGTTGTGGTTAACTTTTTGTTACATACCACTTAGGTTTCAGGATCCCCTGTTTCCGTGACACCGGGGACCCCCGGACCCCCATTCCTGGCCATCTCTGGTCACTTCACCCCCAGACCTCCCTTTCTTTGATCTCAGAACCCTCTGAAACCCTTTCCCGGCTCTCCCAACTCTCTCAGTCCCACCTTTCCTTAATCCATAGACACCCCAGAGCCCCCAACCTCCGTGTCCCCCCAGTTCTCCCCTCCCGGCGCTTCCCGCCCGTGGCGCTGTCGGAGCCCTTGTCGCGACCGCTTCGGAGGCAGCGCCACAGGTTCTTTCCCTGAGGGATCCCTTGGAGCGGATGAACGCGAAACGCCGCTGGAAGACAGCGATATTCCGGGGGCGGAGCCGGGCGGGGCCGCAGCGGACCAGCTCGATGCCTCCGGCACTGGGTGTGGGGGTGCTCTTGGGGCTCCTGGGGCTCCTGGGGGCCCCGGGGGGCGCGACGAGAGGTGAGTTGGACCCCCGGCACCGGGACCTCCCTGAACCGCAATTCCCGGGCAGCGGAACCCCCCCGAACTTCCATTTCCGGAAACTAGAACGCCCTGCACCCCCCTTGCCGGGCACGGGAACCCCCCCGAACCCCCATTCCTGGGTACTGTGACACCTCTGAACCCCCTGGGCACAGGAACCCCCGTGAACCGTCATTCCCAAACACTGGAAATCACTGAACCCCCATTTCTGGGCACGGGGACCCCCTTGAATGTCAGTTTCCGGCCCCTGGGACCTCCCCCTTTCTAGTCAGCGGCACTCCCCTGAACGTCCATTTTTTTGGCACCAGGACCCATTAAAACCCCAATCCTGGGAAGGGAACTCCCCTGAACTTGCATTCCTGGCTCGGGGACCCAATTGAACGCCCATTTCCGGCCAGCGGGACCCCCCTGCATCCCCTTCCCCAGCACCAGAAACCCCTACACGCCCTTTCCTGAGCATGGGGACCTCCTTGAGTGTTCATTTGTGGGCATTGGGACCCCCTTGAACCCCGATTCTCGGGAAGGGAACTCCCCTGAATCTGCATTCCCTGGCACAGGAAGCCCCCCGAACCCCCATTCCTAGGCACAGGGACCTCCCTGCACCGAGTCCTCCTGAACTCTCACTGCTCTGTACCAGGACCCCCCTGAGCCCCCATATCCAGGATCAGGACTCCCCTGAACCCCCATTCCTGTGCATGGGGACCTCCCCTGCAGCCCCTTATCCAGCACCAGGACACCTCTGCAACCCTTTATCTTGCATCAATAACTCCCTACACCCCCTTTCTTGGCCATCCTGCCTCTCTCAGACCCCAGCCATTACCTTTTCCTTGACCTTGGGATCCCCTGGCACCTGGACACCCCTGAACCTCCATTCTTGGGCACTGGGAACCACCTGCACCCCATTATCTGGCACCGGAACCCCCCTGAACATCAAATTTCTCAGTACCAGGACCCCCCTACACCCTCTTATCCAGCATGGGGACACCACTGCAATCCCTTCCCCAGCCATCCTGCCTCTTCCAGCTTCTGGATCCCTTCTTTTTCTTGACCCTGTGACCCCCTAGCCCCTCCTTCCACAGCATCAAGAGCCCACTGAACTGCCTTATCTGGCACAGGAACTACCCTGCACCCCCTTATCTAGCACCAATACCACCTTGCACTCCGTTTCCAGCCATCCCATCTCTCCCAGACCCCCGTTTTCCTTGACCCTGGACCCCCTGAAGCTCCATTCCTGCTCTTCCTGTATCCCCATTTCCTCAACACCAAGGATGCCCATGACCCCCATTCCAGGCCATCCTGGGTCTCCCCACCCCATGACCCCCTTTCCCAACACTTGGGCTCCCTGGACCCCCCTTTTCTGCGCACAGGGACCCTCCGGACCCCCCATCCCTTCTCTCCCAGTCCCTTCACCCCTCTGTCCTTGACCCTGGGACCCCCAAACCCCTTTCTGGCTCTCCCATCTCTCCCAGTTGCCCCTTTCCTTTACCCATGAACCCCTCTTGGGTCTCCCAGTCTCTCACCTTGGCCCCCCCAGGCCCCCTCAAATCTCCATGTCCCCCCAGTTCTCCACTCCCTGCGTTATCTGCGAGCGACAGTATCAGAGCCCAGCCCGGGACTCCCCCGATTCATGGCCGTGGGGTACCTGGATGGGATCCCCTTCGCAAGCTACAACAGCAAGCGGGGCCGGGTGGAGCCCCAGACACTGTGGATGGCGGCAGGAGCTGAGCCGGGATATTGGGATACTGAGACCGAGATCAATGAGAGGTACCAGCATGTGGATCCCATCGATCTGGAGATGCTGCAGAGGCAGTACAACCAGAGTAGAGGTAAGCTGGGGAAACTAGGTACTGGTGGCGATCTGTGGGGCTGGGCTGGGACCTTTGGGGCTGGGATAGGGATCCATGTGTTTGAGATGTGGATCCATGGGACTCCAAGGGGCTGGAATGAGGCTCTGTGGGTCTCCATCAGACTCTGGGGCTCCGTGTGGCTTGGACACAATTCCATGGGTCTCCGCTTGCCCAATCCCCCCCAGGTCTCCACACGCTGCAGGTGGTTTCTGGATGTGACCTCCTGTCCAACGGGAGTGTCCGTGGATCTAATCGGTACGTCTATGATGGGCGGGATTTCATCTCCTTCGATCTGGGATCTGGGAGCTTTGTGGCAGCTGATGGCACTGCCCAGATCATCAAGAGGCTCTGGGAATCTGATGGGATCACAGTGCCAGAGTTGAAGCATGAGCTGGGGCACACTTGTGTGGAAGTGCTCAAGAAACACGTCAGATACGGGCGGGAGGCGCTGGAGCGCAAAGGTGGGGGAAAAATTCCCATGGGAACGGGGGAACTTGGGAATGTGGGATCTGGGAGGGTAGAATTTGGGAACACAGGAATTCCCATGGGAATTCTTTTTATGGATCTCACCCTTACCCCATTCCCATGGGAATTCTGTGGATGGCTCTCACTGCTCTCCCATTCCCTTGGAAATTCCAAGGATGGATCTCATTGCCATCCCATTCCCATGGGAATTCCATGGATGCATCTAAGCATTATCCCGTTCCCAGCGGCCCCCAATGTCCATGTCTCGGGAAAAGTGGAACACGAGATCCTGACGTTGTCCTGTCGCACATACGGATTCTACCCCAGCACCATTGCAATCAGCTGGATGAAGGGGGATGAAATCCGGGATCAGGAGACAGAGTGGGGCGAGATCGCTCCCAACAGCGACGGCACCTTCCACACCTGGGCCAGGATCGAGGGGCGGCCGGAGGAGCGGGAGCAGTACCGGTGCCGGGTGGAGCATCCTGGAATGCCGGAGCCCGGGATCTTCTCCTGGGGTGAGGCTGGGAATGTGAAATTTGGGAATTGGGAATGTGGAGCAGTGGGATGGGGATTCCCCTCCCATTCCTCACTATCCCGCGCTTCCCAGAGTCAGAATCCAGCGGGAATCTCATCCTGGTGGTCGCTGTGTCTGTCATCGCTGCCATCGTCATCATTTTCCTCATTGGAGTCAGCATCTGGAAGCTCCAACCTGGTAACATACAGAATGGGGGTTGGGAAGGGGCAAGGATCCACCTGGCAATGTTCCAGGAATTGTCTACCACAGGTGCTGATCCCACTGTTTCTTCGTAGGAAAGAGAAATGGATACAATGTGCCCACCTGTAAGTACCAGTGGCAGATCTGGCTCTGGATCCCTTCACCACGGATCCCAGGATCCGTGCTGATCAGTGTGTGATCCATGCTGGAATCTCATGGGTCTTCTCTTTCTGCAGGAACAGACACAGGAATTGTCAGCATGACAGCAGGTGCGGAGCAGGATCAGGGTGGGATTCCAGAGGGGGATCAGGGCAGGATGGTGTTGCGGTTTTAGGAGTTCTCCTTTTGTTTTTTTTTTTTCTCTTAAAAGAATTTTCCCCATACATGTCGGTAGGACACAAATTACTGGGTATTTAAGAGAGACAAAAAGACCTGGCCACAGGGGGAGGGGTCCAGCTGGCTACCCTCCCTCACCTGGGGTTTTCTCGTGTAGGGCAGAGATGCTGCGAGATTTGAACTGGGAAAAAAGGGTTGGATACAGCCCCTAGCTCTCTTGTTCTCCTGGCGTTCAGAGGGGGAGAAAGGCTGCTGTCATTGTGGAGAGAATTCATCGCCACTGCAGGGTTCTGCCTTCTGCTGCCTTCCTTCTGCCGTGAGTGGAGCTTGCTTGCTGGAGCGGCTGTTGCACTGGGACCCTAACACCCTTCCTCACTAAAAGAGGGACCTTTTCACCGTCTGCTCGGATGCCTCAGGGAAAACTCCGGGATCCTGAGTCCGCCTTTCCCTGCCCTGCAGGGAGCCAGGCCGGGGCAGCTCTGTCACCGCAGTTCCTTTGCCACTGCTCTGAGTTTCGCTACACTGTAGCCCCACATCCCCCTGCCTACCCAGACGTCCTGGGGTTTCCACTGCAGCTCTGGAGTTTGATACATCTCGTCTATCACCCGGGATTTTGTGTTCATCCCTGCTGTTCCCGAGGGTCCTGCTTGGGGCACCGGGATCGGCTGCCGCAGGGGGTTTGTGAAGCAAGCTTTTCATCCACCATCACCACGTGCTCCCCGAGCTCGCTCCGGAGCGCCCCCTGCAGCCGCGGGGGAACCATCGCACCCGCCCTGCTCACTGGGAGCCGCCAGCGCCCCTGCCGGCTGTGAGCGGAACTGCACCGGAGGGGAAAGGGCCTGACAGCCGAGAGAGGCTGGCACTGGGTTTCTGGTTCTGTTTGCTGTTACTGCCACAGTTATTGGTGTTTGTTTGCCTTGTTATACGTACATGTGTGTGCGTATATATATACATGTATATATATATATATATATATATATATCTGTAAGGAACTGTTACTCCTATTCGTCATATCTTTGCCTGAAAGCCCCTTAATTTCAAAATTATAATAATTGGGAGGGAAGGGGGTTGCATTTTCCATTCCAAGGGAGGCTCCTGACTTCCTTAGCAGACACCCATCTTTCAAACCAAGACAGATGGACAGAGTGGGATCAGGGAGGGATTCCATAGCAGGATCAGGTGGAACTGCAGAGTGGCATCAGGGCTGGATTCTGGAGCAGGATCAGGTGGCATGAATGGAGCAGAATTGGTGTGAGATGGATGGATTTGGTTTAGGTGGGATTCTGGAGCAGATCCTTCTCTCCATGGGCTACACAGACAGGTCTATTCCGTGGGATGGGGACAGGGTGATACCACCCCACACTCTCATTCTGGCAGGAATCACCGCCTGAGCAATCCATGGAGGCAGAGCCGACCCCGGCCCCTTTCCTCTTCCCAGGGAAAGCCAAGAGCTGCCGGCAGAGCTTATTTGGCTGTTCCCACCCACCCCAGCCCTGCTGTGGCTCTTCCCAACAGATCAATTTCCTGTTTTTCATGTGTTTCAAAGCTGTGAGGAAAGGGGCTGTGGGTTAGGGTGGATGAAAAGGGCTCCCGTGGCGGGGCCAGGGACATTCTTTGTTTCGATGGACCCTCAGTTGGTGAAGACCTTTTTGTCTGTAAAGCACCTTCTCTTTTGTACATTTTTGTTATTAATATTATTGTTGTTACTGATCTGTATCCACATGTGTCCAAGGGAACATGTGTCCTAACTTCACCTGCCCCTATGGGGATCTGGTCAGTGCAATGTGTGGGGCTGGGCAATGACCCCAGTCTCACTGAGGTGCCATCACCAGGACAATTGATGTCCCTTTGCAGTGTTCTTTGAAGCTGTAAGCTGCCCTCAAGGATGCAAACCTGTGTCACAGCAACTCTGTTTTTCCTTCAAGCCCTGTGGAGAAGGCAAAATCTCCATGGCTGAGGAAATGCTGCTGGGTTTGTGAAAGGAGCCATGTGTGTCCTTGGCTACAAGTGGGGTGCTGAGCTCTTTAGAATGGGTGACACATTGAGTTTGAGTTTGTCAGGAAAATTAATCCATGATGCCAGAGGTTTATGTCCAAAAAAGAGACAGAGGAGTCCTGTAACTTTAGTCGAATAAAGGGAGAGGCCGTGGGCATTTCCCATGGTGTCTCTCAAATTGCTGGGGGTTGCAGCCCCCTTTTTTACCTAAGTTCCCAGTCGCATCTCCCTCTTCCTTTTCCCCATTGGCTGAGGTACTCGGAAGGTACAAACTTCCCGAATTGCCTGCTCTATGCCACCCTCTAATATGCGCCCCCCTTTTGTTATATAAAAGAAAGAAAAAGAAACTATTCATAATTCTATTAAGTCTTTTTTGTCTTGCTTTGGGTTCAGGAATTAAACACGGCCTTGGCTGAGCAACAGTCTGTGTCGATTAGTAACATTTTCTAGAACTAAGAGTTTCTTCTGTTACTTCCCTATCTATAAGTTCCTGGCCCTATCTACAAGCAGATTCACATGGTCTGTTTGTAAAGACACATTCATCTTATTCCTTTCGGGTTGGATCCCTCTGCTCTCAGCAGAGTCTGGTGGCTTTTTAGAGTGACATCAGAGAGTGATCACCCTCCATCTCATGAAGGAAAAAGCCTAGGTGTCCTGGGGTCCTGCTCTTGTATTCCATATCTATATGTGCCCAAAAATTGTTACAGTCTCTGTAAGCCCCTAAAGCCGGGAAGCTTTGGGAGGGGAGGTGCTATCACGGGCACTTTTAAAGTCGGCTCTCACAGGCAGTTTCACCCCTTTTGCTGGGTGATGTTTGCTTTGCTGGCTGTTTGGTCTTTGCTTAAGCAGAGGCTTTTCCCCTTTTTGTGTTCTCTTTTCGGCTTTTCCCCGTCTGGCAGAGGCTGCAGTTGCCGGGTTTGAGCTGCCTTGGGCGAGTTCTGCAGGTGCCGCCTGTCGCCACGGGCGGCCCCGCTTCAGCGACCAGGCCCAGATCCATCGGCCCCACTCTAGGAGAAAAGATCCAGGAGCAGAGGTTCTTCCTTTGGTGGCAGCTTTTGCTGAAGGCGGGAGCTCTGCTCTGAAGGTGTTTGTTTTGGGTTGGCAGCTGCAACTGCTCGTAAGGATGCATTTCACAATTAGAAACTGTTTCCAAGTGAACTTTGCAAACTCTGCAGGCAGCGAGGGAAAAGCGAGCGAGTTCCTGGGGTGGAGGCCTCCCCGAGCCAGCGGGCACAGACCGGTCCCTGCTCCCACCTCACAGCCGCAGTGCAGAGCGCGGCGGCAGCGGCGCAGACCCCACAGGAGCCGGCGGCTCCTCAGCTGCCCTAGAAGTGCCCTGCAGCTCCGGCCTTCCCGGAAGGGCTGTCGCCATCCTGTCCCTTTGTTCCCGGGGCCACGCGGTCGCCTGCAGGGCGCCTTCGTGGCAGGGAAGGGTGTGACTCATCTTCCGCTTGTCTATCGAGCCACGAGGCCGCCTCTGCCGGGGGCCACCCCAAGAAGGGCAGTTCTGACATTTCGGGTCTCTCTGTTCCCGTTGGGGTTTGTGAGATTCAGCAGTTTTGTATCTAGCAGTTATTTGCTGTTATTTTTTGCCTGTTGCTGTTCTGTTTGTTAGTAAACTGTTATTTTTTCACTTTTACCTTGTGCCGGTTTGGCCAAAATCTAGCAATATATCCTCTGAGAGGAAACCAGGTTACAACCACCCTTCCCCCCACAGGGTTCGGGAAAAAAAAAAGATATTTTCCTCGAAGGAAAGTGAATGAGATAAGAACTATTTATTTAACAAACACACAGGAAAAGGATAATAATGCTAAATAATGAAATGAAATCTCTCGCTACAGAGAGAAACCTGGGGAGATTTCAGAGTCTTTCTGCAGGTGTGGTCTCTCTCCTCCTCGGAGCTGGGTCGGCGAGGGCCCACCCCCCCGGGCCTCGGGGAAAAATTCTCCCGATGTGTTCTGATGTTGTCGAACAGTCCAGAAGAGAAGAAGGGAAAAACCAAAGTCCCAGGAAACAAAGTTCAGCTTTCCGTCTCACACCGGGAAGAGAAGAAAAAAAACCCGAAACCGCTGGCTGAAGCAAGCAAGCAGGGTGCTCCCTCCTGCTCCTGCAGCCAGAGAACGCAGAGGAGTCTGTCTCTGTGTCCTTGGGAAACTGTTTTGAAAAGTTCGTTTGGATTTTTTTTTCTTTTCTCCAGCTCAGTTTAAAGGTACAGAAAAGGCACAATATTACTTTTTGGGCATAGAGCATGATAGGGGATACACATGATAGAGTCACCCCAAGACATACCTACTCGTATTCATTTCTTATTGGTGGAGAGGGATTGGTTGAATTTATAAATGGAGGCAACTCATTCAGGGGTGTTTTCCTTCAAATTGTCTTAAACCAAGACAAATTTGTAGCCCAATGTGGGTGTGAAAAAATGACTGGGAGCTCTGTACACAGGTAACTGGGGGTACAATTAGAGGAAATAAGGAGTTCTACTGGCACCCTAACAGGAGTTATAACAGTAAGGAAATTATAGGGTAAATCACAGTCGCTGCTCCCTGGATGGAATGTGGTCGGCAGGACATGAAACGTATCCTGGGATGATTCCTCATCCACACACTCCTGCTGAGGGGGATGGAATGGAGGGTGGAGTGGAGTGGAGATACCATAGCTGGGCTCTGTGAGAATCCTTGCAGGGAAGGGAACTCGATGGTGCTTTGCAGCTGATAAACCACATAGGACCTGTCAGCCACGGGAGATAGGGGCAGATATCCTGCTGCTGAGCCAGCAACTGGGGCAAAATCTGTCTCGTCAGATGAACTGGGTTCATTGAAGCCTAATAATGATATTAATGCATGCCTCCATCCCAAAGTTCCCCCCCCCCGGAGTTATGACTCCCCCCCACTGGGCACACGCTCTGTGTTCTTTTTGACTGTATCTGTAAAAGTGAGAGAATTTTACACCCATCAGTAACAAAGGTGTATCTGACTCAAGTCACTCAAGCTCCACCTGAACACAAAGAAACAGTATAAAATAAGTCAAGAATGGAGAAAAGTCAGGGAAGACTCCATTGTAACTGCTGGGATCAGTCAAGGGGCTGAACCTGTCTTCTCTCCCACAGTGACACACGTTGGGTAAGAATCACACCCTGTGCGTGAACATTTTATTGTGGATTAGAGCTGGTCTGTGCATTCCGTCAAGCACAGTTTTGCAGTCAGAAACTGTCACTGACAACCTTCGAACCTAAACCTGTCACGATTTTATGTTAATAACGAGAGTTATCCCATAAACTGTCAGTGTGAATCCTTCATGGGTGCTGGCAGTCACCAGCAGTGGAGAACACACTCCAATAAAGGAGAAGAGCTGCTGAGGGCTCTCCCTTGTGCTGTTGGTGTTTCCCTGCCTGAGTCAGTGGAACACACCCTGATCCAGCAGGACGGCTCAGTGCAGGGTCCCCCTAAGGGGACCCTGACAGACTGGTCAGGCATGAGGGTCTCAACTTTCCTGGGGCATTGACAGACAAATTAAACACCAAGGGTCAAGTAAACCTCCCCTTTTTAAGGGGGGATTTAAGTAAGGGTCAAGGAAGCCTCCCCTTTTCACGTGACGCAGGGTAATCCCTGAGTCACAGATTCATCCAGGTTGGAAGAAGAGACCTTCAAATCCCTCAGTTTAGCGCTGCCTCCTCAGCTGCTCCCACCACCTCCAGAAGCAGCACTTGGTTGGGCCTCGGGGCTTTCCCGTGCCCTTCCCCACTCCATGGGGCCAGCAGGGCTGGCCAGAGTGGAGCACACACAGCCTGTGCCTCTCCTCCACAGCCTCTGTGGGCAGCGTGTCGGGCTGCTGTGGGTGGGCTCCACTGGGGAATGTCTTGTGGGACTTTGCCAGGTTCCTGTCAGCCCATTTCTCCAGCCTGTCCATATCCCTCAGGATGGCAGCACAACCTCTGGTGTGTCAGCCACATGTCCCAGTTTTGTGTCCCAAGCAAACTCGCTGGAGGCACCCTCTGCCCCACCATCCAGAATGGGCAGAACAGGATGAGAAGATGCTGCCACGGATGGGCCAAAGGGGGAGTTTCCTTCGGAAGAGTGAGGCAGGAGAGACATTCAGGGGCCTGGTGAAGACACCGGGGTCAGACCCAGAGTTTTGGTTGGTTTTCATACAACAAAAGGTTTCCCCTTTCCTCCATGTTAGTGAGGGATTCTGTTTACACACCAAGCAACAACTGCAAAGTGTCCTGGGAACAGCCCCACACATCTTTTCATGCAATAAAGAGCCCTGTTCACGTCACTGGTGGGCACTGGGATTTGGCTACAAATGGGCCTGGCTTTCTTCCCAGAGAAGGAAGATCAGAGAATCTTTGTGTCCAGGAGACTGAGGCAGACTCACTCTGGCTGGTGGCAGAATTACGAAGCCCAGGGAATAAAATTGCCACGCTGCCCCTCAATACCAAGCGAGCATTCCATGAAGGCAGCCCTTAATGTGACCCTTGGGGGTCTGGGATCAGCCTTCACATCCCTGTGGGAATAGCTGCAGAGATTACGAGACATCTCCCCCCCCGCTTCCTATGGAAGGGTGAGTGCCAGCTGCCGTTTTCTTCTGGTGCTTCCTCATGTCCTCAACTGAGGATGTCAAACTCAACAGGAGAAGGAAAATCCCCATTCCGTGTTTCCTTGCGTCTGCAGCCTGGGACATCCACTCAGAACAAAGCACTTTCTGAAAACCCTGCTGAATGATACCAGGAGGAGGTTTGCCACAAAAGGAGGAAATTGTATTTTTATAGCAAATAAAAGTTTCAGAATTATTTCTTTCTGTCACATTCATTTTCAGTCAGTTCCACTCTGGTTTTCAGAGTGCCACCTTCTCAGCTGATTGTATTTGTGTCCTCCTTTCTCTCTTGCCTTCCTTCGCCTGCTCTGTTTCTCTCACAGTGTCTCTACCCAGGGCAGCTCCCAGCCAAAGACCCTCCCCTGATTTAATTCCCAATCCACGAGCTAAAACAACCATGGATGAAGTTATGAAGGTTGGCAGTGAAATGTCATTGTAAGATCTTGCTCCCTTTGGCTTTCAGCACCTTCAGAGCTTTGCCTTCAAGAGCAGAAACATCTTGTCCTTGATGGAAACTGGAATTCCAGCCCATTGCAGTGTGTGCCACGGATCCCAGAGGGCAATTCCTGAGGCTCCCAGGGTGCTGGTCCTGCCGTGCCTCCCAAGGGAGCTGTGCAGGGGCAGGGGACAAGGTCCAGCAGCTGGGTGGGCTCCCAGAGCAGACAGCAAAGGTTGGTCTGACTGGGAAGAATACTTGGAGCAAGAGCTGGCCCGAGGAGAAGTCAACAGCTCTCAAGAACTGTCTGACTGCGAAGACTCCATTGGCCAAGATCTTTCCCAAGAGGAAGCTTCCATTAGCCAAGACTCGTCCCAAGGGGGTGTTGACAGAGCCCCAGTGCCCCCTGCAACGAAGGGTCTCGCAGGAGACTTGGGGACACGTGGCCGTCCAGACTGTCTGGATCAAGCCCTTGCAACTGGAGGAAGACAACTGGAAAGAACTGAGCATCCTGGAGCTGTCCAAAGGAGAAGATGGAGAAAAAAGACTGAGAGCTTTTGGGGCAGACCTGAGAAATTACAGCAGGTTTTCTACACACACTTCATTATTCTGTATTTTGTCAACGTGACTTTTTATGAGGGAACATTTCCAGTTCATCTTACTTTTTTTTTCCCTTTAAAAGAATTCAATTGCTTTTCGTTACGTGGGAGGAGGGATGGGCTGGGAAACATTGTAGTAATGGCATTTTCTATTCAATATATTTTCAAAACTGAGATGTGGCAACTCCAGACTTTGACTCCAAGAGCAGTGTCTGGTTCCAGACTGCTCTGCTTTTCACGGTGAGATCTCAGTTCATTCAAATCCAGCAGCCAAACTTCTTGAAACACGGAAAGCTGGGAATCAGGTTAAAGCACTTGGAGGGTTTGCTCTGTCCATACATTCCACATCTCCCGTGGTGCTCGTTCAGCCTCTCCACTCTTGTCCTCTGTGCACATTGCTGTATCCAGAGTTCAGTACATGCTTTTATAGGTATACATATATATGATTATTGTATATACAGTATAAAAACATGTCTCTGCTGTCGTCGTCAAAATCTCACAGAAAAACATTTATGGGCACCTGGTTTTGTTTGTTCATTTAAACATTTTAAAAGAAGGAGTGTCCTCAGGGAATTATTTTTCTGTATGTAGGAGGATGTATTTAGGACCTCCCTTAAAATATAAAGACCTGGAGTAAACTGTCCTAATTACAGTCTGTAAACTGTCCTAATTACTTGATAAGAGTTGTCAAAGGCTCTGCTGTGACTGTAGGTCAATTCCTTGGCTGCTTGTAAAGCTGTAAAACTGTCACTGCCCCTGGATTTAGGGAGCAGTGCTGGGATCTGAGTGCTGTGCCAGCGAAGGGAACTTTGGCTTCCTCCCAGCCCTGTCAGCCTCCCAGACGCAGCTCATGCTCCAGGCTCTGCTTTAAACATCCCTTGGCCTCCCTGAGCCCTTCCCCTAGGTGGGACTTGTGGTAATTCGACAGCTCTGGGTCTGGACTGGGGCTCCAGGGTGGGTGTGGAGCATAGCCCCCGCTGTGCCAGTGAATGGCGGCCACTGCAGGGCTGGGATCCAGGCACAGGGGTGGGGGTGTGGGGCAGGGCATCGCCTCCCCAGGGTAGGGCCCCACCTGCCCCTTCCCCACACACAAAATTTTTCAGCTCTTGATCCTTCCAGTCTCTCACAGGGGTCCCATATTTGATGTACATCCCACCTGAAGAAGGTGTCCCCCTTCCTATAGGGCCCTGGGATGGATCTGGGACCCCTCCTCACATTGGGAGCACCTACAGTTTGGGAGGAGACGGGGCTCCCCGTGCACTGGGACCAGTCCAGGTGATGTCCTGAGATCTGGGGCTGCACTGGTGGCACTGGTGGTGCTGGGAGCTCACGTGTCTGGGCTCGAGTGGAACTTCAGTGAACGTGCGTGTCTCAGAGGTGTGGTGGGGATGATGGAAAAACGATAGAAGAGGGGAGAAAGAGGGAGAAGGAGAGCAGAAAAGCAGAGCTGGAATACCCAAACCATGAGTGGGACATACCTGGAGATCTCAGGAGAGGATGGGAATGGGGTAGGACGGGGGAAAAAGAGAGTGGGGACCCCCAAAATTGAGTGGGAGGCAGCTGAGACCCCAAAACCCAGCAGGGTAGGGGTGGACATCTTCAAACTGAGCTGGGAAGGAGCTGGGAATTGTGAGGACATTACGAAAGGCGTGGAAGAGAGGAGAAAAGGGGTGCTGGAGCAGCAGGCAGCGCTTCCCATGAGGGTCCCGTGTCAGGTTACCCATCACTTGATCCCTGGAACAATTCCCTGGGGCTCTGGCAGGGCCAGATGTGCACTGGGGGAGTCTCCAACCTCCCTGTCCATCCCTGGGGGGCTCATAAGGGGTTTCCCCCTACCCAGCAGCCAGTGCTGTGGCAGGCATGCGGCAGAGAGGGGTGGGAAATGGTGGTCTGGGGTGGCCCCCTGAGCTCTCAACCTGCTGCAGGGTGGTGGGGGCTGCTGGGAGCAGGGGGCGCTTCCTGTGACCTGTGTCCCTGCACACACAGCAGAGTTCCAGTGGATGGGAAAAGCCCACTGTCATTTCCTGAACTGCACTGACCTGGAGAGGTTCGTGGACAGGAACATCTACACCCGGTTGCAGTTTGGGCACTTCAACAGCAATTTGGGCACTTTGTGCGGGACACCCCGAATGGGTAGACCTAGGCCAGGCACTGGAACAGCCAAACGGAATTATTGAAGAACAGATGGGCTCAGGTGGACATGAACTGCTGGCACAACTATGAGAACCTGGCCTGTGCGGTCCCACTTTTGGGGAAAACTCCCCTCAAATGCCCCCAAACACCTCCAAATACTCCTGAAGCCCAAATTTCCCTCCTAAATCACAGTAAAATAGTTGGGGTTTACATGGCTTTCTTCCAATTCTTAATTTTAATCACAGTTTTGGGTGTTTTGAAGGGATGAAGACGAATCAAAAGAAAATCAAAGCCAAAATAAAAGGATTTACATGTCAGCATCATGTATGTGTGTGGTTGGGTTGGGTGGGTGGAAGAGCCTTTTTTGGAAGGGTTTCCACTGCATTGTCTCCTATATCTTGGTCTTTGCCCCAGTCCATCACCATTTGGCTGAGGAAGACGCCCCTGGGCCATAGAGAATTAGAATCATGAAATTATTCAGGTTGGAAAAGACCTAGAAGACCATCCAGTGTTGCTTGATGCCACAGGAAGAAATTATTGGACAGTGAAGGTGAGATGTTTTGGGTTCTAAAGTCGAGGTCCACTCTTTCCAACGAATTTCCAATGTCTGTCTGCGTCCCAATGGATGTTCCTGCCCGTGTGTTCATCCAGGTGCCCACAGGGAACTAGGAGGATGTGGAGACCACCAGCCAGGTGGTCTCCACCAGATCTTCCCACCAGATCTTCCCAACGTGGGTCAACTGGAATGGGGATCACCAGGTCTCTGCCCAACAGGAGTCCCTGTGGATCATCCAACATGGATCGTCCCATGGGGGATGGAGTTGGAGCAGTGCATGAAGCTCTTCCTGCACTCGGGGCAATCGCAGGCCTTCCCTTACCGGTGCCTCCCTTGGTGCTGAGTGAAGTGAGAGCTCCTGGAGAAGCTCTTCCCACACTCAGGACACTTGTAGGGTCTTGTGGAGATTGACGAGGCACGGACTCTACTGGGTGTTGCATGCAAAGCCAGTTTATTACACAAGTTATCAGCATTTTATAGTTTACTGCTCCTGGGTAGATCCATAGGCTCAAACCCCCCTGCCCCATTCCCATAGCAACACTATCAAATCTTTCCTGATTCCCTCTTGTGACAGCGATGTCCTGGCTAATCATCCTCTTGCACCAGAGGCTCAGGTCATGGTGTCCTGTTTGTCCCGTGTTTTGCCTCTTGTTCTTGCCTTGGGCTTTGTTTCGTCTCTGCTCCTTGTTCTTGCCTTGAGTTTTTACTTGTCCCATGGCTTTCGCGGCACCAAGGCTGGAAGGTCTGCACAACTATCAGCTTTTGTCACTCTCTGGCCTCTGTCAGGGAGAGGCCTTACACGGGGCCTGACTACGGGAAGAGCTTCAGTGAGAGCTCCAGCCTATTCTGTCACCAGAAGATCCACATGGGGGAGAGGCCCTACGAGCGTCCTGAGTGCAGGAAGAGGTTTTGGAAGGGCTCCTATCTCCTCATGCATGAGGAAACACACACAGGGGAGAAGCCCTTCTGCTGCCCGAAGTGTGGGAAGGGCTTCAAACACAGCTCCTGTCTTGTCCTGCACCGGCGCATCCACACTGGGGAGAGGCCCTACGAGTGTCCCGAGTGTGGGAAGAGCTTCTCCAGGAGCTCTCACTTCACCCAGCACCAACGGAGGCACTGGTAAGGGAAGGCCTGCAAGTGCCTCAAGTGAGGGGAGAGCTTCATGCGCTGCTCCAACTCCATCCCCCATGGGAGGATCTGTGTTGGATGATAGATCCCCTGTGACTCCTGTTGGGCAGAGCCCTGGTGACCCCTGTTCTGGGCGATCCACATTTGGATCCAGTGTATTGGGTTTGTGTGGCCAGGTTTTGGTAGCCAGGGGGCTCCAGGGCTGGCTTCCATGAGCAGCTTCCAGAAGCTTCCCCCATGTCTGGCTCCTGTTCCGCCCCGCCCCTGAAGGTGAGGGTAACCCAGGTTCTGGTTCATGGCTCCCCTGGGGCAGACTAGAGTGAAACAACAGTGAATGATCTGTGTTTATAAATATATCTCTGTAGGGGTTTATTTTAGAACAGTTTGGTTGCCATGTAAAATCACGTTTGGAACCCTTTTGGTTATCATCTGTTGTAATATAAAATCATAAAAGTAACACTTAAGAAAATGTGTAAGGGAAAAGAAAGAAAGTATAAGACTAGAAAAATACACAGTCAGCAGCCATGGATCCGGCAACAAAACTTCTGGTTTTGATTGCTACAATGTCCCTTTCCTTGGTCTGAGTGATGGTTCCAGGCTGAATCCCTTGGGGGCTGGGGAAGCCCCAGAAACTCCAAGTTCCCTGGGTTAATACAGGTTCAGGTTTGGGTGAACACCCAGGTACCTCCCCCGGCGGGAGTTTTGCACTGTCTGATGTCACACTGTGGATCCCAGGGCACTCTGGGGGGCTCTGATGGTTCATGGCCCCTTCTAAGACATTGCCCTGCCCCTCCCAGCAGCACAGTTAAGCCAGGTATGGCCCATGGAAGGGATGGGAACCTCCAGCCCTCTGTGTGAATGTCCCAGCCTGCCCGGGCGAGTTTCCAGAGCTGAGCCAGTTGTGTAAGGGAGGGCACTGCCCTGCTCCAAAGCCCTGTCCCACCTGGCAGGATCTGCTTCTGATCGGCCTCTGCCCTTCCCTGGCTCCAGGCACGGCTCATCCCCTCGGGGGCTGGGTGTTCACCCCCTGTGCCCCTGGGTGCTTCCTGTGCCCATGGCCAGCAAAGCCCCCACTGCTTTTGCCAATGTCCAGTGGTTTTGGGGTATCCCCTGTGCCCAAATTGCTCCCAGTTGTAGATGTTCCTGTCCACGAACTTCACACAGTTGTTGTTGTCATCAAGAAAGTGACAGTGGGCTTTTCCCCAGAAATGGAACACACCTTTGTGGGAAAAGAGACAGGTCAGGGGGTGCCCCCCTCCAGCAGCCCCCAGCACCCCACAGCAGGTTGGGAGCTCAAGGGACCACCCGAGACCCCCGTTTCCCACCCCACTCTGCCCCACAGGCACTGGAGCACCGGCTGCTGGGTGGGGAGGAACCCCCCATGAGCCTCCCAGGGAGGGACAAGGGGGTCGGGGACCCCCCAGCGAGGTTCTGCCCCCCCCAGAGCCCCAGGGAACAGCTCAAGAGTCCAAGTGATGGGGACACGAAGGAACTCCCATGGGAACATCTTTCCTGCTGTCCCCCCTGCCCTTATCCCTGTCTCAGACACCTTTCCCATCATCCCTGCGCCCCTCCCCCATCTGAGCTCCTTGCCCACAGCCAGGGGGCTCCCAGCACCCAGAGCGGGGTGACACGGGGGGGAAACACTGGGGTCCCCATTCCCGATCCATTCTGGGGCAGGTTCTGCCCTCCCCCAGTCACGGCACTCCCACGTCATGGCCCACCAAGTCCCTCCCCACTGCCTCCCAATAAACGGGACCGGGGAAAACTGGGAAGCTTTATTGGGAACACTGGGAGCAGCCGGGCAGGGGAAGAGTGACAGCGGGGTGGGGGGGACACACGACCCCCCCAAAATCAGCACGGGGATGGAGGGAGGGCTCCCAGTCAGGCCCAAGGCCACGGGGAGGGGCTGCGGCCGCCGGTGGCTCAGGAACTCTGTGGGCAGAGAAAAGGGGGTGACACCAGGCTGGAGGGTCCCAGAGGGGCACACACGCTCCGGGGGAGGGGAGAAATGACCCCTGCCCCCCCCCCCCGACCTTCTTGTGCAGGTAGAAGCCGAGTCCCAGTGCCAGGAAGACGAAGCCCAACACGAAGCCCCCTATCCCCGTCAGCATCTTGATGCAAGCGGCATCCGGCGGCACCTCTGGGGGGTCCGCAGGGGTCAGGACCCCCCAAAACCTCTCACAGACACCTCAAGACCCTCCAAGTACCCTCCCAGTCGTCTCCAGCCCACCCAAGACCCCGTGAAATTTCCTTCCAAACCCCATCCCACCTCCCTAGGACTCAACAAGACCCTCCCCTGTCCCCCTTCCAGTTGACACCCAGCACCTGAGGATCCCCCAAACCCTTTCCTCGTCTTTTCCCAGTCTCACTTGGACTCACCAACGCCACTGCCAGTAGATCGAAGCACACTCAACCTCCCTCCCACCACCGCTTTTACATCCCCAGCCTGCTTCCAGCCCCTCCAGGCTCCCTCAGACTCCCTTCCAGTTACACCCAGCACCCCCAACTCCCTCCCAGTAGCCACCAGGAAACCCCTAACTGCATCCCAGTCTTCCCAGCATCCTTCAAACCTCTTCTGTGCCCTCCCAAGCCGTCCAAACCCTCCTCCCAGTTACCCTTTGGCTCCCTCAAGCTCCCCTCCAATTACTCCCAGCACACCCCAAATCCTCGCCCAGCCCCCCCATTCCCTCCCGAGCCCCCCCCCCACCCCGGCGCTGTGGGGGCCAGGCCATACCCCAGTGCTGGCTCAGGGGCTGCTCCAGGCTGACGTGCTCCACCTGGCAGCTGGAAGTGACCCCACGCCGGGGGGAGTTTCCAGCAGCACCAGGAGCTGCTGGGTCCAATCCCCATTGGGGACAATGTCAGTGGCCACCATGCGCCCCAAGAGCTCCTGCTGGCCCTGGAACCACCTCACTTGGATCTCTGCAGGGTAGAAATCCATCACGGAGCAGAGCAGGTGGCTGGGGCCGGACTGGGAGCTCGAGGGCACCAGCGAGATGGACACGCTGGGGGGCACTGGGAGAGAGATGGGGAGGGATCAGCTGGGGCTAAAATGGGAGACACGGGGGAGGGCTGGTGTAACATTGACAGGGATGGAACAGACTGGGATGGACTAGGGGGGACACTGAGAGAGATGAGATTGGATTGGGGAGCACTGGGAGGGCACTGGGAGAGAGGGTGGAGGTCTGAGTGGACTGAGAAGGATTGGGAATGGAATGGGAATGAACTGAGAGGAGGAACTGGGAGGGGCTGGGAATGGATTGAGAGGGACTGGGAGGGCCTTGGGGGAACTGGGAATGGACTGTGGGGGCACCAGGATGGGCTGGAAAGGACTGTGGGGTACTGGTGATGCCATGATGATTATTTGCCTTTTCTTTTATACACCTTTTATATACCTTTCTATAATTTTTTGTATTCTTAGTATTTTTTAGCCTACATTCTTAGACTTATTTTGTTAAGCTAGGAGACTAAACATCTTAGAAGCCCCAGACCCCAAGGACCTCTCCAGAACACATTTTGTAAACTAAGATAAAACTATCCAGGGGGAAGGTTCCTTGGGGAGGGGGGCTCACTCGAGCCTCTCATTGGGAATCTTTGATAGATATGCTAATTAGTAAGACCTATAATGTTATACCCGATCTATTGGGTGTGAGCATTGCAGTGTGCATTTTTGGCGCATTCCACCTGGACGTGGTGCACCTAAGGATCCTTAAAATAAATACTGAGGTAAAACCCCTTTTTCCCTTCTAACTGTGTTTGATTCTTGATTTTAAGACCAGGAAAAGGCATCAGTTGCTGGCGACCACAAAGGGACACTAGAGACCTTGAAACTCACAGTCTTGGGTTGAAAAACATCTTCACTTTGCCCCTCTCTCTGCCAGCAAACTACAGGGGCTGGAGAGACGATCCAGGACTGTGACGAGGGCTTTAGGACCCGGCACGGAAAGACAGAAGCACGGAAAGGGAGGTGAGTTAAAAAGGGGACCAGTATTGTGCTAGCACTAGGGAAGGAGATCTCCGAGGGAGGTGGAAAGGCTGGGGTTTGAAAGTGCGGGCAGAGAAGCCCGCGAAAGGGGAAAACGTTAACCTTTCCCCTGCAAAACTGTGGAGAGGAGGGGACGCCCTCTGCTGAATCCACACAGCCCAGAGGCTACACTCCACATAGCTGCAGGAGTGGCACAGAGGCTTGAAAAGTTGGTGGTGAAGGCAGGAGGCTGCAGGTTTGAATCCTGCCAAGGCTGGGTTCTCGTGCTGCACACATTTACTACTTGCTAGGGCTAGTTGCTTCTTAATAATTTTAAAGTGCTGTAGTTTGTGTTGTTGTAGACTAGATCAATAGCCTGGGAAGTGGGAATTCCGAGGCCGGATTACAGGCTGAATTCTGGAGTTAAAAGCTTTTCTCTAGCAGAGTTTTCGTGTTTGTGAGTAAACATGGGTGGTGTTTTTTCAGATGAAAACATAAAAATTCCCCATAACAGTCCTCTAGAATTGATGATAAAACACTAGAGATGGCTGACAGGGCAGAGAACTACCCTGGACACAAGAGAATTGATTAGGCTGTCGACACGGGTTTGGCCGACTTTAAATTTAAGTCAGGGAAGTTGGCCTCGCTTTGGTAGCTCGGAGAATTATCTCATTACTGACCTGATGGTAGAACTTAGATCATTACACAGATTTGATGAATTGAGATATGCAGAACTTTTTACTATGTATCTGAACAGACAAGAAGCATAAGTGATAGAGAAAAGCAGTTCGGAGATGACTTTGAGGAGAAGGAAGAAAGCCCCAGCCTTGTGCGGCGGGGGGGGGGGGGGGGGGGTCTCCCCCGCCCCGTTCAGCCACTGGGGCAGCCCGCACAGACAGGGGTGGGGGATAGAGGGGCTGCGCAGAGGGAGAGGCGGGCACTCGTTTCAAAGCCAGACGCAGCTGGCCAGGAGCTGCGGCTGCCGCCACCTTCGCCGCTGTGACGCCACGCCACTGTCTCCAAGCCAGAATCGACTCGGTGTGGACCCTCCCCCCCTCCCTCTTTATTGCCTGCCGCAGAGGGCGGGCACAGGGATGGAGCAGAGGCGGGCTCGCCACTGCTCACCTACCACCCTGGGGGTACAGGGGGCAGGGGAAGAGGCGGGTTTGCCACCTCCCCCTGACCGCCTGAGAGGCGGGGACAAGGGCTGGAGGGAAGCGGACTGGCCGCTGCCCCCTGACCTCCCCAGAGGCGGGGGCGAAGGCGGGGAAGGGGCAGACTGGCCACTGCCTACCGATCTCCCTGAACGGGGAAGGCAAGGTGGAAATGGAGACAAGCAGTTCTGGCTGCGCTCCCCGGTCCGGCGTACCGCAAGCTTCAGAGCTGGGGATAGGCGGTGCTGCTCGCATTCTCCGCTCTGCGGTGCAGCCAGTATTAGAGCTAGGGGCAGACGGGATAGCTCCGACCCAGGTAGCTCTTGCGGAGCTAGGGACGGAGGAAGCTGCTTGTAGCCCCTGCTTTCCTGCACCTCTAGTGCCGTAAAAAGCGAGGCAGTCCCTGATCATCCTTCGGCTGAGACAATCTCTAATACCAATGAAGCAATTTCAATTAAAAGCGAATGGGATGATTCCGATACAGATGGTTCCCACGGGGAGGGCGGTAGAAAAAAGGGGAAGATAGCCCAAGAGGTCATGAAAGCAGCCAGTCCCGTTGCTAAACACACAAGGTCAAAAGCAGATAAGGGTGGGGGGGAAAGGACCTGTGTTGGAGGTACCTCTGAGACAGGCTGTGGGAAATCAGGGGGTGATTTATATAAAGACACCGTTCTCCCTCGGAGAACTACAGCAGTGGAAAAACTCGATTGGGAGGTACAGAGACAACCCAGAAAAAGTAGCTATGTGTGTGGAAATGGCCATCAAAGCCCAAAACCCAGATTGGAGTGACCTGAATGTTATGCTAGATGAGTTATTGGATAACACAGAGAAAGACATGGTCAACAAGGCTGCTATATCTGCTATAGAAACTCAAATTGCAGCTGGGAATCTCCAAGGCTCAATTAATGACATTTATCCCCTAGCAAATCCTGGCTAGGATCCCAATGTCCCAGAACAGATCAAAAGGCTGAAGCGATACCAGAAATGGGTGGTTGTTGGGTTAAAATGTGCCATTCCTAAAGCAGTGAATTGGGCTAAGTTATACAAGATCAAACAAAATCCAAATGAGACACTCACAGAGTTTCTGAATAGGCTCAAGGAGGCTGCACAAAAACACACTACCCTAGACCCTGACTCACCTGAGTTCCACCTGGCCTACCTGTTTATAGGCCAATCTGCTAATGACATAAGGAAAAAGCTGCAAAAGATGGACGGGACACGGGACATAAGTAAATTGTTGAATGTAGCCTGGAAGGTATACCAGAACAGAGACTCAGCAGATAAGGACAAACATAAACCCCACCACAAGAAGAAGTATGATAAGGGAACATCATCTAACACATCAAAAAAGGGTCCCCCTTTTTCCCTAGCTGAGGACCAGTGCGCAATTTGCAAGAAATGGGGGAATTGGAAAAATGAGTGTCCAACACGGGTGGAAAAGAAGCCCCCAGTTCCGGAACTAACTGTAAATATGGACTGATGGGGACCAAAGGCAACTACCCCAGCGGAGCCTTCGGTTGTAGTTAAGCTGGGGAACGATGATGTTGAATTTCTGGTTGATAAGGGGGCAACGTATTCTGTGTTAAATACTTTAAAAGGTAAACTGAGTCAAGACACTGTGGATGTGGTTGGAGCTACCGAGGTAAGTGAAACAAGGCTTTTTTTCCAACCTTTAAAATTTAAATTGGGAGAACACTGGGTGACTCACCAGTTCCTGTATATGCCAAATTCCCCAATGCCATTATTGGGCAGAGATCTATTGGAGAAATTGGAAGCAGAAATTAAGTTTTCCAAGGAGGGGGGAGTGAAAGTTATAATCCCAGAATCTAAATTTATCAAAGCATCTGCTATTCTCGTACAGAAATGCTATGGGAAAATTCCCAAAGAAGTTGAAGAGGCTGTCATTCAAACAGTGTGGGCCAATGATTCTCCTGGGAGATCCAAAAGAGCTGAACCTGTGAGTATCACACTCAAAGTAGGGGCTACACCAGTAAGGCAGAAATAATACCCTCTGAAATTAGAAGGCCATAAGGGATTAGTACCTGTGATTGAAAAGTTTCTCAAATTTGGGTGGTTAGTGGAATGTGAATCCAGGTACAACCCACCAATCTTGCCAGTAAAGAAAGCTGATGGTAAAAGCTATAGGTTGGTACAGGATTTGAGGGAGATTAACAAGATAACAGAGGACATACACCCAGTGGTAGCAAATCCCTACACACTCTTGACAACACTAACAAATGAATTAGGGTGGTTCACTGTTTTAGATCTCAAGGATGGCTTTTTCTGCATTCCTGTGCACAAGAATAGCCAAGAACTCTTTGCTTTTGAGTGGGAGAATCCTGAAACAGGAAGAAAGACCCAGCTCACCTGGACAGTTTTACCACAAGGACTCAAAACCAGCCCGACCATATTTGGAAACCAGCTGGCAAAGGAGCTGGAGGACTGGAGGAAACAAGAACTAGGAGGAGCCGTTATCCAACATGTTGATGACATCTTGATAGCAGCCAAGACGCGAGATGACTGCATCTAGCTCACTGTAAGTCTGTTGAACTTTTTAGGCCAAAGTGGGTATCGAGTCTCAAAAGAGAAGGCACAGGTTGCCAGGGAAACAGTAGTTTACCTAGGCCTGGAAATTTTCTGTGGACATCAACAACCCAGCAGAGAATGGAAGGAAGCCATCTGCTGACTTCCAGAGCCCCATACCATCAGGGAGATGCAGGCCTTCCTGGGGGTGGTAGGTTGGTGTCGCCTATGGATATCAAACTATGGACTACTGGTAAAACCTCTGTATGAGGTCGTTAAAGCAGCCGAAAAGGGGACAATCAGGTGGACAGAGAATGCCAGGGCTGCATTTAAACAGCTGAAACACTCCTTGATGTCAGCCCCAGCTCTGCCGGACTTGACTAAACCTTTTGAACTGTTTACACATGAGCAACTGAATGTTGCTCTGGGGATACTGGCACAGCACCTTGGAGACCAGCAAAGAGCTGTGGCCTATTTTTCAAAACAACTAGGCAATGTAGCCCAGGGTTGGCCAGGATGCTTGAAAGCTGTGGCAGCAACTGTCCTTCTAATACAGGAGGCCCGTAAATTCACCCTTGGGCAGCACATTGCCGTGTATGTACCCCATGCAGTGATAAATGTGCTGGAGCAAAAGGGGGGACACTGGCTATCCCCTAGCAAAATGCTCAAATACCAATCTGTGTTGTTAGAACAGGATGATGTTACTCTAAAGACAACTTCTGTGGTAAACTCTGCGATGTTTTTATCATCCATGTTACTTGACAGTGTGCCTGAGCATGATTGTTTGCAGAAAATAGAGGAAACTTATTCCAGCAGACCAGACCTGAAAGACGTTCCTTTGAAGAACCCAGACTGGGAATTGTGTACTGATGGGAGCAGCTTCATGAGAAACAGTAGGAGGATGACCGGTTGCACTGTAACCACCTCAGATAAAATCACTGAGACAAAAGCCTTGCCTCCAGATGTATCATCACAGAAGGCTGAACTCATTGCACTAACGAGAGCTCTAGAACTGAGCGAGGGGAAGAAGGTGAACATATGGACTGATTCCAAATATACCTTCAGTGTTGTTCATGCCCATGGAGCTATTTGGAAGGAACATGGCCTGCTGACTGCTCAAGGTAATGAGGTTAAGCATGCTAAACAGATTCTTGCACTCTTGCAGAGTATTTGGAAGCCTTCAGAAGTGGCTATCATGCATTGCAAGAGTCTTCAAAAAGGGAAAACAGCCTCCGAACTGGGAAATCATTTTGCTGACGAAACAGCAAGAGGGATTGCAGAAAAAGGCATTTTTGCAGTGGTACCACAGAAAGAAATAGATTTGTCAGAATTTAACCCCAAAATACGATCAGAGGTATCACAAATTAATTAAGTTCCTTAAGGCTGAGTTCAAAGAAGATGGGTGGGCTGTTACCCTGGTAGGACAAGCTATAGTTCCACCCCCGCTCCTCCCGGAGATAGCCCAACGAGAGCATGAAAGTACCCACTGGGGAACAGAAAATCTTTTAAAGCATCTGAGGAAGGTAGTGATAGGGAGAGGGATGACTGATACTTTACAATCTATAACAAGCAAGTGTGAAACCTGCTGTAAAAACAACCCTGACACAAGCAAGAGAGTTGTGTTAAGAGTGACAAAAACAGGAGATCTCCTGGGAGATTATTGGCAAATAGATTTTGCTGAGATGCCATGCAAAGAGGGATGCAGGTATATACTGGTACTGGTTGACACCTTCAGTGGATGGCCTGAGGCATTCCCCTGTCACACCAACACAGCAAAAGAAGTAGTGAAAGCTTTGCTCAATCATATAGTACCAAGATTTGGGGTTCCTTTGGGAATGTCATCAGACAGGGGACCACATTTTCTTGCAACGGTGGTTGGGGAAGTTAGCAGGATTTTGGGACTTACCTGGGACCTGCACACACCATACAGGCCCCAGGCAAGTGGTAAAGTGGAACACATGAATGGGGCCCTCAAAACCCAGGTTTGCAAGATTTGTCAAGAGACATCCATGACATGGGTTCAAGCCCTGCCTATAGCCTTGCTGAGAGTCTGCACACAGCCAAGGCGGAGGGACAACATAAGCCCCTATGAAATATTTTATGGCAGGCCATACCAGGTTCCACACATCCCAGGGGAAATTCATATGAGAGGTAAAAATGATTTGCAGAAGTATTTAATGGTGTCCTGGTTTGAAAGACAGGTGTCTGTCAAGGAAGGCAGAAGCCTCTCTTGAAATGGAAAATGCAACTCCCTTCCCTCCGAATTATTATAATTTTGAAATTAAGGGGCTTTCAGGCAAAGATATGAGGGGTAGGAATAACAGTTCTTTACTAATATATATATATATATATATATAACAAGGCAAACAAACAACAATAACTATGGCAGTAACAGCAAACAGAACCACAAACCCAGTGCCAGCTCCTCTCGGCTGTAGGTCACCCCTCCCCCCCTTCGGTGCAGTTCTAGTCACAGCTGGCAGGGGCGGCTCAGGGTCCTGGGAAAGGATGGACGAAAAAAACTTTAACAAACCCTCTGGGCAGCTGGTCTCGGTGTCCGGCCGGACCCTTGGGAGCAGCAGACTGGAGCAGCAGAGACAAGCACAGATCCCGGGTGGCAGACGAGATGTAGCAAACTCCGGGGCTGCGGTGGAAGCGCCGGGAGGTCTCAGCTGGCGAGGGTGTGCGGGCTACAGTGTAGCGAAGGGGCCCAAGCAGCAGCAGGAGCAAAGCGGCTGCGCCCGGCTCGCAGCAGGGCAGGGAAAGGTGGGCTTCAGAATCCGGGTTTCTCAGGTGGAAGGAAAAAAAACCCGCCGAAAAGAAGAAACCTCCAGCTCTGACCCACACCTTCCTCACTCTGCGGGCACCAGCAAACCTTGCTCCCCCACCCCCTAGGTGAAAAACAAGTAGCTAGTTGTACCCCCGCCCTCTGTGGCTGGCCCTTTTGTTCTTTTTAAGCACCCAGTGATTCATCCCCTTGGAAACACATATGGGGAAAATTCTTTAAGAGAAAAAGAAGAACAGGAGAACTCCTCAAACCCCCAACAAATGGCTCTGAGTTCCACTTTGCAGAAGCTCCAGAGATTCATCATGTTATCCAAACCAATAGGATTGGACACACCTGCTCATCCATTCCAGCCTGGAGATTGGGTCTACATCAAGTGGTGGGACAGTGACCCCTTGCAAGCCAAGTGGAAGGGACCATTCCAAGTTTTGCTGACCACTTTTACTGCTGTCAAGGTTGCTGGCAAGGGACCGTGGATTCACTACTCCAAGGTGAAGAAAGCTTCTGCTCCCAAAACCACCAAGAAGACAGAGACTGATACAAATCCGAAGGATGCAGTTTAAACTCTTTTTCACATGTTTGCTGTTTGCCCAACTGGTAACCATGGTTCAGGGTTCGCCCCATGATTTGCATAGGACTGTAGTCCAAAATGTGTCCAAGGTTCTTATGTGGACCAAAGTGGGAGAATTAAGAAAGATCTGGATGAAAGTTGGAAAGGAACTCAAATTCTACATGAAGTAGCTTCCCGAAATGACACCTTAAAATTTGATCATATTTTTGACACCCTCGCTTCATGGCTACCAAATTGGGCCTGGGTAAAAGAAGCATTTATAACAGCTGTAATTGTAGTTATCATCTGTGTAATAGCCTGTGGAACAGCCGGTTGTGTAAACCGGTTCTGCGGGTAAAGTAGAGTAGAGACTAGACAAGGTAGAGTTTTGTTAGTCTCTAAAAGGGGGGAAATGATGCCACGATGATTATTTGCCTTTTCTTTTATACACCTTTTATATACCTTTCTATAATTTTTGTATTCTTAGTATTTTTTAGCCTACATTCTTAGACTTATTTTGTTAAGCTAGGAGACTAAACATCTTAGAAGCCCCAGACCCCAAGGACCTCTCCAGAACACATTTTGTAAACTACGATAGAACCATCCAGGGGGAAGGTTCCTTGGGGAGGGGAGCTCATTCAAGCCTCTCATTGGAAATCTTTGATAGATATGCTAATTAGTAAGACCTATAATGTTATACCCGATCTATGAGGTGTGTGCATTGAAGTGTGCATTTTTGGCGCATTCCACCTGGACGTGGTGCACCTAAGGATCCTTAAAATAAATACTGAGGTAAAACCCCTTTCTCCCCTTCTAACCATGTTTGATTCTTGATTTTAAGACCAGGAAAAGGCATCACTGGGATGAACTCGGGTGGGACTGGGAGTTAAGTGCGTGGCACTGGGAGGCAGAGTCCAGGGCAGGGTACTCGGTGCTGCGGATCTGCCTGGCAACTGATGAGTCATCAGCGAGAAGCGCACTCTGATTGGCTGAGGGGTGTCAGCTCCACGCACGGCCGAGATGGACACGCGGGGGGGCATTGGGAGTGACTGGGATGGACTGGGAGAGATTGGGAGTGACTGGGATGGACTGGGAGAGATTGGGAGGGCTCCCGAAAACTGCGGGGTGGGCAAGAGGCCACGAGGATGGGTACAAAGAGAGCTGAGAGGTCTGGGGTGGTTCCCAGGGAGGTTTTGAGGGGCTCCAGGGTCATTCCCAGGGCAGGGACCGAGGGGACACGCTCTGCCCCACGCTCACCTCTGCGGCCCATGAGGAACCAGGTGGACAATTCATAGTTGTGCCGGCAGTGCCTGTCCACCACAGCCCGTCTGTACTCCATCCATTCCAGGTTGCTGTTCCAGTACCTGGCAACCTTCTCCCCATACGGGGTGTCCCCCACAAACAGCCCCACATCACTGTCAAACATCACATACTGCTCCCGGTTGTAGATGAACCTTTTCATGAACCTCATTCGGTCAGTGCCGTTAACGAAGTGACACTCAGACTTAACCATCTCCTGGAACACCCCTGTATGTTCAGGGGACAGGTCAGGGAGTGCACCCCCCAGCAGCCCCCAGTACCCCCCAGCAAGCCCAGTGCTCCAGAGGCCACCCCGGATCCCTACTCCATACCCCCTGTGCCCCACGGCCGCCATGAGACCCTCCTGCCCACGGCCCTACTTCCTCTTTTCCACCTTTCTTCGTATTTTCCTCCCCCTTTCCCATAACTCCCCAGTCGCCAGCGCCCCCCCCCCCATCTGTTTGGGGGTCCCACCTCCACCTTTTCCCTCCTCTCCCCACCATTTCCACTGTCCCACAACTTCATGCCCCTCCTGCTCACCCGACAGCTCTGCATCCATAGCCAGGAGGGCTCTCAGCACCACCAGTGCCACCAGTACAGTCCCAGCTGCCGCCAGACACCCCATGGCCAGAGCCGGGCAGGTTCTGACACCTCCTCCCTCCCCAAATTCCCCTGGCGGGGGGCGCTGGAGGCGAGGGCGGGGCGCAGGTGGAGTCCAGGTGGGGAGCGCTGGGCTCTGCAGGTCTGCCCGGCAACTGGGGAGTCATCAGCATCTTGCACTCTGATTGGCTCAATATTGTTTGTGCCTCTCTGACTGGCTGAGGACAGGCCCAGGAGCTGAGAGAAGGACCAGGAGAGATCCCGCCCCGAGCACTGGGGGCACGGGCACAACAGACCGAGCCTGGGCACAGGGAGTGAATTTATTACCAACCAAATCACAGCAGCACAAGGAGAAGGGACAGAAATCTCTCCAACACCTTCCCCCACCCAACAGGGATCACCTGGAATGGGGGCCACCAGGGCTCTGCTCAACAGGGGTGTCTTGGTTTGAAAGACAGGTGTCTGCCAAGGAAGGCAGGAGCCTCCCTCGAAATGGGAAATGTAACCCCCTTCCCTCCCAATTATTATAATTTTGAAATTAAGGGGCTTTCAGGCAAAGATATGACGAATAGGAGTAACAGTTCCTTACATATATATATACATGTATATATATATATACGCACACACATGTACGTATAACAAGGCAAACAAACAACAATAACTATGGCAGTAACAGCAAACAGAACCACAAACCCAGTGCCAGCCTCTCTCGGCTGTCAGGCCCTTTCCCCTCCGGTGCAGTTCCGCTCACAGCCGGCAGGGGCGCTGGCGGCTCCCGGTGAGCAGGGCGGGTGCGATGGTTCCCCCACGGCTGCAGGGGGCGCTCCGGAGCGAGCTCGGGGAGCACGCGGTGATGGCGGCTCAGGGTCCCAGGAAGGGATGGAACAAAGGCTTCACAAGCCCCCTGGGCAGCCGATCCCGATGCCCCAGCAGGACCCTCGGGAACAGCAGGCTGTGGAATATGGGGTTATATTTGTTAAAGTCGTTAAGGCTTGTGCTCACCAGAAGGCCCTGTGGGAAAGGCACAGCTCCAGGCTGGACGGTTGGAAGTCGGTTCAGGGGTGAGACACAGTTATTGTTGTCACTGTTATTAATGTTTTAGAAGTTGTTTAGGTTTTTCTTAGTAGGTTTTTGTTGCTTATACAAAAGAAGGGGGAGATGTGGAATATGGGGTTATGTTTGTTAAAGTCATTAAGGCTTATGCTCACCAGAAGGCCCTGTGGGAAAGGCACAGCTCCAGGCTGGATGGTTGGAAGTCGGGTGAGGGGCCAGAGGCAGTTGCGGGTGAGGAGAGAGTCGCTTGAGTGACAGTTGGCAGTGAGACTGTGATTGGCTGGAGGAACGCGTGGACAGCATATGAGCAGGGAGCTGATTGGGTGATAGGATGCATGGACAGCAGCACTGCAGCTGTGCCAGCCAGTGGGTCAATTTGGCCATTACGCGGCTTCAGAAGCCGATTCCCCTGGGCCCTCAGCGCCATCAGAACCCGTATCCGATGCATCAGACTACCCTGAGATTAACCCATTCCCTACGGAATTGCCTTACCCCGATAAAAATCCCTACGCGGTCGGCCCCGTCGGCGCGGAACTCCCTGACCACGAGCAAGCATCAGACTCACTTCCTGCCCAGAATGATGACACTGTAACCCAGCGTTGGTGGAAGTGTAGGGAAGCCATGATGAAGGAGGGCGACTTGGCAGTCGTTACTGCCTGTCCGGTTATATATGCGCCGAACCAACACCCAGCCTACAGGGAACTAGACTATAAAGTAATTAAAGAACTGAGGATGCTAGTAAAGGAAAGCAGCATATCCTCCCATCACGTCCTAAGTTACCTAGAGTCCACAAATACAGCTTACGTTCTCATACCTAATGACTGGAAAAGCATAATGAGAGTGATCTTAACAATGACGCAGTTTGCAGTCTGGCTCACTGACTACCGTGAGCTGTGTATTACCCAGGCGGAAGTGCTGCAAGACAGAAATCCACCTATCGTTGCTGCACAACTAACCGGAGAGGGTCCATATGCAGTCCCTACAGTGCAAACAGGCTATCCGCATGATGTATATGATATCATCACCCGCCTTAGCCCTGCAAGCCCTGCGGCATCTCCGGGGGACGGGTATCGATGCTAACATGTCTTTTGCTAGGATTTTACAGGGTCCAGTGGAGCCGTTTGTATAGTTCCTGGACAGACTGCAAGCCGCGCTCTCCCAGCAAGTTGATAACGATGAGGCCAGAGCTATTCTGTTGCGGCAGCTTGCTTTTGTAAATGCAAATGAAGACTGCAGAAAAGCATTGCTCGCTGTTCATAACCCGCACACTTGCAACATAGTAGATAAGGTTAGAGCATACCAAAATGTGGGTTCTGCCACTTATCATACTAATTCTCTGGCCGCGGCTTTAGCCACGCACTTCCAGGTTCCGGACACACGGGCGGGAGGTTGTTTTAACTGCGGTTCAACCGATCATTTTAAAAAGGATTGGCCTCGACAAGGGGACGGGATAAAAACACCACTTAGAGATTGTCCCCCGTGTGGAAGAGGGAAGCATTGGGCTACTGATTGCCATTCACAGTACACTGTAAAACGGAAAGCTATACAACTGGGAAACTTCTGGCAGGGGGTGAGCCCATGCGCCCCGCAGAATCAAAGAAATGTGAGGCAAAACATTTGGCAAGCGAGCTCCTGCCTGCATCCACAGGCAGTGCAGGGTTGGACCTGGCCTCCAGAGAGTCAATAACTCTCATGACATCTTCCATGCACTTAGTTCCCACTGGAGTGTAGGGACCCCTTGGTAATAATATGCATGCTTTGCTAATAGGGCATTCCTCTGCCACCAAACTGGGGCTTTTTGTGCTACCTGGAGTTATTCATTCAGATTATGAAGGTGAAATACAAATTACGCTATGGACTCCCATGCCACCCTGCTTTATACCTGCAGGCCAACGCATTGCACAACTTATTCCGTTTTCCGGCAAAACCCCTGGTGGTAAGGGTAAATGTGGCACAAGTAACTCTGGTAGCACAGGTCAGCCACAGGTTTTCTGGACAAGCTCCCTTACAACAGTTCAGCCAACCTTGATATGCAGTATAGATGGTAAAAAATTTAAAGGGCTTGTTGATACTGGAGCTGATGTCTCTATTATTAAAAGCAGTGAATGGCCTAGTAATTGGCCCACAATCAGCCCCACATCGACCCTAATTGGGGTGGGAGGAATGCAGCACCCTAGACAAAGTGCTCACCTTCAGCTTGTCCCTGGCCCTGAAGGGCAAACTGCCCAGATTGCCCCATTCATTGCCACTATACTGTGTACATTATGGCGAAGAGATGTTCTGGGACACTTTGGAACTACCATACAAATAGACTCAACCTCACCAAAAAAACCTTTTTCATAGGGGCCATTGATCAGCCATTCCAAAATCAAATATTGGACATATGTAAGCTCACATGGTGGACTAAGGACCCTGTATGGGTTGACCAATGGCCCCTGCGGAAGGAACGGCTACAAAACTTAAAGCAGCTTGTAGAAGAACAATTGTCTTTAGGCCATATTTGTCCATCTTCTAGCCCTTGGAACACCCCTGTGTTCTGTGTACCCAAGAAAAATGGCAAATGGCGATTATTGCATGATTTACGAGCAGTAAATGCAGTCATTGAACCTATGGGTGCTCTGCAACCTGGGCTTCCACCACCTACAATGATTCCCCTAAATTGGCCCTTAGTAATTACAGACCTAAAAGACTGCTTTTTCACCATACCTTTACACCCTGATGATGCACCTCTTTTTGCCTTTTCTGTGCCTACCTTAAATCATGGAGAACAAATGAAGATATTTCCTTGGACGATATTGCCACAAGGTATGTGTAACAGCCCAACTGTATGCCAAAGGGTAGTTGGTCTTGCCCTACAGCCTGTCCGTTGTAAATTTCCTGCTGCAACCATGTATCATTATATGGCTGACATTTTACTTGCAGCCCACGATCAATCCATTTTATGTTCTATTCAGGTAGCTATCATGCAGGCAATTCAAGATGCAGGACTGATTGTGGCACCTGAAAAGGTGCAGCGTGAGTCCCCATGGCATTATCTGGGGTGGAGAATTACCCAACAGACCATCAGCAGTTTCTGTAACTCATTTAAAGCCTTTAAGGCTTTGTGTTCAAGACACCCTAACTTTAAATGAGTTACAGAAACTGCTAGGTTCTTTGAATTGGCTGCATCCTGTTTTGGGTCTATCTACAGAGCTTTTACACCCTTTATTTGACTTACTCAGAGGAAACTCCCACCTGCATTCACGTCAACAGCTAACCCCAGAAGCTAAAACTGCCCTTGCACACTGTGCTCAAGCACTAGAAAACCAACAAAGCTGGAGGTAGGATCCTGATAAACCTGTGTGCCTTGCCATAATTGCTAGCAAATTTCAACCTTTTGCTGTTCCATTTCAATGGTTCGCAAATGATAAAGACTCTTTACATGTACTAGAATGGCTATTCTTACCTCACACAGCAGTAAAGACTATGTGGACTGTTAATGACAAGTTCTTGAATTTAATTATAAAATGCAGAGAGCGACTACAAACTCTCAACGGCCAAGATCCACATAATCATCTACATACCTGCAAGTAAAGACAATTGTCATGGTTGCTATCAGAAGATGCTAACTTTCAAATTGCGCTTGCAGATTTTTCCGGACAGTTATCTATCCATTATCCCTCACATTGTTTATGGACAGAAATGGGTAACCTTCCCTTGTATGCAAAACATCGCTGCAGCATGACCCCTGTCAATGGACCAACTGTTTTTACAGATGCGTCCAGCAAAACCAACAAAGCTGCAGTGATTTGGTGTATAGATGACTCTGTCCAGTGGCATAAGAGTGTATTAATGTTAAAGGATGCTTCTGTGCAAATTTTAGAATTGGCAGCTATTCGATATGCCTTTCAATTATTCTCACAGGAACCACTAAACACTGTAACAGATTCCTCATATGCTGCCAATGTGGTATTCCATCTAGAATCTTCCTATTTAAAACATGTTAATAACCAGCTTTTGTTTACAGAGTTGAGGACACTGTGGACCTTGATTAACAGCTGGCAGCATGACTTTTATGTGTTACATGTTCGCTCCCATACAGGTTTACCTGGCCCTATTACAGAAGGTAACAATTATGCAGACATCATTGTGATGGCAGGTGTGGTACCAAATACTTTTGCACAAGCTAAGCTATCCCATGATTTTTTCCACCACAATGCTCGCTCTCTTGGCAAGCAATTTCAGTTGACTTCCTCACAGGCTCGTGATATCCTGTTGTCCTGCTCCTCCTGACATGGTATTGCTCCCACTCCTTTAGCAGAAGGCACTAACCCCCGAGGTTTAACTGCTAACTTCATCTGGCAAACTGATGTCACCCATATCCAAAAGTTCGATTGCTTAAAATATGTTCATGTATCTATTGACACCTATTCCCATTTTCTAATGGCAACTGCCCACACTGGAGAAAAGGCCCATGATGCCATCCGGCATTGGCTTACCTGTTTTGCCACTCTGGGCCTTCCCGAAACCATCAAAACAGACAACAGACCTGCCTACACCTTGGAAAAAGTTCTTCTTGCAGCAATGGGGTGTGTCGCACAATACGGGCATTCCCCACTCTCCCACAGGGCAAGCTACTGTCGAGCGTGCCCATAGAACCTTAAAAACGATGCTCGAAAAACAAAAGAAGAGGGAGTTGGGGTGCCCTCACGACAGACTAGCCAAAGCCCTGTATGTCCTCAATTTTTTAAATCGGGATGAGACGGGACAGACTGCTTGCGAGAGACAGTATTCCTTCGACACAAAGGCTCATCTAAGACCTCCAGTAATGGTAAAGGACTTATTAACCGGACAATGGAAAGGACCCCTGGACTTATTAACACGGGGCAGGGGTTATGCCTGTGTCTCCACAGGCCACCATGTGGAGTGGGTTCTGTCACAGTGTGTGCGACCTTTTGTCACACCATCCTGATCCCATGTGTATACAGTTACTATGTTATAGGTATATGTTACAGTTTTTGAAAAGTTGTTGCAGTTATTATTGTTGTCACTGTTATTAATGTTTTAGAAGTTGTTTAGGTTTTTCTTAGTAGGTTTTTGTTGCTTATACAAAAGAAGGGGGAGATGTGGAATATGGGGTTATATTTGTTAAAGTCATTAAGGCTTATGCTCACCAGAAGGCCCTGTGGGAAAGGCACAGCTCCAGGCTGGATGGTTGGAAGTCGGGTGAGGGGCCAGAGGCAGTTGCGGGTGAGGAGAGAGTCGCTTGAGTGACAGTTGGCAGTGAGACTGTGATTGGCTGGAGGAACGCGTGGACAGCATATGAGCAGGGAGCTGATTGGGTGATAGGATGCATGGACAGCAGCACTGCAGCTGTGCCAGCCAGTGGTTGCCCTTCTGCTGTTCAGTTCTGTTAGGCTTCAGTTTGGTTTCAGTTGACATTAAGAGTATAAAGAGGGGGTGATTTTTGGAAATAAACTGATCTTCTTGGGACATACAAGGGAGTCTGTCGTCTTTGTTCCCCACTGCTACAGCAGGCTGGAACAGCAGGGACGAGCACAAAATCCCGGGTGGCAGATGAGATATATCAAACTCTGGAGCTGCAGCGGGAGCTCCGGGAGGTCTTGGCAGGCATGGTGTGCGGAGCTACAGTGTAGCGAAGGCTCAAAGCAACCACGAAGGAATGGAGGGGGACAGGGCGGCCACGCCGCAGCTCCCAGCAGGGCGGGGAAAGGTGGGCTTGGGATCCTGGGGTTTTCCCTGAGGCACCCCAGCAGATGGTGAAAGGGTCCCTCTTTTAGTGAGGAAGGGTGTTACGGTCCCAGTGTAACAGCTGCTCCAGCAAGCAAGCTCCACTCAGGGTAGAAGGAAGGCAGCTGAAAGCAGAAACTTGCAGCGGCAACAAACTCTCCACAACGACAAGACCCCTCCTCTCCATCTGAATGCCAGGAGAACAAGAGAGCTAGAGGCTGTACCCAACCCCTTTTTCCCAGTTCAAATCTCATGGCATCCCCCACCCTACACGAGAAAACCCCAGCTGAAAGAGAGTAGCCAGTTGGACCCCTCCCCCTGTGGCCAGGTCTTTTGTCTCCCTTAAGTATTTAGTAATTTGTCCCCCTGGCAACATTTATGGGGAAAATTGTTTAAGAGAAAAAGAAAACAAAAGGAGAACTCCTAAAACCTCAACAGAGGGTCACTGGGGATCATCCAACGCTGATCCTCCCATGGGGGATGGAGCTGGAGCAACGCATGAAGCTCTTTCCACACTCGGGGCACTCGCAGGGCTTCCCTTAGTGGTGCCTCCGTTGGTGTTGGGTCAAGGTCAAGTGAGAGCTCTGAATCTCTTCCTGCACTTGGGGCACTTGCAGGGCCTCTCCCTGGTGTGGATGTACTGGTGGGCGACGAGCTGGGAGCTCTAGCTGAAGCTCTTCCCACATTCCAAGCACTCGAAGGGCCATTCCCCAGTGTGGATCTTGTGGTCCTTGATGAGGTGGGAGTTCTTGCTGAAGCTCTGCCCACATTCCAAGAACTTGTTCCCTGTGGTGGATCCTGCGATGGGTAACCAGGTCAGACTTCCATAGGAAGCTCTTCCCACATTCCAAGCACAAGGAGGGATGTTCCTTAGTTTGGATCTCCTGGTGCCGGATCAGGTGGCAGCTCTGGCTGAAGCTCATTCCACGTTCCAAGCACTTGTAGGGTGTCTCAGCTTGAGAGACGATTTAAAAGAGGACACTCTGGAGTGAGTGTTGCCTCCTCTACAGGGTTCCCATAATCCCTTTCCACCAGTAGGAAATGGGTATTAATAGATGAAAGTGAAAAGAACTCCAACGGTTTATTAACAAACAGAATGCCCACAAGGCAAGAAAAAACAGTAAATAACTGCTAGATATTAAATTGTCAGCCCTTACCCCCTACATGCATCCTGGGACAAAAGACCCAAAACGCCGGAGAAATCCCCGCTCTCGACACCCGGTACAGGACGGCGCCGGCTTCTCCCTCAGGGGAAAAACCAACCACGGGCTATCCCGAAGGAGTTGAAAGCCCGGGGCTCAGCCGGCGCTGAACTCGTCGCCAGGGCGGGCTCCGCGGGGCTGAAGCCCCGGGGTGTTTTCTCTCCCGGCTCCGCCCGGCTCGCAGGGGCTTTGGGCTGCAGCGGCGCCGCTGCGCTCCTGCCGGCGCGGAGCCCCCGGGCTCCGACAAAGCCGCTGCTCAGTTCCCTCCAGGCACCCCAAGGCCCGCCGCTGCAGCCTCTCCGAACCAAGGGAAGGAAAAAATCCTCTGTTTGCCTGGGCCAAAAAAGCTTTTCAGCCAAGCAAAAAGCCACGGTGGACAGAGAGCGGTGGAAAACCTGGGCAGCGAGGTTTCAAAACGCCCGCGCAGCGAACAAGGAGCCTCTCCCCGCCCCAGCCCCACACACGGCCTGTCCCGGGCTCCCGGGGTGTAAGAGATGGTCCGAAGATCCCTCATCTGCCTCACGATCATCAACGAGGACAGAGACTGAAAATCCTAAAAACCCCAGAAGGAAAAGAGGACTTGTGCACAGGAGTCCTGGCCTGGCTGAGGTGAGATGTTTGCCAAGTGTTGCCTGCAGGTGTGCCCGCAGAGGACTGGTATGCATTCCTGAGGAACAGGTCACGCTGGCTGGTGCCGTTCTTGCTGCCTAGGCGGGAAGGACTGCACTGAAGCGAGAAGGAAGGACCTGTCCTGTACATCTGCTCCCATACCCCAACACAATGGGCCTCACAACACAATGGTTGTAGATTTCCTCACCTGTTGGCCAGCTGCCCCTCGCTTTCAAAAAGACTATAAAGGGACTCTCTGAATTAACCCTGTTGAGTACTCCCCACGGAAAGAAGATGGATCTATTGGCAGGACCACGAGGATTCTGCCTCACCGTTGGTAGCTATTAATCCCCCCCCCCCTTTTCTCTCTATTCTTTGTTTCTTTATATCTCTCCCTCTCCTCTATCACATAATCGTGTTGTTGGCACTCAATAAAGTGCACTGTTTTGATTTAAACTGAAAACCCCATTTTTGTGTCTTTTGCACTCTGAGATCGGTTAACGAGCCATCACGACTCCAGCTTCTATTAGTGGATCATGACACGGGGCTTAAAAATACCATAACCATTCTCTAGGCACAAAGCAGAGGATCATGGAAACTACCATCGCAATAACTCACTCCACGACAATTGTGTATACAATAATCATATATATATGTATCCATAAAAGCATGTACTGAACTCTGGATATAGCAATGTGCACAGAGGACAAGAGTGGAGAGGCTGAACGAACAACAGGGGAGATGTGGAATGTATGGACAGAGCAAAATCCCCAAATGCTTTAGCCTGATTCCCAGCTTTCCCATGTTTCAAGGACTTTGTCTGCTGGATTTGAATGAACTGAGATCTCACCGTGAAAAGCAGAGCAGTCTGGAACCAGACACTGCTCTTGGAGTCAAAGTCTGGAGTTGCCACATTACAGTTTTGAAAATATATTGAATAAAAAACTCCATTACCCACAATGTTTCCCTCCCTGACCTTCCTAACACATAACAAAAAGTGATCGATTTCTTTTTAAAGGGTGGAAAAAAAAATGCAAAATGAACATTGAAAATGTTCCCTCATAAAAAGTCACTTTGAGAAAATACAGAATAATGAAGTGTGTCTAGAGAAACCTGCTGTAATCTCTCAGGTTTTTGACTCAGTGCCAGCTCAGAGCCGGGCTCTGTCTCCCAGGTGCCCAAGTCCCCGGGCCAGCTCCGAGCAGCCTCTCCCGGCTTTCCAGCCCGGCTTTTCCCCGGCTCTGCCCTGGGCAGGCACTCGGAGTTTCCGTGCTGCCCCTGCCCCGCTCAGCTCCCCGTGCCCCGCGCTCGGTGCCCCTGGGTGTCACTGACCGAGGCAGTGACGAGCCCCGGTGCCCAGGCAGAGCCCCGAAGGACACCCCTCGGCCCCGGCCTCCCGCGGGACACGGAGCCACTGCCCACAAGGCCCTGGCATGTCCGGCCGGCCAATTCCTCCTGCCCGAACGGCCCAGGCTGCAGCCCCAGGGCTCTGCAGGGCGGGGCTGCGGCTGTCGGGTGCGAGCGTGGCCGAAGCCTCCCACAGCTCTGGACACGGCAGGGGCTACAAGGGCACAAGTCCGAGGCTGCTCCGTGCCCGTTCCAGTCTGTCCCTCTGTGGCTGGGGTGCCGGCTGTGGCTCTTTGTGACACGGGCGCGGGTCAGGGCCCTCGGTGAAGGCGGGACACTGTGGTGCTGTCACGAACGAGAGTGTTGGAGATCGCTTAAAAAATCAGTGGCAAGGGTATGAGCAGAAGTCAGATTTAACATTAAGCGACAAAGCACAAGTTCGTTGGCAAGATTCACTCTACTACCTACAGGACAGCTAGGGCACAACAAGGGAGAACAAGCAACAACAAAACCAAACAAAATCCAGGCAATCAAAACAGAAATGAACTGAGAACTCTCTAGGGGGTGTGGGGGGGTGTGTGGGTGGATGTTTAGGTGCGTGGGACAAAAGACAGTGCGGGCAAGGATAAATAGGAACACGGCCTAAAAGCTTAACTTCTACCTGAACTTATAACTTAACTTACACCTTAACCTTAACAATTCAACAGAGGAATAACACTTAACAGCATTTAACCTTACTTACAGCTGTAACTTCCAAGTTATACTTAGCAGCCTAAGAGAAAAACAACACTTAAAAACACTGAATTTAGTTTATAACTTACGTTTAAGAACTTCGCAAAAGAACAACACTTAGCAGCGTTTAAGTTTATAACGGAACCTTACCTACAGGCCTAACTTAGCTATCCAAGGTACTTGAACACCTGAGAAAGAAATATTTCTCCCAGATTTGCTATAGCATATGTGCAGGGGCACACACACAGACAGAAACAGTCAGTGCAAGCAAGGTTCCTGCGAAAAATTCCCCTCAGAAGTCAGTGAAATCCTCACTTTGGATGCTTCTTCCTCTCCCGCTGGGCAAAGGATCAGGCCTCGAGGAGTGAAGGTATCGGCCCAGGACAAGTCGTGGTTCAGCAATCCTCCAGGTATAGCAAACCTGAGGGTTTGCTGGCTCTGAGAGGCTCCCTCAGAGGGAGATTGCTGGTCACAGCCTGCAGTGGCCCAGGAGAGCTCAAAGGGTCTCCTTTTGGGCCGCTGTTGATAGGGTCACAAGAGAGTGGGCTTCAGTCATAACGATGTTTCATCCCGGCCACAGTTTGGGTGGGCACTTTCTCTGAAAGTGTGAGAACAGGAATGTTATGCCATTCAAGCAAGATGAATCTTTTCCAAGGCTGGTCATAAGGAAAGCAGGAGCTTGTTAGCAATTCCTGAGAGCAGAGAGTATTTCTGACAAGCTCGGAAAGAGCTGAGCCCAGGTGCTGTTTTCAAGGCCAAGGCCTAACAAGCATTTCTCAGATCACACTGCAGCCTGGAAAGGAAGAGGGGGGAATGTACCACCACACTGGGATCTCAGGGGTGCCCATGGCCTGGGGTGATGCTGGCCCGATGCCAGGCACCCACCAAAGCCACTCTGTCCCTGCCCCCTGCAGCGGCACAGGGGAGAGAAAATTTAAGCAAGGGTTCCTGGGTTGGGATAAGACTGGGAGAGATCCCTCAGCAAACACTGGCATGGGGAACACAGACCCTGCAGTAATCACGCAAGGACATGGACTTCACACACAAGATGGAAAGTGCAAAGCCTTTATTGTGCACGCAGAATTCCCTCAATACCAGCACCTAACAGGATATAACATCATAGAAACAGGAAAGATGTTCACCACAGTGTCCCCGAACCACCTGGGATAGTGCACAGACATTGCCTATTATGGTAACAGGCAAACAATACCCTATAAGGTCACAAACTACAATTATCACTTCTCATAGGCCCAACACTGTCCAGAAACCCACAATCCTCTCTCAGCCCATCCCCAGTGACCTGGATGCACTCCCAGGGTCACCTCTGGGCTCAGGAAAGAGGCTCTCTCTCCCGCCTTCAGGGCCTATCTCTCTTCTAGCACATAGTGCACCCCAACAGACCCAGCCTGGGGAAAGGGATTGAATTTATTACCAAGCAAATCACAGCAGGAGAAGAAGTGAAAGAAATCTCTCCAACATCTTCCCCCCACTCAACAGGGTTCATCTGGAACAGGGGTCACCAGGGCTCTGCCCAACGGAGGTCACTGGGGATCATCCAATGTGGATTTTCCCATGGGGGATGGAATTGGAGCAGTGCACGAAGCTCTTCCCACACTCAGAACACTCGTAGGGCCTCTCCCTGGTGTGGATGCACCGGTGGATGATGAGTTGGGAGTTGTGGTTAAAGAGCTTCCCATATCAGGGCACTTGTAGGGCCATTCCCTGGTATGGATCCTCTGGTGGTGGATGAGGTTGGAGCTCTGGTTGAAGCTTGGCTTCTACCTGTGCAAGAAGGTTGGGGGGGGCCTGGGGGTCATGTCCCCCCTCCCCCGGAGCTGTGTGAGCTCCCCCTGGGAGCCCCCAGCCTGGTGTCACCCCCTTTGCTCTGCCCACAGAGCTCCTGAGCCGGCGGCGGCCGCAGCCCCTCCCCATGGCCTTGGGCCCGGCCGGGACCCCCCACTCTGTCCCCGTGCTGATTTTGGGGGGGTTCGTGTGTCCCCCCCAGCCCTGCTGTCACTCTGCCCCCACCCAGCTGCTCCCAGTGTTCCCAATAAAGCTTCCAAGTTCATCCTGGTCCCGTTTACTGGGGGGCTGGGGGAAGGGACTTGGGGGGACCCCGCAGGGGTGCTGATATTGGGGGGGGGGCAGAACCTGCCCTGGAATGGGTTGGGAATGGGGACCCCTGTTTGTCCCCCTCATGTCACCCCGCTCCGGGTGCTGGGAACCCCCTGGCTGTGGGCGAGGAGCTTGAGCAGGGGAGGGGCACAGGGATGATGGGAAAGGTGTCTGAGAGGGGGGTAAGAGGAGGGGGGACAGCAGGAAAGGTGTTCCCATGGGAGTCTCTTCGTGTCCTCATCATTTGATCTCTTGAGCCGTTCCCTGGTGCTCAAGGGGGGTGGGGAGCTGGAACCTCGCTGAGGGGTCCTCAAACACCCTGACCCTCCCTAGGGGTCTCATGGTGGGGTTTCCCCAACCCAGCAGCTGGTGCTGCGGCCACTGTGGGGAGGAGGGGGTGGGAAACGGGGGTCTCGGGTGGTCCCTTGAGCTCCCAACCTGCTGTGGGGTGCTGGGGGCTGCTGGAGGGGGGCACCCCCTGACCTATCTCTTTTCCCACAGAGGTGTGTTCCATTTCTGGGGAAAAGCCCACTGTCACTTTCTTGATGACAACAACAACTGTGTGAAGTTCGTGGACAGGAACATCTACAACTGGGAGCAATTTGGGCACAGGGGATACCCCAAAATTTTAAGGTGGGATTGAGTTGTTTTGAGGTGGAATCGAGTAGTTTTCATGGGATGGAGTTGTTTTGAGGTACCTTCAATCCCTCTCGGCTTTTGGGGTGCAGAGCTGTGAGGGACTGTGAAAAACGAGGTTCGCTCTCCTGTTAGGATTTAAAAGTTTAATGAAGGACAATAGGAGACAAAGACAAGAAAGCAAAATTCACAGCGCTGCGTGCTTTGGCACTCAGCCAAGAGCACACCTGTTATTTCAGAGACACCCTTTACATACCTTTCCTATTGCATCAGCCTAATGCATATTCATAATCAATTATGCATATTCAAACTTTCCCCCAAACTAGTTTACATGTTCCAGGAGCTGTTTAGCATGGCTCCTCCTTGGATCTGCCTTTTTACAGCATGCGCATTTCTTGGCTGTGGTTTTAGTCAGTTTTTATTATCACCCCCAGAGTGGGCTTTGGTCCATGGTTTCTGCAGACGGTACTTGCTGATAGTTGGCGTGTCAGTAGCAGGGGTCCTCACACGTTGGTTGGATGTTATCCACCCAAGCAGACAGTTTAATTACCACAAGCATAACTATATTAGCTATTTCACTATTATGTCTAAGTTTAGTTAATGACAGAAGTAAAGGCATTAGTTATTGTTACAAAACTACATCTTTATAACAAAGCTACTTTAACATTATACATATAGCATCTATTTGTAACAAAGCTACTTTTACATATAGCATCTATTTGTAGAAAGCCACTATTATAATATGTATCTATTACCATAACAAAGCTACTTTAACATCATTCGTTTTAACATTCGCAGAAAGCCAATATTATAACATTTCTCTACCACAGGGACTGAAATGTTCTGGGTTAATGGCTCAAACCATTGGCCATTGGCAAAAGCAGTGGGGGCTTTGCTGGCCATGGGCACAGGAAGCACCCAGGGGCACAGGGGGTGAACACCCAGCCCCCGAGGGGATGAGCCGTGCCTGGAGCCAGGGAAGGGCAGAGGCCGATCAGAAGCAGATCCTGCCAGGTGGGACAGGGCTTTGGAGCAGGGCAGCGCCCTCCCTTACACAACTGGCTCAGCTCTGGAAACTCGCCCGGGCAGGCCGGGACATTCACACAGAGGGCTGGAAGTTTCCATCCCTTCGCATGGGCCATACCTGGCTTAACTGTGCTGCTGGGAGGGGCAGGGCCATGTCTTAGAAAAGGCCATAAACCATCAGAGCCCCCCAAAGTGCCCTGGGAGCCACAGTGTGACATCAGTGTAAAACTCCCCCTGGGGGAAGTATCTGGGTGTTCCCCCCCTGTGCCCCTGGGTGCTTCCTGTGCCCATGGCCAGCATGCTTCCTGTGCCCATGGCCACCCGGTGTTTCTGAGTCTTCCCCCAGCCTGGGACCATCACTGAGACCAAGGAGAGGGACATTGTACCAATCAAAACCAAAAGTTTTGTTGTCGGATCCACGGCTGCTGACTGTATATCTTTCTACTCTTAGTTTCTTTCTTTTCCCTTTGTTGGGGTTTAGGAGACTTCCTTTTGTTTCTTTCTCTGGGGGAATTTTATCCCATATGTGTTGCTAGGAGACAATAACGACCGGGTACTTATGAGACACACTAGAATTTGCCAAGCTCAGGGGAGAAGGGCACCTGGCTGCACTTCTCTTATCTGAGGGTTTCTCTTGGAGGGGCAGAGATACCAAGAGAACTGGGCTGGGGAAAAGGGGGCTGGAGCAGCTGCTAGTTCTCTTGCTCTCATGGCTTCGGAGGGGGACAGTCGAGCTGCTGCTTGAGGGGAGGGAACTCGCTGCCGCCGCCAGAGCCCAGCCCTGCCCTGCTGCTTCTGCAGTAGGTGAGTCTTCGCTCATGAGAGCAGCCACTGGACTGGGACCTTAACACCCTACCTCACTAGAGAGGGACCTTCACCATCTGCTTGGGTGCCTCAGGCGAAACCCTGGGATCCCCGAGCCCCATTCCCCTCCAGGGGGGGCCTCTCCTGCCCGTGTTTGGAAGCCAGGCTGCCGCTGCCCAGCCCCCTGCCATTCCTCTGCCACTGCTCAGGGGTTTCTTTTGCTACACTGTAGCCAAGCACCCCCTGCCTGCCGGGAGGTCCTGCAGTTCCAGCTACAGCTGTGAAGTTTCTGCTGCCTCTTGCTTGCTGCCCCGGGTGAGCCTGCCCTGCTGTTCCAGCTTTCTGCTTCCAAGGTCCCTGCTACAGCTCATTTCGCTATTCAGAGGGGCACCAGGACCGGCTGCCCCGGGGAGGTTGTAAAGGAAGCCCTTTTTCCATCTCTCCCGCCAGCCTGGCCGCCATTACCCACGTGGAGAGGCAGCTGAGCTCGAGCCACAGCGCCCCCTGCAGCCGCGGGGGAACCATCGCACCCGCCCTGCTCACCGGGAGCCGCCAGCGCCCCTGCCGGCTGTGACCGGAACTGCACCGAAGGGGAAAGGGCCTGACAGCCGAGAGAGGCTGGCACTGGGTTTCTGGTTTTGTTCGTTGTTGCTGCCACTGCTGTTGTTTGTTTGCCTTGTCATACATACTAGTAAAGAACTGTTATTCCTTTTCCCATATCTTTGCCTGAAAGCCCCTTAATTTCAAAGTTATAATAATTCGGAGGGAAGGGGAGGTTCCCATTCCAAGGGAGGTTCCCTCCTTCCTTGACAGACACCTGTCTTTAAAAACAAGATACTCTTATACATTTTCTGAAATGTTACTTTTATGCTTTTATATGACTACAGACGGTAACCGAAAGGGCTCCAAACCTGATTTTACATGGCAACCAAACTGTTCTAAAATAAACCCCTACAGAAATATATTTATAAGCACAGATCAGTCACTGTTGTTTCACTCTAATCTGTCTCAGGGGATCCATGAATCAGAACCTGGGTTACCCTCACCTTCAGGGGCGGGGCGGAACAGGAGCTGGACATGGGGGAAGCTTCTGGAAGCTGCTCACGGAAGCCAGCCCTGGAGCCCCCCTGCTACCAAAACCTGTCCACGCAAACCCAATACACCGGATCCAAACATAAATCACTCAGAACAGGGGTCACCAGGTCTGTGCCCATCGTGGGCCACTCCGATGGGTGATAAAGTTGGAGGAGGGGATGAAGCCCTTCCCGCAGTTGGGGCACTCACAGGACTCCCCTTACCAGTGGGTCCGTTCATGTGAGGTCAAGGCAGAGCTGTAGGAGAAGCTCTTCCCACACTCAAGACACTCGTAGGGCCTCTCCCCAGTGTGGGTGCGCAGGTGCATGACGAGGTGGGATTTGCGTTTGTAGCTCTTCCCGCAGTCGGGGCAGTGGAAGGGCCTCTCCCCTGTGTGTGTTTGCTCATGCATGAGGAGATGGGAGCTGGTCCGAAACCTCTTCCCGCACTCGGGACACTTGTAGGGCCGTTCCCCAGTGTGGATCTTCTGGTGGTGCTTCAGGTCGTGGCAGTCTTTGAACCTCTTTCCACAGTCAGGGCACTCATAGGGCCGCTCCCCAGAATGGACAAGCTGGTGGGTGAGGAGGCGGGAGCTCCGGATGAAGCTTTTCCCACATTCCCCACACTCATAGGGCCTTTCTCCTGTGTGGACACGCTGGTGGATGATGAGGTTGCAGCCATCAGTGAAGCTCTTCCCGCACTCTAAGCACTCATAGGGCTTTTCCCCAGTGTGGATCTTCTGGTGGCGGGTCAGGTGCTGCCTTTGCCTGAAGCTCTTCCCACATTCCAAGCACTCGTAGGGCTGTTCCCCAGTGTGGATCATCTGGTGCTGGATCAGGCAGGAGCTCGTGCTGAAGCTCTTCCTACATTCCAAGCACTTGTAGGGCTTCTCCCCACTGTGAGGCTTCTCCACCAGCTCCGACCTCCACTTCCACCTGGATCTCTGGTTGCTTTCCTGGCACAGGGGCGGTCTTTCCTCCTCAGAGCACCCTTGGCTGGGTTTGCAGCCCCTCCTTCTGCGGGATCTCCAGGGCTTTTCCTCCCCATTAGATTCCTGTGCCGTGGAGCCACTCAAAACAGCCTCTTCCACAATGTTCTGACGTGGGGATTTTTCCTCCCTAGTCTCTGTCTGCAGCTCAGTGCCTGGGGGAGGAAGGACAAGGAGAGGATGGGATTTGCCTCCATGCCACAGGGAAGGGGAAGGAGATCCCCATAATCCTTCCGCAACAGGAGAGCGTCAGCAGCGCAGTTGTCCTGCAGCTGGCGGCGATGCTGGGCTGGGAGATGGAGCAGAAGAGAGGGGGAAAGGGGCAGTGACTTCCTCCTCACCTGCCTGGGTGTCCCGGGGCATCTTCCTCTTCCTCATGGCCTCCTCCTCCACCTGGCCACTTGAAGGATGTCTTGGGAATGACAAATCCTGTTTTGGGGGTAAACAAGGGGCGAGCGCATTGGCTTGGGGGTTCCTCCTGCTCAAGTCCATCTCTAGAAGTCACAGGGCATCTTGTGTCCATAAAAAGCACCAAAACACCAAGATTCAACCCAAAGTAATCCCTCTCCGGTATCTTCAGTTTTTGGTTCTGGGACTTGCACCTGTCTGGGCTGTTGGGGGTCCACCCCCTGGGGGTCCACCCTCTCAAGGCTGCTGAGGGTCCTGGGAATCCCAGGGGTCACCCCTACCCAGGGTTCCCCTCTCTCCCAGCCCACCCTGCACTGAGGTCCCTGCTCTGGCTGTCAGAGGTCCCCTCTCTCCCGGCTCCTCCTTTTACTGTCCAGGTGTCCTGGGGCTCCACCCTTTCCAGACTGCTGGGAGTCCCTCAGTAATGTCCGTCTTCATTCTCCCCACTCAGGGGGTCAAGGGTTCCCCGACCCATCCCGGGGGATCCCCCAAAAGCCGTGTTTCCCCCCTCTCCCTACTGTACCACCGATCACCATGTAGTACCAGAGCCTGAGCCAGGAAGACAAACCCCCAGTGCAGGGGGAGGGGTTCTTGCATCCCCCGTCCACCACTGGGGCTCGGCCAGCAGCCACCACCGGAACTCCCCCAAAAAAACCCCTCCTAAGGGCCACCCAATATTCCCCAAGGTGCATTTGTGGCTCAGCTTTGGAGTCCTGCTGATGCCATGATGATTTTTTGCCTTTTCTTTTAAACCTCTTGTATACCTTTTTACAACTTCTGTATTTTTAGTCCTTCTTGCCTACATTCTTGGACTTGTTTGATAAGCTAGCAGACTAAACATTTTAGAAGCTTCATAGCTAGGGATCAGTGTGCTCAGACCCCAAGGTCCTCTCCAGAACACATTTTGTCAACTAAGAGAGGACCATCCAGGGGAAGGTTCCTTGGGAAGGGGGGAGGCTCATTTGAGCCTCTCACTGGGGAATTTTTGATAGATATGCTAATTAGCAAGACCTATAATGTTATACCCGATCTATCATGTGCGTGCATTGCGGTGTGCATGGAGGTGCATTCAATCTAGACGTAGTGCACCCAAGGATCCTTAAAATAAATACCAAGGTAAAATTCCTTTTTCCCTTCTAACCGTGTTTGACTCCTGATTTTAAGACCAAGAAAAGGCATCACTGCAACATCCAAACATCCCTCCCAAAAAAGAGAAAAACTCACAGAGCCTCCCTTCTCCCCAAGATATTTTGGGCGAACTCCAAATACCCACACCCGCCCTGAAAAAAAGCCCTCTCACGGATCCCTGAAGATATTTGGGGTGAGCTCCCCCTCCCAGGTCATCTGTGGGATGAGGGGGGTGATGCTGCTGGGAGGGCTACTGAAAGGAATAAAAAGAATGTCTCTCTACAAACAGAGCTGTAGATAAGGCCAGAGACTGATAGATGAGATAGCAAGATAGTAACAGGAGGAACCATTCACAAGAACATTACTAATTGACATGGAACCCTGCTCAGCCAAGGCCATGTTAAAATTCCCGAACTTGGAGAAGAACAAAGATACAAAAGGGAAGCACATTAGAAGGGGACACCTAGCAGGTGAATCGGGAAGTCTGTACCTTCCAAGTACCTCAGCCAGTGGGCAAATAGAGAGGGAGACACTGCAGGGAAAATTAGGATAAAAAGGAGGTTGCTTCCTCCAACAATTCGAGAGGCCCCATGGGAAATGCTCCATGGCCTCTCCCTTTGTTCATGAATAAAGTTACAGGACTCCTCTGTCTCATTTTTCTACATAAACCTCTAGCAATGTGAATTTTCCCACACAACTTGGGGGCTTCTCCAGAATTCCTTCCACCATTCAGAGCCGGCGGGCAGCGAGTGGAGCTGAAGGTGCCTCACCCCGTTTGGGTGATTGGCTCCCTTTGGCGGTGGCCGGCACCGGGCGATTGATTGGGTACCCGAGAGTGTCCAGGAGACAGACGAGTGATGGACCAGGGGTGTCTGTGAAGAGTCCACAGAGAGGGAGCACTGAAAATCTCACCAGTGAGTACAGTGGGATCTCTAGGGAGTAAATATGGCAGGGCACCAACGGAGGGTGACAAGGGAAAACCACGTCCAGGCAAAAGGGATGATGATCCTGAAATACCTCCAAAGGGTCTCTTGGGAGAATGTTGAGGTAGTTTGCACATTTTCTCAGAGGAAATTAGGGACATGGATAAGGACATGGACACCCAGGGGGGCAATAAGGGAAGTCGAGAAGGGGTCTCAGCAACAGGGGACAGATGGTGTTGGTGTGCTGGGAAAGGACTGGTTGAAGGGGAATGTGCAGGAATACGGCTAAGGCAAGTAGCAGCAGGAGGAATCCACGTGGTAAGAAAAAGGAAGACGGAAAAGAGGAGGAAGAGAAAAAAAATGAGGATTGGGATTTTTTACAGCACCTTCCCCCATCTTATCCTCAAAATTTGCCAGCTGCAGTTCCTTTCAATCCCCGCTTTCCAGGACAGCGAAAACAAGGAGGTCAGGATTTCAGGGCGTTTCTCTGTGGTGTGGAGTGGCAGGACCGGGCGCAGAGGTGTGGGACAGGGCAGCACAGGCTGGGGGCCTGTGGGGAGCTGCGGGGCCGGGCCGGGGCTGTGGGGCAGCTGGGCCTCAGCGCTGGGCGCTGCCTGACCCCAACACCCCTCGGGTAAGGCCGGCAGTGGCCCCTGGCCCCTATGAGGCTGCGGGACGCCCCGGCCGCTGCCCGGCCCCATGGAGCTGCCGGCCCTGCCCAACGGGGGGGCCGCGTTTGGACACTGCGGCAGGACAGGGACCGGTTCTGGGATACGGGGTGTGGAGAGGAGGGTAAGCACAAGGAGGAGAGGAAGGAACATCTGGGAAATGCAGATTCTATGTGGAAGGATCAGGATTTTTTTTACAAGGATTTTGTTTGGGTCACTGCAAAAACAAATGATTTTACAGAAAGCTCAGCAGCTGTCAGAGGATGAGCACCCACAGGCAGTGAGGGGGGATGGAGGAGTGGCAGAAAAAGCCTGTGGAGGAGTTGGTCAGAAAGGCACAGCAGATGAATGCAAGAAGGGATGAGGAAAAGGCCAAGGTGAAGGCAAAGGCCATGGCACAGTTTCTACAGCCCCTGAGGGATGAACAACAGGGCCCAAGGGAGCCCTCAAGACAGAGGGGATGAGGTCGGCCACAAAGACCTGGCACAGGCATTGCCCTCCTTGGCAGGGGAGAGCCGACCCAAACAGCCCCTGACAAGGAATCAGGGTTCCATATGCAGGCCACAAGGACACTGCAAGCAGAGACAGGAGCACCCTCAGCAGGAGGAAGTCCACCCGCTGATGGACATGCATTGTTAGGGCTGGCAGAGCTCCCATCACACCAGGGACCCACCACACCAAAGCCCTTGAGAACATTCAGGGTGGGTCTGGATCGAGAGGAGGCCTTTCCTGATAGACACAGGGGCCTCTCCATCCACTCTGAATCTGAGAACTAAGGGGGGAAAATTGTCAAGAAGTTCTTTGATTTGTCAGGGAATAAGTGGGAAAGATGAGCAGGTGTGTTTTATTCAACCACTATTAGTAGATGTGGGGGGATAGATTTGAAACACAGGAATTTCTGTTTGCTCCTGATTGTGGTTGTAAGTTACTGGGAAAGGATTTGATGGCTAAAGTGGGAATGCAAATTAATATTGTAAAAGGAGATATAGAGGCTAATGCTGTTGGACCTTTGTGTCAAATGTCTGGCAAGGCCTCTGCTGAAGGGAACCCAGAAGTGTGGACAGCCCCAGGGAAACGGGGAAAATTAGATATGGAGCCTCTCCAAATTACTTTGAAGCAACCAGGACAAGTGGTGTCTAAAAGCAATCCCCTGTTCCAAGGGAGGCAAGGAAGGGGTTACAGCCTGGTACTGAGTCCCCGCTAAAGGCAGGGCTTTGGGAGCCAGGGATCTCTCCCTACAACACTCCTCTCCTGCCAGGCAAGAAAGTGGATGGATGGACACCAGAAGAAAAGCAGAATTTTCAAGTGTTAAAAAGTAGATTAACTGAGGCTCCTGCCCTGGCCCTTCCCGATAGGGAAAAAGAATTTGAATTGCATGTGGATGTTAAACAGGGCCATGCCAAAGGAGTCCCTGTGCTAAAATGTTTAACCCAATGGCCAGAGAGTGGCCTCATTGTCTGCAGAATTGTGCTCCAGCTTTAATGGGAACTGAGGCCTGAAAACTGACAGAACCAGAATCTCTTATTGCTCAAGTCTGGCATCAAGTTAAAGCTTTGGTAACCAAAAAAGCCTCTAAATAGATGAGCAGTGCGTGGTTATTACAGTATGAAACTTGCTTGATGGAACAGGAGGATTTCGAGTTGAGGACAGGGGAAAGGTTTAACCCAGCCTCCTGTTTGAGCAGCCCTGGACAGGGGGGCTGGGAAGAAACCCATGGCTGCATTCAAGTGACAGAGCTTCCCACTTGGGCTAGGAGAGATTTATGAGACGTTCCCTGGCCTGAGGGAGAAAATATGTTTATTGATGCAACTTCACGGGTACTAGAAGGGAAATGGGTCACAGGATATGCTGCTATTAAGAGAAGGGAATTAGAGGAAGTGGGGAGGTTACAGGGTCAGCTCAGACAGAGGAGCTGTGTGCGCTTGTGAGAGCCTGGGAATTATATTGGGAAAACAGTGGACATTTTTACTGATTATAAGTACACACGGCATGGTCCATGGGTTTGGAAAAACGTGGGACCAAAGAGCTTTGTTAACCTGCAGGGGAAAAACGTTCACTCATTAGAGCTTAATTACTCACCTATTGGAGGTTGTGAATTTACCAACATGGGTGGCAATAATCCACGTTAGGGGACACCAGGCAGGGTGCTCAGGGGAGCCAATACGTCAGGGACTAGCAGAGGAAGAGGCTTGGAAAGCAGCACTTTTGCCAGAGGTCTCCAAGATCCTCCCAGTGGCTCAACTGCTGCCAGAGAAACTGTCTTTTCCACCAGAGGATTTGGAGATAATTAAAAACAGTGGGGCAGAGGAAAGAGGCGAGAATTGGTTTACAAAGGACATTAAACAATGAATACCAATTTGTAGGGCTTTGGCCCTACACATATTAAAACAACTCCATGAAGCGGGGAATCATTGGGGCTCTGGAGGATTGGCAGAAGCCTTCCTCAAAATGTCCTGCCTTGAGTCTTTGTGTTCTGGCAAAACGAGCTGTTGAAGGTTGCTTGATTTGTGCCAAAGCCAATGACCGGGTTAGAAAGAAACTTGCCAGGGAGGAAGGCCTTGGGCTGTACGTCCTTTCCAACGATCCCAGGTGGATTTTACTGAAATGCCCAAGTGGGAAGGCTTAAATATCTTCTGGTAACAGGATGTCAGCTCACAGGGTGGCAGAAGCATTTCCGACTGCTTCAGCAATCCCTGCATCAGTTATTAAGGTATTTTTAGAACAAATAAATCTGAGATATGACATTGTAGAAGCAATAGACAAGGGAACTCATTTTACAGGAAAGATCCTTCAGGCCGTTATGGCAGCTTTAGGAATACAATGGGACCTCCAGACCCCCTGGCTCCCCCAGAGTTCAGGTCAGGTAGAAAGAATGAATGGGGAAATAACGAAACACCTTCTGAAGCTGGTGACAGAAACCAAGATGCCACGGGTACGGCTTTTGCCATTGGCTTTGGCAAGAAGAAGAGCCAGACCCAGGGCAGATATTCAATTATCTCCCCTGGAATTCATGTTTGCAATTCCTCACCCTGCTCATTCTTGACCTACTGGGGGGTGGAGATAAGGGATGTCTATTTAAAGCAGTTGTCTCTCGTGAAATCTCTTCAACAGGAAGCTCGGCTGGCACAGACCCTGCCTTGGCACTTTGCTGTCCACAACATCCAAGCAGGACATCGGGTCCTGCCTAAGGAGTGCAAAGCAGCACCACTGGTGGCCAAGTGGCGTGGCCCATTCCAAGGGTCACTGAGCACAGAAACAGCCGCCAGCACAGCTCAGCACGGGGGGACCCCTCAGCCTCGCCTCAAGGGCTCTGAAGCCCCGCAGATTTGCACTTCCCGGCTGCAGCAGGACCAGGGGAGCCCGCGACTCACCCTGCACACAAGGGGCCGCAGCAGCAGCCAGGGCTCCACAGCGGGGGAAGCCCCTGGGCCTGCCCACACATCCTCGGCTCAAATCGTCTGCCTGGGCACCCTCCTCTGCCATCTCCGGGCACTGGGGGCCGATCCTCACTGTCACTGCTTCAGCTCCAGCGCTTTCTGTGCCCGCACTCGCCACAGCTGCTGTGGGAGACAACGCGAGAATTAGACTGGTGACTAGATTACACCATTAGAAAGCATTTTTTAATAGCCCTACTTTGATATTGTCAGTTAGGTTTGGGCCAGGGGTGTGACAATCAATTTTTAGTCTTAGCAGAAGTACCAAAAATCTGTATTGCTTTGGAATTTTTTTGTGTATGTGTGTGAGTGGCTGTTAGTGATGGCAAAATTTTGGTATGGGCTTTTCCACGTTCACCCTTAGGTTACATTTTGCAAAACTAGGAGAGCTCTAAAGGTGACTCTAACTCATAAACAGTTAATAGAATATTGTCAAAAAAAAAAAGGAAAATAAAAGGAAAAAAAAAGCGGCTTTTGGTGGGGCCACACGTGGGTCACCTGACGGCTGCCCTGTAAGAGAAGCTTCGTTCCAGGCAGCCAGCAGAGGAGCTTTAGAAATGCAAATTAACACTACTGGGGCAAAGTGTGGACAATGTCCCAGGGTCTCCTTGCCTGCGGGAGGAATTGGGCTCATTCCCTCTGTCCTTCACCCCAAGTTCTGCCTCCTTGCACAGATGGAATTTGCATCACTAAAGGCAGAGCCCATAGTGAGGATCTCTGACTCTGCAACAGAAATTGGTTAAGCTGCTGTAAGAGACAGTCCGAAGATCCCTCATCTGCCTCACGATCATCGACGAGGACAGAGACTGAAAAACCCTAAAAACCCCAAAGAGGGAAAGAGGGTACAGGAGTCCTGGCCAGACGAAGTGGGATGTCTGCCAAGTGCCTGCAGGTGTGTACGCTGAACAGGTTGCTCTGGTGCTGTTCCTTGCTGCCAGGCGGGAAGGGCTGCACTGGAGTGAGAAGGAATGTCCTGTGCACCTGTCTTGCACCATTACTCCAAAAACAATGGGCCTCATTCCCCCACCTCTTGGCTAGCTGCCCCTCGTTTTTGAAAAGATTTCCTCACTTTTTGGCCAGCTGCCCCCTGCTTTCGAAAAGACTATAAAGGGACTTTCTGAAAAGACCCCTATGAGTACTCCCCACGGAAAGAAGATGGGTCTATTGGCAGGACCACCGGGACTTTGTCTCATCCATTGGTAGCTATTAAACCCCCTCCCCCCCCTTTTTCTCTCTATCCTTTGTTTCTTTATATCTCTCTCTCTCTCCTCTATCGCATAATTGTGCTGTTGGCGGTCAATAAAAGTGCACTGTTTTGATTGAAGCTAAAATCCCCGTTTGTGTTTCTTTTGCACTCTGAGATTGGTTAACGAACCATCACGACTCCCACCTGTGTTAGGGATCGTGACATTAAACTGGCATCAAGGACAGGATTTCTGACAGACAGAAGGGGGTTACAAGGTTCTGTGTAGTCTGTATTAGGGGAAGGACTTTTCGCTTGCCGCACTTAGCCCGACATCCCGAAAGGGTGAGCGGTGTCTGGAAAGCAAGGGGGGCAACTCAAATTTCCTGCAAACTGCACATGCCTAGGTGAAAAGCACCCCATACTCAATTGAGGGCTCTATCTTCAGAAATTCGCAAAAGGATCTCTTAGTGCAAAAGGGGGAGTGTTGTTTTTTTTGATGTGTGTATATGAATTTGGTCTGCCTGGTGTAAGCGAAGAGACAACCATAAGTAACTTAAGGAGTACCTCCCAGGCAGATCTTGGTCTCTTCACCCACTCAGAGAATCGAAGGGAGGCACAGCCGAGTTCAGTGTGTGTCACAGTGTGTAACTAAGCTTTACCTCCCTGTAGTGGCTTTTGTCCCTTCATAAAATGACTGAAAACCCCAGGGCAAAAAATAAAACTGCATTTTATGCTCTACTAGCAAAACACAATGCCAGACCCTCTCCGGGAGGGGAAGAGTGGGCACAAAATAACTGGTTTAATTTAGAGAGTGTAACTGATAGAGTATGTTCTTTACAATATGAAACAAAATTCAAATTTAGCTGAAATAAGTCCATAGTCTGCTCTGTCTTAGGAGCATGTCTTACGGCAGCTATAGATCACCGCTTTAAGCAGTGTAGTGAAGAGAAAGCAATAATAGACTCTCTTCAAAACCTAGCGGAAATTTTGCAGAAACAATTAGATGAGGAAAGGAATGAAAATCACTTACAGTGTGCTGCCTTGAGAGAGGAATATCTTAAGAACTCAAGAAATGCTGACTCACCAAAGGAGACAGAAGAAAAGAAAACAATATACCCCCAAAAAGAATTAGCGCTAGTGAAAAATTGTGGGGAAAACTGCTGCCCTCGTATGAGACCCCTAATTAAAACAGAATACAATTACATCAACGATGAGGATTTGGAACCACATATCACCACTAAACAAATACCATACACTGCTACTGAATTGGCTAAATTGAAAAAGGAATACGGGCAGCTCTCCCACAAATCTGAAACACAGTATGTCTTCCGAGTGTCTCTCACTGGAGGGGACCAAATTCAATTAACTGAACAGGAGGCCATTGGATACTGGGGACATGCAGTTTTCTTAACAACAGGAGACAAACGTAACACATGGTCCCTAACTCAGCGCGCAGCTTTCTGGGCTGAGGGACTCAATCCTCTAGAAAGGGGAGACCCTTTAGCTATAGTTGGTACCCCCGACCAACTTCTGGAAAGCATCCACAAAGCTGCTTGCCTGCAAATGATACATGAAAGGAAATTAATTCGTGGATATGAATCCCCGATGCAATTACCTGTGAAGCCTGAACTTATGACCCCTTTAATTCGAAGCCTTCCTGAATCACTTAAACCTACAGCAATTCTCCTTCAAAAAACCATAGCAGCTGTAGGTCCCGTAGATAGGCTGAATAGATTCCTTGGAAACCCAAGCGACCGAACTGGATCTACTGATCTCAGGCTTAAAGTAGTTTCTAACTGGCATTGCCCAAAACCCACCCTACCGAATCCACCCGTTCAACCTAGTGCACCCCTCCTCCCTCAGAACCCGGGCAATGAGCCAAACCAACTTCTCCCTCAATATTCAAGCAATGAACCAAAACAATTTCTTCCCCAGAATCCGGGCAGTAAGCCAAACCAACTTCCCCCTCAGAATTTAGGCAAGGTAGCTAAATTAATAACATTGATTCAAGAAAATGCTCACCCAATCATGGCAACTATAGATGTCAAAGACATGTTTTTTATGATACCTTTACAGCCAGAAGACATGAACCATTTCGCTTTCACGTGGGGAGGACAGCAATACACCTTTACTAGGCTTCCCCAGGGGTACAAACATTCCCCCACTCTAGCTCACCACGCTTTAGCCCAAGTGTTAGAGAAAATACCCAAAGCTGACAATGTACCTGTTTATCAATACATTGATGAAATCCTTGTGGGAGGAGATGAAATAGAAGAAGTGGGAGATACCCAATAGAAGAAGTGGGAGATACCCAACAGAAAATAATCTCCCACTTAGAAAGTCTTAATTTGCAAATTCCCTCAGAAAAAGTCCAAAAACCTTCCCAAGAAGTGAAATTTTTGGGAATTTGGTGGAAGGGAGGTATGACATGCATCCCACCTGATACCCTAACCTCTTTAGATCAGATTAAAATGCCTGAATGCAGAAAAGATCTCCAACATGCTTTAAGATTATTAGTGTTCTGGAGAAAACACATTCCAGATTTTTCCATAATTGCCAGACCTCTTTATAACTTGCTGAGAAAAAGGGTAAAATGGGAATGGACTGCTTCTCAGGAAGAAGCATTGCAATTGTTGATTTTTGAAGCAATAGCTCACCAAGCCCTGGGCCCTCTTCATCCTACAGACCCTTTCCAGGTGGAATGGGGACTTGCCTCTTCAGGGTTGTCAGTACACATATGGCAGTGTGGCCCGGAGGGTCCAACGAGGCCTGTTGGTTTTTATTCCTGTGGCTTCAAAGATGCTGAAAAAAGATACACTACCTGGGAAAAGGGATTGTTTGTGGTTAGCTCAGCTCTCATAGAAGTGGAAAAGATTACAAGACAACAACCAATTGTTTTGAGAGGCCCTTTCAAAGTTATTAAGGCTGTCTCTACCAGGACTCCCCCACCTGACGGAGTGGCCCAGAGGGCCTCGGTAAGAAAGTGGTATGCTCAGATTGAACATTATTGTAACATCTTCTCAATAACTGAAAAAGCTGTAAAAAATCTGGCAACACAAGAAACTGAAGGCTTGGGTAGCAGCCAAGACAAACCTGCCTCAGTCATTAAAGTAGCCCCTCCTTTTTCCCCCGAACAGTCAGCAACTCCTTGGTTTACGGATGCTTCTGCCAAGCGAGAAGGAACGGTATGGAAATACAAGGCTGTAGCCCTCCACACTTTCTCCGGTGAATGAATTATTACAGAGGAGGAAGGCAGCGCCCAAGTTGGCGGGCTGATAGCTGTTTGGAGTGTTTTCCAACGTGAGACACAGAATACTTCTCTTGTTTGTATCTACATCAATTCCTATGCTGTGTTTAATAGATATGCATAGGTAGCCTCTGATGCCCTAGGGAGAGAGCATCAGATACATACACACTGGATAATTCCATCATTTTAATTTCCTGCCTCTTGGCGGCAGGCTCTGTTGTGTTTACTTTTCACAGAAGAACTCCGAGGGACATGAAGACCACATGAACCATGATGAAACTGGTGATACTTTTTTGCATCCTACCGCAGCACCATGGCCAAAAACCAGCTGAGTGGCCGTGCTCTGAAGCTACCATCAAGTACACTAGTGCTCTAAAATCCTATCCCAGAGATCATCGCCCAAACCTAGCGACTGTAGTACTCCCCTTGTGTTGAATGACAAGAATAATGTTTTCCCTCCCTTTATGGTAACGAGGTGATGATGTTACAATACACTGCAGATTAACTGCTGAATCCTTTACCGAATCTATACACAGTTATAACACTGGATCTGACGGCCGTGTTTTATTTTGTGAAATTCAAAATCAGGATTGTTGGCTAAATTTAACAGCTGTACAGTTGTCGCATAAAGTCATGTGTGGTAAAAGCAATACAAAATACAGAGGCAGAACTCGAAATTAACGTTGTAGCAACTACCACCCAACCACCGGTTATGCTAAGCCCGAAAATTTTAAAAATTGGACCATACATAATCAAGAAAACAGGCCAACAAGAAATATTGTTTAATCTGGCATGGTCTCTCAAACAAGTCAAATTACCGATGCAAAACAATGTCTCAGAAATTCAGCCAGCTTGTTCACCTTTTCTGCAAACTTCTTTCAAAGGGTGGACAACCTGGTTACAGAAGAGGAACCCTTTTAAAAGACGAACGCATAGAGACATAACCAGTGTTGTGGGAACAGGATTGGGAGTTTTCAATAGCATTGATTCAGAAGTGCTAATGAATAAATTGGCTGCCATGACTAGAGATTTGACCAAATTACAACTACCACTGCAGTCGTCATTATCAGCCTTGGGAACCCACCAGTGGTTGTTATCTAACATATTACCAAATTGGGAAAAGGTAAACGTGAATGACCACAAATTGATAATTGACGCACTCGGTGCTACACAAAACAACATCTCTTTGGCTCTCAGCTGCATCCAAGCTCAATTGTGGATGCAGTCAGTTGCTGCCTCAATTATAAGAGAAAGCGAAGAAGGCACTTTTCCTACTGAGATTCGGAAAATAATCGGGGACAGTGCCACTGATTTTGAAAGAGAATTCCAATCCTGGTGGAACTTAGTGAGTTTTACCTATAACCCTATCACAAACACAGCCACAGCCTTTGTACTAACCATACATGATGCTTCAGTGCATTCAATATTCCCTATCATTGCATTAGGGCTGAATCATGATGGAGCTATTCTCTATCCTTTCAAGCATAGGGAATGGGCCCGTCAAATTGATAAGAAATGTTAATTTGGAAACTTGTATTCTCCAAGAACAACAAGGGTTCATCCGTAAAAGTAACGCAATTAGAGCTCAAGACATCTGTTTGTCCTGGTTTGAAAGACAGGTGTCTGTCAAGGAAGGCAGGAGCCTCCCCTGAAATGGAAAATGCAACCCCCTTCCCTCCGAATTATTATAATTTTGAAATTAAGGGGTTTTCAGGCAAAGATATGAGGGGTAGGAATAACAGTTCTTTACTAATATATGTATATATGTACGGCAAGGCAAACAAACAACAATAACTATGGCAGTAACAGCAAACACAACCACAAACCCAGTGCCAGCCTCTCTCGGCTGTCAGGCACCCCTACCCCCCCTTCGGTGCAGTTCCAGTCACAGCTGGCAGGGGCGGCTCGGGGTCCCGGGAAAGGGATGGACAAAAAGCTTCACAAACCCTCTGGGCGGCTGATCCCGGTGTCCGGCCGGACCCTCGGGAGCAGCAGGCTGGAACAGCAGGGACGAGCACAGATCCCGGGTGGCAGACGAGATGTATCAAAAGTCTGGAGCTGCAGTGGGAGCTCAGTGAGGTCTCAGCCGGCAAAGGGTGTGCAGGGTTACAGTGTAGCGGAGAGTCCAAGCGGCGGCAGAAGCAAAGCGGCTGTGGCCGGGCTCCCAGCAAGACAGGGAAAAGGTGGGCTTGAGAATCCGGGTTTCTCAGGTAGAAGGAAAACAGCCGAAAAAAGAAGGAACCTCCAGCTCTGACCAACTCCCTCTCCACACTGAGGGCACCAGCAAACCCTGCTCCCCCACGCCCCAGGTGAAAGACAAGTAGCTATTTGGACCCCCACCCTCTGTGGCCAGGTCTTTTGTTCTTCTTAAGCACCCAGTAATTTTTCCCCCTGGAAACATATATGGGAAACATTCTTTAAGAGAAAAAGAAGAACAGGAGAACTCCTAAAATCCCCAACACTGTTCAAGACAGAACAAAATACCTGTCATTTTGATGTGTATGCTTAAGAACTGCTTGTGATAGGGTATTTATAGAAAATTTAGTAGTAGATACAAAAAAAATAATTTAAATTTTTGAGTTTGTAATTTTACTAAAATCACAGGATGTGATTTCTTTTATTTAGCCCCAGTTAACATTACTTTAGTAAAGCAATTGTTGCTTCACCAAGATTTAATCAAAATTTTAGAAGAAATTAGATGTGTATTTTAAGACATGATAAGAAACTAAATGTGTATTTTGATTGAAATTGCTTATTCCTTTTTTGTTCCTTTCCTTTTTTCCCTTTCCTTTTTCTTCTTTTCTCTTTTCTGTCTCTGTTTTCCAGGTTATGCCACCAACATTGACGAGTCCTGAAGACTTCGCAACAACACTACGGAATTGTGCTGAGTGCTCTTGACGACGATCGTGAGCCATGGGGTGGTGTAAGAGACGGTCCGAAGATCCCTCATCTGCCTCATGATCATCGACGAGGACAGAGACTGAAAAACCCTAAAAACCCCAAAGGGGGAAAGAGGGTACAGGAGTCCTGGCCAGATGAAGTGGGATGTCTGCCAAGTGCCTGCAGGTGTGTACGCTGAACAGGTTGCTCTGGTGCTGTTCCTTGCTGCCAGGCGGGAAGGGCTGCACTGGAGCGAGAAGGAATGTCCTGTGCACCTGTCCTGCACCATTACTCCAAAAACAATGGGCCTCATTCCCCCACCTCTTGGCTAGCTGTCCCTCGTTTTTGAAAAGATTTCCTCACTTTTTGGCCAGCTGCCCCCTGCTTTCGAAAAGACTATAAAGGGACTTTCTGAAAAGACCCCTATGAGTACTCCCCACGGAAAGAAGATGGGTCTATTGGCAGGACCACCGGGACTTTGTCTCATCCGTTGGTAGCTATTAAACCCCCTCCCCCCCCTTTTTCTCTCTATCCTTTGTTTCTTTATATCTCTCTCTCTCTCCTCTATCGCATAATTGTGCTGTTGGCGGTCAATAAAAGTGCACTGTTTTGATTGAAGCTAAAATCCCCGTTTGTGTTTCTTTTGCACTCTGAGATTGGTTAACGAACCATCACAACTCCCGCTTGTGGTAGCGGATCGTGACAGCCACAAAGGAAAACAGCAAACGGGGAATGTTGTGAGAACTTCACTCAAAAAAGCGGGGGGGAATCATCCCTCTCCCCACTCCAACATGTGCTGACACTGTCTGTGTTATACAGGGTGTATTTGACCCCTGCGGTGTTTTTGCTACCACAAGTTCAGGGAAATCAGTTTGGAATCCAAGGATGTGATGATTTAATCAGAGTAAAGCGGTCAATTGATGCATCCCTGGCTGGAGGGAGCGCCCAAAAATGGGGAAAAGATGAACAGCCACCAGAATAAATCCTACATCATCATGGATCAGCCCCTGGGAACCCTAACAAATTCATTCATTCAGGTGCTAGAGAACCCATTTATCATTTCAATGGCATCATTAGATTACAAGATGTCCTCCAAATAATAACCAAGCACACAGCTCCAGCTCCTGACCTTCTCACCGACCAATCCACTCAGACGAGGAATGCGACATTTCACCCTGGGATGGGATAAGATTATCTATCAGCAGAAGGACGAGGAGGTGGTGGAAAATTAAATTACTCAAACGGCTGTTGACAAATAGACGACAAAGGAAAAGTGGTGAAACAGATAACGAAGGAAATAAGAAAGCAGCTCATGTACCTGTCCAAATGTGGAAAGGATGGGAATGGGACACGTTTTCGTGGTTCCCTGGCACACCATGGGTTAAACGAATGCTGTTTCTCCTCTCAGGTGCTACAGCAACTCTCATCTTTCTACCATGCACCACACCTTGCTGAGTGCAGCTCATTCAGCAGGGGATCAAGGGGATGCAGGTGGTAGCCAGGCCTCCTGACCCAGAAACGGCTACAAAAGGACAGAGGTCACTGAGAATAATCCCAAAACCAAAGAAGTTCCAGGAAGAAATGATTGGGACAATGGTAATTAAAAAACAATTACTGGGAAAATAAGAAGAGGAAGGATTGAAAGGAAGAAGAGGAATGTGTCTTCACAAACAGATGGTGTGAATCTGCTCGGAGATAGGGCCAGGGACTTGTATGTAAGGAAGTAACAGGAGAAACCACCAGTTTCAGAAAATGTTACTAATTGACACGGACTGCTGCTCAGCCAAGGTCCTGCTAAACTCCTGAACTTCCAGAAGAACAAAGACTTCACAGAGCCATGAATATCGTATATTATACAATAGGGGGGTGCACATTAAGGGGGACATGCAGTAGGCAGATGGGGAAGTCTGTACATTCCAAGTACCTCAGCCACTCGGGAAAGGGACACGGAGATGCGGCCGGGGAAATTACGATAAAAAGGAGGCTGAGTTTTAGAGACCCCCATAGGAAATGCCCCATGGCCTCTCCCTTTGTCCACGAATAAAGTTACTTTTACAGGACTACTCTGTCTCCTTTGTACACAGAAACCTCTGGCCACGTGAATTTTCCCGCACAGTCCCGGCGACGGGGCAGCCACCTCTGTCCTACCGACAGGAACCGGGACGAGCCAGCGCTGCTCCGGCACCGGCTCCTGCCGAGGCAGCAGCGGGAAGGAGACCGCGGGCAGCCGCTCCCGCAGCGCCCTCAGGCCAGGGGCAACACGGCGCGGACACGGCAGAACCAACCCGCCAGAGCCCCCTGCCGCCCCCTCGGCCCGCAGCGAGCCCCGAGCCCCGGCACAACCGAGCGCGGCTCCCACCTGCGCTGGGGCCGCCTCCGAGCTCCGCCGCCGCCTCACCGGGCTCCGGCCGCTGCCGCCGCTCCCGGGCCCGCACAGACGCTCCGCCAATGGCGCCTTTGCTGCGCCACGGCCGCCCTGGGGGCGCCACCGGCGCCGGGCTCCGCCCCGCTCCCACCAATCCGAAAGCGAGAACCAGGAGTGACGGCAGCACCGGCCAATCGCAGCGAGGGGCGGGCTCTGCACACGGCCCAGACTCGCCCCGCGCTCTCAGCGCCCCCCGGGCTGTGTGAGGGGAAAGCCGGAGATGAGGAACAGCCCTGGAACGGGCCCGGCCCGAGGCGGGATTGATCGGAAAAGACAAACAAAGCTCTCCGCTGCTCCCGGCCCGGCTTTCCCAGCCCTGCGTGTTGGGTGGCTCCGGCTCAGCGGGATGCCTTGGAGCCTCAGTTCTCCTACCCGCTAATTAGGAGCAATTTATCAGACTAATTAATGATGCCTAGGCAACAAGATAATGCTTGAGCTGTGGAAAAAGCTGTAGCTATGCAGAAAGTAGTTACTTTGTAACAGGGTATGTGAATGAAGCACTTTTTAGAAATCAGCAAATTTAGCAGAACAAGCTAACTGCAATAAAGCTAACTACTGGCTATTTGAGCAGACAATCTTATAGAGCCTGCACAGGAAGCAGGGGTGAAAAGTTTTCAAGCCCGAGGAAGACTTATGAGCCTTCCTCAAAAACGACCACCAGGAGGCTGACGACCCCCTCGTGCAGAAACTGCGCATGTGCTACAAGGGTTCACATAATCATGTGATTAGAAAATGTGTTGCAATATAAACGTTAGGAAAGTATAATGTACATATTAAGTAAAAAAAGCATAGAAGTACTGTGCGAAGAATGAATGAGTGAGTTTGTGGTGGAGCTATTCCCCTCAGTCCCAGCATCGAATACACGAATATCTGCTCTATAGGCCTTATACTATGGAGTACTGTTTTCTTGCCTAGTTTTCGGGCATCATTAATCATTGTTTGATTATCCCTGAGCTGCTTTGCTGCTCTGCCAGGCACAGGCCAGCACAGGTTCAGGGGCTGCAGGGTTGCCCTGTCCTGCTGGGGCTCAGTGCCCCCCTTTTATTTCCCCCTAAAGGGAAAGCTGCCCCAAACCCCTTTGGCTGAGTGGAGGAGGGCCCAGATTTCTGGCAGAAAACTCCCAAAATCGTTTTTGCCCAGCTTGGGAAGAACAACCGAACCAAATGGAGGTGGGACCCCCCCCCAGCAGCGCCTCTCTGCCGCCCCAGCTGAAGCCCTCGCTGGCTGCTCGAGGCTGGATGGGCAGACTGGGAGCACTGGGAAGGGGCCCCGGCTCGGGGCGCAGCCCCCGGGGCAGCCCCACGGCCCCACGGCAGCTCCAAGGCTCCGCCAGCCGGGATGGAACGTGGGAGGGGGTGCAGGGAGAGGGACTTGGCTGCCAGAGCCGAGGGGACACAAGGGACAGCGGGGGCACTGCACAAGCATTTAATGCAAAAGATAAAATCAGAAGGAAGACAAAAGCAACAGCAACAGTGGCACCATAGCACAGGGCCACACAAGGACATGTCCCATTGGAGTGGGGTGATGCTGGCCTGATGTCAGACACCCACCAAAGCCATTCTCTCACTGCCCTCCACAGCCGGACAGGGGACAGAAAATTGAACCAAGGGTTCATGAGTCGAGATAAACACAGTGAGAGATCCCTCACCACACACCACCACAGGCAAAACAGGCTTGAAATTAGAGATGCGAATTGAATTTATTGCTAACAAATTCAGAGCAGGATAATGAGAAGTAAAACAAACCCTTAAAAACACCTCCCCCCCACGCCTTCCTCCTTCCAGCTCTACCTCCTACCCTGGCAGTGCAGGGAGACAGGGAATGGGGGCCATGTTCAGTTCATCCCCTGTGGCTTCTCCCTCTGCTCAGGGACAGGAGTTGTTTCCCTGCTGCATCCTGGAGTCCCTCCCATGGGAGGGTTTTCCAGGAACTTCTTCAATGTGAGTCCGTCCCACGGGCAACAGCCCCCTCACACTGCTGCAGTGCAAAGCTGCAGCACTTGCAGTGGGGGTGCAAAGATTGAGAAAGGAAAGGTGGGGGCTCCAGGAGGTTTCTGTGCCCAGGAAAGAGGGGACCAGGCATCCTCGGTGTTGAGGAAAGTGGGGTCTGGGTGCTGGGAAAAGCAGGAATGGGGGTCCAGGGCTTCCCTGGGTCAAGGAAAAGGGGGTCTGTGAGCTGGGAGAGGCGGGAAGGCTGCGTAAAGGGGTGCAGGTGTGTATTGGTGCAGGATAAGGGGGTGCAGGGTGGTCCTGGAGCTGGGGATGGATGTGCTGGGGATCCCCATTCGGTGGGAATAGGGGCTTCGGACCTGGATATGGGGTGGAAAGGGGTCCCAGTGACGGAAATGGGGGGGTGGGGGGTGGTCAGGTGGTCCCACTTCCAGGGAATGGAGGGGACAGGGGGGTTTCTGGCCCAGAAATGGAATTTCAAGTGGGTCTGGGGGCCCAGAAATGGTGGATCAGGGGGCTTCCCGTGCCTGGGAATGGGGGTTCAGGGGAATGCCCTTCCCAGGAATTGAGGATCAAGGGGGTCTTGGTGCCAAAAAACAGAGGTTCAGGAGGGTCCCAATGCCCAAGAATGGGGGTTCATGGAGGTCCTGGTGCCAGATAAGGGGATGCAGGAGGGTCCCAGTCCTGGGGAAAGGGATGCAGGATGGTCCCAGTACCCAGGAATGGGGGTTCAAGGAGGTTCCCGTGCCCAGGAAGGAGGGTGCAGGGTGTTCTAGGGCCCGGAAATGGAAGTTCAGGGGGGCCCTGTGCCCAGGAATTGCCGTTCAGGGGGGTCCCAGTGCCGGGGATCCCGGTCAGCCCTGGCCCCCAGCCCCAGGAGCCCCAGGAGCACGCCCAGACCCAGCGCTGGAGCCATCGCGCTGCTCCGCTGCGGCCCCGCCCACAGCCCTGGCCCCGCCCCTAGAGCAGAGAGCAGCACAGAGGGAGCGACTGGGACCATGATGGGAGCCAGCTGGGGACACACTGGAAGCATCTGGAAGATACTGGAGCCATGTTGGGTGGACTGGGGGCACAACTGGGGCCACTGGAATCATACTGGGAAAAACTGGAACCACACTGAGGGTTAGTGGGAGCAGAACTAGGGCAACTGGGATCTTGCAGGAAGAAATTGGGGGTAACTGAGAGTGACAGGGTACATGCTGGAGGCAACTGGGATATATTGGGAGTGACTGGGATCATACTGGAGGGAACTGGAACCTTACTGGGGCAAGGGGGTGTGACTGGGAATGACTATGAGCATGCCAAGGGCAATGGGATATACTGGGGATGTCTGTCACCATAGTGGGAGCAATAGGGACCACACTGGGTGTGGTTGGGAGTGACTGGATTCACACTGGAAGTGACTGGGGCTGTACTGGGAGTGACTAGGAGCAACTTGTACCATTTTGGGGGCAACTGGGTTCCTACTGGGAGCAACTGAGATCATAGTGGGAGTGACTGGGATATACTGGCATCATGCTGGAATCATACTGGGGGTGACCAGCACCATACTAGAAGTGGCTGGAACCATACTGGAGGTGAATGGGAGCAACTGGGACCATGGTGGGATCACACTGGGAATGACTGGTTTCATACTGGAATCCTACTGGAATCATACTGTATGTGATTGAAATTGACTGAGACCATACTGGGGGTGACTGGGAGCCAACTGGGCCTACACTGGGAGGAACTGAGCAAACACAGAACTTCCAAGGAACATGGAATGACCAGGGAACATGGAATGTCCGAGGAACAGGGAGCATCCAAGAAACACAAAGCGTCGCTCCCATGGCTGTAAAAGCTTGACTGGAGTTTTTATCCCGTGGCATTCCTGGGGAGCAGCGGCAGCTCTGCGCCCCCAGCCCGGGGGGTCGGAGCAGGGGAACCACTGGCAGCACCTTCGGGGCACAGCCGAGGGCTGGGGGGCTCCTCCCCCCACTTCATTTTCTCTGCCCAATTCAAATCATCCCCTCCCATTCAAATCCCCTCCGTTCACATTTTCTCCCCATGATTAAAGTTTCCTCGCCCCAATTAAACTTTTCTCCCCAATTAAGCCCTGAGCCCCCTCCCGGCCCCCGGCTCCTCCTGGCAGGACCCGGCCAGGACCTTCTGGAAGCAGCAGCGGAAAGAGTTAAAAAATTCATCATTACTTCCATCGATTTCCTTGGTTTCCCAGGGATTTTCCTGCGGCTGCTCTGGGCGATGGCTGAGAGGTCCCCTCGGGCTCCACCCCCTTTCCAGTCTCTTTTTCCGGCTCTTTTCCTCAGCTGACCCAAACCTGCGGATTTTGGGGGGCGGGAAGAGTCGCTCTGCTTGGGAGGTCCCCGAGCTGCCCCCAGGGAGACCTCCAGGCCCCAGCGCGGTTCCCTCCGGCCCCTTGGAGTGTTTGGAATCTCCAACTCTCAGCAATCGCTGTCCGTGGGATTCAATCCCCCCTGCAGGGTTTTCCCCCAGACCGGGTTTATTTCCAGAGGGTTTTGTGGTTTCACTTCGAGCCGGGGCCTGACGGCACCGGAGCGGCCGCGGGTGCCGGGGCAGGAAGGGCTGAGGGACAGCACCTCCCCACAAACCTCCGGGAGGGGGACAAGGACTGGGGAAGGGAATTGGAGAATAAACACGAGATTAATAGAAAAAAGTACTATATATGATATCTAAAATAAAATAAAATAAAACCATGAAAAAAAAGTGATGGCAGAGCTTTTTCTACTGGGACTTTGGGTTTCTAATCCAAGTTCTGAGCTGGATCTGAGCCAGAAACCAGTGGCTGGGAGAGACATTGCTGCTGAAGGGCTTCACCCGTGCGGTCACTCCCCGGGCCGGCCCTGAGGCGCGGGGCAGTCGCGGGACAGCCGCGCTCCGGCCCCGTCAGCAGCAGCGCCGGTTCGTGTCGGGCAGGAGCGGCAGAAGGAGCCAGGCGGCGGCGGGGGCTGAATCCCGGCAGGAAGGAGAAGAAGCCAAAGAAAAAGATGAAGATGAAGAAGGAGAAGACGAAGAAGAAGAAGAAGGAGAAGACGAAGACAAAGAAGGAGAAGACGAAGACAAAGAAGGAGAAGACAAAGAAGACAAAGAAGATGAAGAAGACAGAGAAGAAGAAGGAGAAGTAAAAGAAGATGAAGAAGAGGAAGAAGAAGATGAAGAAGAAGAAGAGGAAGAAGAAGATGAAGATGAAGAAGAAGAAGAGGAAGAGGTGGGGGGCAGCCTGCAGTGTCCGATCCCCGGGAGCAGCGGGGAGGCCTCGGGGAGCAGCGGCGGGCGGGGCCCTGTTGGAGCCGCCCCGAGGGGTTGGTGCCGACCGGGTCCCTGAAGGAGTCGCTCCGCGGGACGGGCGAGGTAGGAACGACAGAAAATACAGATGGTATACAGATGGCGGGTGGGGGGTGCGAATAGAATAAAATATAGAAAATAGAATAAAAAACAGTAAAAAAGCCTCAACCAGGGCTCTACGCGGCCTCGTGTCACTGAAGGAGCCGCAGCGAGGGACGGGCGGGGCGCGGCCCGGATCGAGCCCCTCCAGCTGCGCCACGAGCGGCGACCCCGCGGGACCGCGCCGGGGCCGGGCGGCGGCGGCAGCCAGAGCCGGGAAAGCGGCTTCGAGCGGCGGAGACGAGCGGGGTGTTCCCGACCAGCTCCGCTCAGCCCTCGGGCACCGGGCGGGTTCCGGGGGTTGTTTCCGACCAGCTCCGCTCAGCCCTCGGGCATCGGGGGGGTTCCGGGGGTTGTTTCCGACCAGCTCCGCTCAGCCCTCGGGCACCGGGGGGTTCCGGGGGTTGTTCCCGACCAGCTCCGCTCAGCCCTCCGGCACCACGCTGGGGCCGCCGCGCACTTTTCAAGCCCGGCCGCCCCCACGGGCCGGGCCCCGCGGGTCCCGCTGCCGCCGCCTCGGCCCCATGGAGCCCAGAAACCCGGGAAAATCGCTCACATGCACCAAAAATCTTTATAAAGATTTTTCATAAAGGTTTTATGCCATGACACTCCCGGCGAGCAGTGGCACCTCAGCCCCGGCTAGCAGGGCGGGGACTGCAGCAGCCGGGGAACAGCTGGTGGCAAATTCGGGGCAGAGCAGAGGGTTTGGCGTCTCCTGGGGCAGATAAGAGCGGGACCGATCACAACAGTCCGGGAATCCCGTCTGTGATGCCAATTTACTGTTACAGCCCAGCTCTGAGGCGGTAACTGATGCCTTGGGACGGATTCGAGTGAAAGGACTCAGAAGAACCGGTGTAACAATGTTTATATAAGGCACGAGAATCGCCGAGCTTTGCAGCCGAGGAAATCCCATTTTGGGAGGTTTTACTTCCTGTTTGTGACGTGTTTTGAACACAGCAGAGAGCAGAGCCAGGAAACGTCACCGCTCATTTGTGCAGGCGGTCGTTGTGCAGCAGCACGGCTCCGGCTCCCACATCTGCCCCTGATGGCTCCCACATCCCTCACCTGGCTCCCACATCTTACCCAAGCGTCTCTCCCATCCTCTGAGTCAGAGTTTGATGGCTTCTCTCTGGCAGTTCCACTGCAAATCCAAGTCGCAGTTCTCAGGGGTGATGGTGCTGCCTCTGATCATCCCAACAGAGTCCAGGTTGCTCCTCGAGGTCCAGCTGGAACCTTCAGGTGCAGGAGGGAGTCCGGGTCACCCCTGGGGGTCACTTAGGGGACAATGGAGTGCCCTCCCTTGGCCCCCAGCGCTGCCCTTGGTGGTCACCAGTCCTGATCCAGGCGGGAGCCGTTCACCCACGTCCAGCCCGTCCTGGCCGCGGGCACCCAGAGCCCGATCCAGAAGTGCCGTGTGTGTTTCTGCAGGGTTTCATGTAGGAATTCCTGGCTTGGGGAAGGAGAAGTGACGCTGACAGGCCATGGATGGTCACCCCAAAACAGTCTCTGTCCTCATCCCAGGACTGAGCCCCACCCATGTACCTCACACTCTGACACAGGCACCCGGGGGTGCTTGGACATGGCAGGGGAGGGGGATGTTGAGCCCAGGATTCTGGGAATCCACTCCCCCTTCCCAGGTGCCACAAGCCCCCAGGGGCAACCCCATGTCCTTCCCACGTTCCCGACCCCCATCATTCCCTTCACCAGCTCATCCCGACCCCACGGCAGCAGCAGCGTGGCCCCCCGATCCCCGCAGTCCTCCCAGCTCTTGCTCCAAGGGCTGTATCCAGAGGAGACCCAGCAGCACTCGGTCCTGCCCAGCATCCAGCCCTGGGGGCAGATCCTGCATCCCTCAGCCCCTGGAAAACGGGATCAGAGCCAGCTCAGGTCACCAAGTTGCCACCTCATCCCCTGCACACCCTGAGAACCCACCAGTGTTTCATTCCCGTTTAATTCCCGTTTGCTCCCCGGGGGCACCCTGAACTGCACTTGGCGCTCTGATCTGGGCATGCCATGAGATTTTGGGAAAGCTTTTGGAGCGGAGGCACCTCGGGGCTGTTACCTGGCTGCTGTGATGGGCGGAGAACTTCCCTGAGCTCCAAGACTAAATTCTCCAGGGTGCTGTTGCTGTCTCCTACCCTCCCGTTTTTGCCACTTCCTGGGCTTTCCGACTGCTGGTGGAGAACTGCAAGGGAAGGAAGGATGAGCAGGGGAGAGGACCTGGCTCCCTCAGTGCAGTGCCCACCAAGATCCACCTGCATGCGTCCCCAGGGTGGATTCTGACATTCCCTCCCCTCATCCCAGCTCACTCCAAACCTTGGCCTGAGCAGCTTGTGAGAGGTGAGAATCGACCTCGGAGTCCCAACCCAGAGCAGACCCCAGCCCCTTTTGGGGGCCGGGCTCAGCACCCCTGAGCTCCCCCCCTGCTCAGAGCTACCCCACCCAACTGTGGCTTTGCACTGGTGAGAGGATGTGGCCCCTCCAGCCCTGCTGAGGTGTCACCGTGTCTCGAGTGCCATCACATTGGGGGTCCAGAGAGCCCCGGAGCCTCTGGCCCCCTCCGTGCCCCTCGAGCTGTGACCCCCAAGCTGTTTAGCCCAGAGGGGCCCGACCCCAGGGTGAGGGGCTGCTCAGCACTCCCTGCCCACCACGGGCACTCACAGTGCAGGAACAGCTCACAGGCGTTTATTTGGGGGGATTTCCCCTCAGCCCTGCCCCTCTGGGGGTCTCCCCAAGATCCAGCAGACATTGGAGTCTCCTCCCGCCTGCCCGGGTGGTTTGGGGGTGCTGGGGGTGCCAGCACTGGGCACAGGGCTCGTTTTATCCTGGCTCTGGGTGACCCTGAGCTCAGCCCCGGGCTCTCAAACCCTGTCCATGCCACAGCCGAGAGATTTTCCCCCCGCACGAGTCCCCCGGGACCCCTCCCCGCTGTCGGGGCTATCCCCGTGTCCCCACGGCCGCACTCACACGAGCATCCCAGTCCCCGGGCTGGATTCCCGGAGGAGGAATCCCGAGGGGTGGAATCCCAGAGATTCTCGGCGGAGAAATCCCAGGGAAAGGTGCCCGGGGAGGAATCCCAGGGGACGAATCCCATGGCTCGAATCCCAGCGGGAGGAATCCCGGATGAGAAATCCCGGGAGAAATCCTGGGGGAGAAATCCCTGGGGAGGGTCTCGGCGGAGGATCTCGGGGTAGGAATTCCGAGGGAGTCCAGCGGAGAAATCCCGGGAGGAAACCCAGGAGGAGGAATCCCAGGGGAGGAACTAATTAAGGAATCCACCCCGTTTCATTGTGCCGTGGAGCGAAGCGCTGCCCCGTGCATCCAAGAAATTCAAACCCAAACCCTCCACCAGGATCCCAAACCGCAGTCGGGATCTTATCCCACCTCCCAGCCCCTTCCCTTCCCTGCAGCACCCGGAGCTTTGCACAACCACAGCCCCTCCAAAGCCCCCCCAAAACCCGCCCCGCACTCACTGCCTGGCTCGGGGCTCACAACAGCCGCTTCCTGCAGCGCTCCCCGGGACCGAGGTCCGGGTCGGCATAAACGATCTCCGTGGCCATGGTGGGATCGGCGGGAGGTCCGGCTGGCCCCAGCCCCGCTCGCCGGACCCTCGGAGCCTGGGCGGGGGTTGCTGGCGCGGCCCAGCCCGGCCCCAGGCGGGGGGAGCTGCGCGGAGCCACCCCCAGTGCCCAGCGGGGCCGGACGGGCAAAACCAAAACCTGACACAGCCTCTGCCGAAGGAAACCAGGGAAAAGTTGCTCCCTTCGAGGAATGGGACCCATCGAGGAGCCTGTGCTGGCCCGAGTCGAGCGGTGGTTTTCCCAAGAATCAAAAGGCTCCCAAACAAGACACCTTTAAAAATAAAAAAGGCCAAACCAACCCAAAATTTGGGTTGTGCAAAGAGGCGGCTCCATCTTCAGTCCCCTCTGTGCAATGTGCTGATTTGCGATGGAAAAAGATCAGGTGGCGTTGCAAGAATCCTGAAATTGTTGAGGCTGGAAAATGTCTCTAAAAGTCGTGGGGTCCAGCACTGCCAAGGCCACCCAAGCCTGCCTGAGCCAGGGTGACAGACACATTCCAGCTCCTTCCACCTTCCTCTTCTCCTTCAGGGAGGCAGAGAAGAGACACAGCCCCAAGAGTGCCAAGCAAAGGGGGAACATGCAGTTAGGAAGAAATTGAAAAGTACTCAAGAGGAAGGAGAGAAGAGCAGGGCCCCTCCGGGGGTAGGCAGCAGCCTCAAAAATAGTTTCTCCCCAGGTTAGGGAGAACAAACCAAATCAAATGGAGGTGGGACCCCCCCCAGCAGCGCCTCTCTGCCGCCCCAGCTGAAGCCCTCGCTGGCTGCTCGAGGCTGGATGGGCAGACTGGGAGCACTGGGAAGGGGCCCTGGCTTGGGGCGCAGCTCCTGAGGCAGCCCCATGGCCCCCAAGGCAGCTCCAAGGCTCTGCCAGCCAGTATGGAATGTGGCAGGGGGAGCAGGGCAAGGGACAGGGCTGCCAGTGCCAAGGTGTCCTGGTTTGTGGGACAGGTGTCTGCCAAGGAAGGAGAGAACCTCCCTTGGAATGGAAAATACGACCCCCTTTCCACCAAATTATCATAAACTTGAAATTACAAGGCTTTCAGGCAAAGATATGGGAAAAGGAATAACAGTTCTTTACTAGTATGTATAACAAGGCAAACAAACAACAATGGCAGCAACAACAAACAAAAGAAAACCCAGAAAACCGTCTCTTCCCGCTCTTCAACCACTTTCCCCTTTGGTGCAGTTACTCTCGCAGCCGGCAGGGGCGCTGGTGGCTCCCAGCTGGGCGGGGTGGGTGCGATTAATCCCCCGCAGCTGCAGGGGGCGCTCCGGAGCGAGCTCGGGGAGCAATCGGTAATGGCGGCTGGGCTGAGACGGGATGTCACGGGTGGCAGCTGGTCACGATTGCCATGCTGCTGCACAGAGGTGGTCCATACGGGGACACCCCACACATTGTCTCCGGATTCCCCCCAAATGGCCGGGAAACAAAAAAAAAAATTAAGCAGACTTGCAGTGCAGGAAAACCGCAGCAGACTGGGATCTCGGAGTCCAACACACAGGAGTGGCCGCGGCAATGCGCCTTGGGCAGAGGGTCCAGCAGGAGCCGGTCCCAATGTTTCAGCACCACACGCGCTGGTTCTGAGCTCCAAAGGCCAGGCAGCAGGGAAACAGGCAAACAGCTCCTTCCTCCCCTGAACCTGGAAACTGGACTGCCCAAAACCCAGCCAAAACCTCCAGGGTAGCCCCTTCCCTTTTTTTTCCCCCTTGGTATCACCTGCAACCCACCCCCAGCCCAGGCCATTTCAACGGAATGTTGCGACACCCAGCTACATCTTTTGTCTCCTACTTGCCCCCATTTGGCTCTCAGGCAATGCATTGTCCTTCTTCCAGGCAGCAGAATGCAGAAAAATTCACTGAAAAAACCAAACCCAAAACATTATCCACCCCAATTTTTTTCCCATACCAACATTTTACATCAAACTTAGACTCTTGAACTCTATACATACATACATACATACATACATAATCCTAATTATATACATATATACCTGCAGATATGAATACAGGCACAGTGTCATGGACAATTCACCCCAAACTAAGGTCCCCTTGAGGTATGCATTGTGTCTCTCCATCCTTTTGCACCACCCACCAGGTGCAACCTGGTCCCTGAGCAAAGACAACCCTATGGCAGAGGGGGGGCAGGTTTGTCTTTGCTTCAGGCAGAATTAATCCAAACAGTTTTTCCAAGCATACCTTCCATGTGTACCACTGGAACCTTACCCCATCTGTTGAACACAGGGGTTCAGACTGGGCAAGGCCTGCTCTGTTGGTGGAGTCTCGGGTGTTAACTAACCATGTGGCCTTTGCTAAATGCAGCTCCCAACATTTGAAAGTCCCCCCACCCAGTGCCTTCAAGGTGGTTTTAAGCAGTCCATTACACTGTTTAACTTTCCCAGCTGCTGGTGCATGATAAGGAATATGGTACAGCCACTCGGTGCCATGTTCTCTAGCCCAGGTGTTTATAAGGCTATTCTTTAAATTAGTCCTGTTGTCAGACTCAATTCTCTTGGGGGTACCATGCCTGCAAGGCCCAGGATGGTGTTCCAGGCAGTAGCATGAGGCATAGGGTAGGTCTCCAACCATCCAGTGGTGGCCTCTACCATTGTGAGAACGTAGCACTTGCCTTGGCGGGTTTGAGGCAGTGTGATGTAATCAATCTGCCAGGCCTCCCCATACTTGTATTTGGACCATCGCCCACCATACCATAGGGGCTTCACCCGCTTGGCCTGCTTGATTGCAGCGCACGTCGCACAGGCATGAATCACCTGGGAGATACTGTCCATGGTTAGATCCACCCCTCAGTCTTGTTCCCACTTACAGGTGGCATCTCTGCCCTGACGGCCTGAGGTATCACGGGCCCATCGAGCTAGGAAAAACTCTCCCTTGTGTTGCCAGTCCAAATCTATCAGTGACACCTCTGTCTTTGCATAGACTACCTGATCTACCTGCGCGTTGTTTCGGTGCTCCTCATTAGCCCGATTCTTTGGGACATGGGCATCCACATGACAGACTTTCACGGGTAGCTTCTCTACTTGAGTGGCAATGTCTTTGCCAATCTGGGAGCAGCCCAGATTGGTCTTCCTCTACGCTGCCAATTGGCCTTTTTCCACCTTTCCAGCCAACCCCACAGAGCATTGGCTACCATCCATGAATCAGTGTAGAGGTAGAGCTTTGGCCACTTCTCTTTTGGCAATGTCCAGGGCAAACTGGATGGCTTTGAGTCCAGCAAGTTGGCTCGATCCACCCTCTCCTTCAGTACCTTCTGTGACCTGTTGTGTGGGGCTCCATACGGTTGCTTTCCATTTTCAGTTTGTCCCTACAAACAGGAACCATCAGTGAAGAGAGCGTAGCGTGTTTCTTCTGGTGGCAGTTGGTTGTATGGTGGAGCTTCCTCAGCACAGGTCACCTGTTCCTGCTCCTCCTCATCAGTCAGACCAAAATTTTCACCTTCAGGCCAATTTGTAATTATTTCCAAGATCCCAGGGCGATTCGGGTTTCCAATACGGGCACACTGTGTGATGAGATCTATTTGCTCCATGTAGCGTCGGTGGCATGGTGGGTAGAGGGAACCTTTCCTTTCAACATCCACCCCAGCACCGGTAGTCAGGGTGCCAGGAGGAGTTGTGTTTCAGTGCCGATCACCTCTGAAGCGGCTTGAACTCCTAGGTGGCCAAGATTTCCTTCTCTGTTGAGATGTAGTTGGCTTTGGACCCTCTGTAACTCAAGTTCCAGAATCCCAGTGGTCGACTCCGAGTCTCACCAGGCACCTTCTGCCAAAGGCTCCAGGACAGACCATTGTTCCCGGCTGCAGAGTAGAGCACGTTCTTCACCTCGGGTCCTGTCCTGACTGCGACAAGGGCTACTGCGTGAGCGATATCCTGTTTGATGTGAGCAAAAGCTTGTTGCTGTTCAGGGCCTCAGTGGAAATCCTTCTTGCAGGTCACCAGATAGAGAGGGCTCACAATCTGGCTGTACTCAGGAATGTGCATTCTCCAAAAACCTATGGCACCTAGGAAATCTTGCGTTTCCTTTTTGTTGGTTGGTGGAGACATCGCTGTGATCTTATTGATGACCTTGGTGGGAATCTGACACCATCCATCTTGCTACTTCACTTCCAGGAACCGGATCTCTCAGGCAGGTCCCTTGGCTTTGCTCTTTTTGATGGTGAAGCCGGCTTCCAGGAGAATCTGGATGATTTTCTCTCCTTTCTCAAATACTTCTGTTGCTGTGTTCCCCCACACAATGATGTCATTGATGTATTGCAGATGTTCTGGAGCCTCACCCTTTTCCAGTGCAGTCTGGATCAGTCCATGGCAGATGGTGGACTGTGCTTCCACCCCTGGGGCAGTCGGTTCCAGGTGTACTATACGCCCTTACAGGTGAAGGCAAACTGAGGCCTGCGCTCCACTGCCAGAGGAATGGAGAAAAACGCTTGATGAAGGGTGAATGGGCCTTGCTGACCACCTCTTGACTCTCCAACTCACAGACTATCTTGTGGATGGGGTTCACAGCATCTCAATTTGTCCAATACTGCTGGCAGTGCACTGTCGAGGTGGCCATTGGTACTCATTGTTCCTCCATGTTCATAAGTTCAACTGCAGAAGGATTTTCTGATAGCCCAGGCAAGGTGTTCAATTGCCTAATGCCCTCTGCCTCCACAGCAGCTATTCCAAAAGCCCACCTGAGTCCTTTTGGGTCTTTGAAATAACCACTCCGGAGGAAGTCTATGCCCAGAATGCATGTGGTCTCTGGACCACTCATGATAAGATGTTTCTGCCACTCCTTCCCAGTCAAGCTCACCTCAGCTTCCAACAGGGTCAACTGCTGTGATCCCCCAGTCATCCCAGCAATAGAAACAGGTTCTGCCCCCACATGTCCCGATGGCATTAAAGTACACTGTGTACCAGTATCAACCAATGCATCATATTTCTGTGGCTCTAATGTGCCAGGCCATCGGATCCACAGAGTCCAAAAGACACAATTCTCCCATGCATCTACCTGGCTAGAGGCAGGGCCCCTCTAGCCCTGGTTATCATTCCCTCCCCAGGCATACATTCTAGAGGTTCCTTCAAGGGGATCCACCATATCATTCTCCCTTCTGGAATACCTGGCAGCTTGGTCGTGGGAGGCTGAGGCTACTTTCACTTTAGTGGAACTCCCTCAGTTAGTGTTTCCCTCCTTGAGTTGACACACTGGTGCTGCCAGGACAAAAGTGCGTTTCCTATCCCACCTTCTCATGTCTTCCCCATGGTCACCAAGGAAGAACCACAGCTCAGCTCGTGGGGTGTACTCCCTCTCCCTAGCTGGGGGACATTGGGCTCTGACATTAGGGCCTGTGACTCGCACTGGTGCCACACTGATCTTCTTCAACTCCTCCCTCATTCCCCTAATCTCCTCTTTAAATTCCTCTTTGAGGTCCTTAACCAAAGCAGAGACATGAGCCTGCATCAGGCCATTGACCATACTCTCATAATTTCTGAGCCTGTTGGCAACAGAACCCTGTCTGTCGGTTGTCCTGAGCATTAATCATTGCAATGATGGTGGTGTATTGGGATGGCCGGAGATTTGCCAGGTTCCACAATACTTGCCCTGTGCACCTGACCCTGTCAGGGTCATTATTGTGCTGTCTGTCCCTCACAGAGAGTTCCTCTGGTACTGTCACTTCTCTCAGCTGTTGGATCCCTTCCTCAGTGGTCTCCCAGGGCATTCTACAATGGTAATCCCACATTGTCTCTGTGAACAAACCTCTCTCTTATACTCATTAAAAGCCACTCCCAGAGGGAAAGGGGCCCTGGCTGTCTCACGAACACCCGATCAATACCCCCATCCTGGGTCAAGGACCCCAAATTCCTTGCCTCGCCACTATCCAGTTGCATGCCTGTACCCATAAAGTCCCAAACCCAAAGTAACTAGGTCACATAAGCCTAGCGGCCTTGTTGCACAATGTCTTTTTGCAGATTACGGAGGCTGTCATACGACAGGGACTCAGTGATGATTTCAGGCTCCGACTCCGCTGCTGGTTGTGAGGGCCCTGGTTCCTCATTATCATTAACTGGGCGCACTGATTTGTTCTTATATTTCTTCCTCTGCACAGGGGCGACTGCTGCTGGCTGTGATTGCCCTTGTGGTTCAGCTGGAACCTGGATGGTTGTAACATCCGTGGGTTCCACTGCTGCACCGTCAGACTCTCCCTCTTTGAGGCAGGGAGAGGGTTTCCCATAAGCTGTGGAAATGTTTTCCGTCAGCACCTCTCACATCTTCTCCTCCAATACCCCCATCCAATCTGGGTGGTTCATTTCTGATGTGGGCTGTTGGGCAGTGTCAGGCTGTGGGGCAGTGTCAGGCTGTGGGGCAGCGTCAGGCTGTGGGGCAGCGTCCCTAGTCACTGGGGTAGATGTTAGAGTGGTTACCCATGGCAGTCTCACCTTACCTCTGAATGCTAAATAGAATAGGCATATCGGCAATATCAGCCACTGTATGACATGGTTAGCATCTAGAGAATATTTGACCCTTTTGAAAGCTGTTGGGGTAGGCCCAAAGAAATGGGTGAAGGGTTGGGAGACAACTTCCCCTGATGTTACTTACCCACAATGGGTGCCATTATTAACACAACCCCAAAACATACACTTAAGTGTGTAATACCCATGTATCCATGTGCCTGCCTTCAAGAGAAAGTTAAAAATCCATGAATTCCTCACCTTATTGACCCATTGTGCAAACTGGATAACAGCCACAGTAGCCTTAGTCTTAGGACTCATGTTTAGATAAGGAGCTGCAAAGGGGAAAAATGTAGCCACAACCATGCGCCAACAAACTGGGATAGGCTAGACCACATAGTGCTGCCTAATGAGGTTTCCATATTCAGCACACAAAAAAGCAGGTTACCCAGGAACTGTTATTCCTTTTCCACCCTTTTCTCTCAATGCCCTCAGGCCTCGCATTGGGTGCCAAAATCTGTCTTGGTTTGAAGGACAGGTGTCTGCCAAGGAAGGAGGGAATCTCTCTTGGAATGGAGAATATGACCCCCTTCCCTCTGAATTATTATAACTTTGAAATTAAGGGGCTTTCAGGCAAAGATATGAGAAAAGGACTAACAGTTCTTTACTAGCCTGTAAATGTATACCAAGGCAAACAAACAACAACATTGGCAGCAACAACAAACAGAACCAGAAACCCAGTGCCAGCCTCTCTCGGCTGTCAGGCCCTTTCCCCTTCGGTGCAGTTCCGCTCACAGCCGGCAGGGGCGCTGGTGGCTCCCGGCCGGGCAGGGCGGGTGCGATGGTTCCCCCGCGGCTGCAGGGGGCGCTGTGGCTCGAGCTCAGCTGCCTCTCCACGTGGGTAATGGCGGCCAGGCTGGCGGGAGAGATGGAAAAGGGGCTTCCTTTACAACCTCCCCGGGGCAGCCGGTCCTGGTGCCCCTCTGGATGGTGAAATGGGCTGTAGCAGGAACCTCAGAGCAGCAAGCTGGAATGGAAGATGCCAGCACACCCAGGAGTGGAAAACAAAAGTTATCAGAAACTCCGGGGCTGTGCCCGAAGCCATGGGGTGTCCAGGTGTTGGGTTATAGTGTAGCGAGAACCCGTGAAACAGCGGCAGAGAACAGAGGGGCTGAGCGGGGAATCACTCCCCTGGGTAGCTCAGCCGCTACGGCTGGTGCCTGGGTCAGGCAGCGCAGAGGGGGCAGCCCCCGGCAGGGGACGAGGTGCTCCCGGATCCAGGTCCCAGCGTGGAACACGCTGGCTTTAGGCTCCCAAGCAGCAGAGAACCAGAGAAGCAAGTCAGTAAGCCCAGTCACAGTGCCAAAGGAAAAAAAACCAAATAGAAACAGGCAAAAACCACAAGGCAACAGTATCTTGTGGCTGCGTGGCCATCCAGCTGATCACCCCACCAGAAGAGACAACCATCCCTCCCCCCCCAACTCTTGCAGGAAATCACGGGCTGGCTCTGACCCATTGCAATACTCCCGGAGCCGGGGGATGGGGGGGGGGGACCAGCGACCACCGCGGACACAAAAAAACCCCCAAAAATGGCATGGGATAAAAAAACACCCCAAGACAATGCCCGTGGGCCAGAGAGAATTAGAATCATGGAATTATTTAGGTTGGAAAAGACCTCCAAGACCAACCAGTATTCCTTGATGTCACCAGAAGAAATACTTAAAAACAAAAGGTGAGATTTTATGGGGTTGAAAGTCAAGAAATACGCTCTCTCCAATGAACTGCCAACGTCAGTCTGCGCCCCGATGGATGTTCCTGCCCCTGGGTTCATCCAGGTGTCCATGAGGAGCCAGGAAGATGTGGAACCCATCAGCCAGGTGGCTTCCCAACACAGATTACCAGGACCATGGATCACCAGGGCTCTGCCCAACGAGGGTCACTGGGGATCATCAAACACAGATCCTCCCATGGGGAATGGAGCTGGAGCAGCACACAAAGCTTCTCCCGTACTTGGGGCACTTGCAGGGCTTCCCTTACCGGTGCCTCCGTTGGTGTTGGGTCAAGTGAGAGCTCCTAGAGAAGCTCTTCCCACACTCGGGACACTCGTAGGGCCTCTCCCCGGTGTGGATGCGCCGGTGGGTGACGAGATGGGAGTTTTGCTTGAAGCCCTTCCCACAGTCAGGGCAGCGGAAGGGCCTCTCCCCTGTGTGTATTGGCTGATGTAGGAGGAGATGGGAGCTGCTCCGAAACCTCTTCCCACACTCGGGACACTCGTAGGGCCTCTCCCCTGTGTGGATGCGTCGGTGGATGACGAGGTATGAGTTTTGCTTGAAACGCTTCCCGCAGTCGGGGCAGCGGAAGGGCCTCTCCCCTGTGTGTACTGGCTGATGTAGGAAGAAATGTGAGCTGGTCCGAAACCTCTTCCCACACTCGGGACACTCGTAGGGCCTCTCCCCGGTGTGGATGCGCCGGTGGCTGAAGAGGGTGGAGTTGTGCTTGAAGCCCTTCCCACATTCGGGGCAGCGGAACGGCCTCTCATCTGTGTGTATCGGCTGATGTTTGAGGAGATGGGAGCTGCTTCGAAAACTCTTCCCACACTCGGGACACTCGTAGGGCCTCTCCCCGGTGTGGATGCGCTGGTGGATGATGAGCTGGGAGCTCCAGCAGAAGCTCTTCCCACATTCCAAGCACTCGTAGCACTGTTCCCGTTCCCTGGTGTGGACCTTGCAGTGCTTGATGAGGTTGGAGCTCCGGATGAAGCTCTTCCCACATTCCAAGCACTTGTAGGGTGATTCCCCAGTGTGGATCTTGCGGTGCTTGATAAGATTGGAGCTCCGGATGAAGCTCTTCCCACATTCCAAGCACTTACAGGGCAGTTCTCCAGTGTGGATCTTGCGGTGCTTGATGAGATTGCAGCTCCGGATGAAGCTCTTCCCACATTCCAAGCACTTGTAGGGCGATTCCCTAGTGTGGATCTTGCCATGCTTGATGAGATTGGAGCTCTGACTGAAGCTCTTCCCACATTCCAAGCATTTGTAGGGCCGTTCCCCAGTGTGTATCTTCTGGTGGCTGTGCAGGCTGGAGCGCCGGCTGAAGCTCTTCCTACATTCTCCACACTCGTACGGACGTTCCCCAGTGTGGATCATCTGGTGCTGGATCAGGTCGGAGCTCCGGATGAAGCTCTTCCCACATTCCCCACACTCATACGGGCGTTCCCCAGTGTGGATCATCTGGTGCTGGGTCAGGTTGGAGCTCCGGCTGAAGCTCTTCCCACATTCCCCACACTCGTAGGGCCGTTCCCCAGTATGGATCTTCTGGTGCTGGATCAGGGCAGAGCTCTGGCTGAAGCTCTTCCCATATTCCGGACACTCGTAGGGCCATTCCCCAGTGTGGATCATCTGGTGCCGGATCGGGTTGGAGCTCTGGCTAAAGCCCTTCTCACATTCCAAGCACTTGTGGGGCTTCTCCCCAGTCTGAGGCTTCTCTACCAGCTCTGAGCTCCGGCTGGATCTCCGGCCACCTTCCTGGCACAGGGCGGGTCTTTCCTCCTCGCAGCTCCCTGGGCTGGGTTTGTAGCCCCTCCTCATGTGGGATCTCCAGGGCTTTTCCTCCTCCTCCATCTGGCCAAGGCTTGGGAATGACAAATCCTGGTTTGGTGGGAAAAACAAGGGGTGAACACTTCGGGGTGGGGGCTCCTCCTGCCCAAGTCCATCTCAGGAAGTCACTGGATGTTTTGTGTCCATAAAAATCCCCGAAGCACCAAGATTCAGCCCCCCAAAAAACCCTCACAGGAGATCTGCCTCTCTTGTCTCTCCACTCTTGGGTTTTGGGGGGTCCCTTCCCTGAGTTGATGGGGGTCCTGTGGCCCCCCTGGAGTCCCCCCGTTCTGGGGTCTTGCTTACAGATGATCCAAAGGGTTTTGAGGGTCCCAGTGATCCCTTCTCCCCTGACTCTCTGCTCCAGGGTTCCATGGATCCCAGGGGTCCCCCTACTCCAGGTTCTTCCCCTCTCCCCTTTAGGCTGCCAGGGATCCCCCAGCTCTGGGATCGCCCCTATCCACTTTTCCCACTCCAGGGGTCTTGGGGCTCCCTTTCGTTGCTCTCCTGGGGCGTCCCCAAGACCGATGTCCTTCCCCCGCCAGTACCTGGTGATCATCACATGGACCCCTAAACATCCTCCCAAAGAAGGATCTGCAACTCAGCTTTGGGGTCTTGCAGGATCCAAACATACTCCCCAAAAAACCAAGCCCTTTTAGTGACCCACAAAGATATTTGGGTCTCGATTCTCGAATCTGCAAACTCCAAACACTCTTCACAAAAAATAACCCCTCTTGAGGACTCCCTGATGTATTTGGTCCCTTCCGGTCACCTGCGGGATGGAACCTTGTGCTTCTCCTTCTGCTCCTCTTCCTGCTCCTCCTCCTCCTCTCTCCCTCCTTTTCCTCCTGTTGCTCCTCCATGCCTACCCTGGACCCCCCTATCCTAACCCCCTCTGCACCTCAGCTGCCACAGCACTGGCTGCTGGGTGGGGGGAACACCCCCCAAAAGTCCCCCAGGGATAGACAAGAGGGGTGGGGACCCTCCCATTGCAGATGCATCCCCTCCCAGAGCCTTGGGGAATCACTCCAGGGATCAACGGATGGGGACATGAAGGGACGGCTACAGGCTTCCTGCTGTGCCTCCTCCCCTTATCCCCCTCTCCTACCCCTTTCTATAATCCCCCCAAATCCCAGCTCCAGCCAGCTCAGTTTGGGGGTGACCCACCTCCCTCTCTCACTCAGTTTGGGTGCCCTAAATGCCCTTTTATGGCTTCTCCCCTCCTTTCCAATCATGTTGAAAGGAATTAGAGGAATGTGTCTTTACAGATGGCGTGAATCTGCTTGGAGATAGGGCAAGGGACTTGTACATAAGGAAGTTCAGAAACTGTTATCGACACGAACTGCTGCTCCACCAAGGTCCTGCTAAATTTTTGAACTTTGGGAAGAAGAACAAAGACTTAACGGAGCCATGAATATCATATGTTATACAAAAGGGGAGAATGTTGACGTAGTTTGCACATTCTCCCAGAGGTAATTAAGGACATGGACACCCAGAGGGGCAATAAGGGAAGTCAAGAAGGGGTTGTGACAACAGGGGACAGACGATGTTGGTGTGCTGGGAAAGGATTGGTTGAAGGGGAGTGTGGAGGAATATGGTTAAGCCAAGTAGCAGCAGGAGGAATCTATGTGGTAAGAAAAAGGAAGACGGAAAAGAGGAGGAAGAGAGAAATAGTGCGGATTGGGATGTTTTACAGCACTGTCTTATGCTCAAAAATTGCGAGCTGATCCAGGGCCTTTACATTCCCAGTTTCCAGGACAGGGAAACAAAGAAGTTAAGGATTTCAGGGCGTTTCCCTGTGGTGGGGAGCAGCAGGACCGGGCGCAGAGGCGCGGGACCAGGAGCACGGGCTGGGAGCCTGTGGGGAGCTGCAGGGCCGGGCCGGGGCTGTGGGGCAGCCGGGCCTCAGCGCCGGGTGCTGCCTGACCCCAACACCTCTCGGGCAGGGCCGGCAGTGACCCCCGGCCCCCATGAGGCTGTGGGACGCCCCAGCCGCTGCCCGGCCCCATGGAGCTGCCGGCCCTGCCCAACGGGGGGGCCGCGTTTGGACACTGCGGCAGGACAGGGACCAGTTCTGGGATACGGGGTGTGGAGAGGAGGGTAAGCACAAGGAGGAGAGGAAGGAACATCTGGGAGATGTGGATTATATGCGGAAGGATCAGGATTTTCTTACAAGGATTTTGTTTGGGTCACTGGAGAAACAAAAGATTTTGCAGCAAGCTCAGCAGCTGTCAGAGGACGGGCACCCACAGGCAGTGAGGGGGCTGCAGCAGAGGCACAAGAAGCCCCTGGAGCACTTGGGCAGAAAGGCACAGCAGGTGAATGCAAGAAGGGATGAGGAAAAGGCCAAGGTGAAGGCAAAGGCCATGGCACAGTTTTTACAGCCCCTGAGGGATGAACCGCAGGGCCCAAGGGGACGGGCTCAGCCACAAGCACCTGGCACAGGCATTGCCCTCCTCGGCAGGGGAGAGCCGACCCAAACAGCCCCTGACAAGGAATCAGGGTTCCATCTGCAGGGCACAAGGATGCTGGAAGCAGACAGGAGCACCCGCAGCAGGAGGAAGTCCACCCGCTGATGGTTTGTTAGGGGCATCAGAGTTCCCATTAGACCAGAGACCCACCACACTGGAGCCCTTGAGAACATTCAGGGTGGGTCTGGATCGAGAGGAGGTCTTTCCTGATAGACACAGGGGCCTCTCAATCCACTCTGAATCTGAGACCTAAGGGAGGAAATTGTCAACAAGTTCCTTTGTTATTCAGGGGTAAGTGGGGAAAGATGAGCAGGTGTGTTTTATTCAACCACTATTAGTAGATGTAGAGGATAGATTTGAAACACAGGAATTTCTGTTTGTTCCTAACTGTGATTGTAATTTACTGGGAAGGGATTTGGTGGCTAAAGTGGGAATGCAAATTCATATTGTAAAAGGAGATATAGAGGCTAATGCTGTTGCAACTTTGTGTCAAATGTCTGGCAAGGCCTCTGCTGAAGGGAACCCAGAAGTGTGGGCAGCCCCAGAGAAATAGGGAAAATTAGATATGGAGCCTCTCCAAATTCCTTGGAAACAACCAGGACAAGTGGTGTCTAAAAGCAATCCCCTGTTCCAAGGGAGGCAAGGAAGGGGTTACAGCCTGGTACTGAGTCCCTGCTAAAGGCAGGGCTTTGGGAGCCAGGGATCTCTCCCTACAACACTCCTCTCCTGCCAGGCAAGAAACCAGATAATGGACACCAGAAGGAAAGCAGAATTTTCAAGTGTTAAAAAGCAGATTAACTGAGCCTCCTGCCCTGGCCCTTTCTGACAGGGAAAAAGAATTTGAATTGCATGTGGATTTTAAACGGGGCCATGCCAAAGGAATTCTTGTGCTAAAATGTTTAACCCAGTAGCCAGAGAGTGGCCTCATTGTCTGCAGAATTGTGCAGCCCTGGCTTTAATGGGAACTGAGGTCTGAAAACTGACAGCAGCAGAATCTCTCATTGTTCAAGTCTGGCATCAAGGTAAAGCTTTGGTAACCAAAAGAGCCTCTAAATGGATGAGCAGTGCTCGGTTATTACAGTATGGAACTTGCTTGATCGAACAGGAGGATTTCGAGTTGAGGACAGGGGAAGGGTTTAACCCAGCCTCCTGTTTGAACGGCCCTGGACAGGGGGACTGGCAAGAAACCTATGGCTGCATTCAAGTGACAGAGCTCCAGACCCGGCCTAGGAGAGATTTATGAGACATTCCCTGGCCTGAGGGAGAAAATGTGTTTATTGATGCAACTTCAAGGGCACTAGAAGGGAAACGGGTCACAGGATATGCTGCTTTTAAGAGAAGGGAATTAGAGGAAGCAGGGAGGTTACAGGGTCAGCTCAGAGAGAGGAGCTGTGTGCGCTTGTGAGAGCCTGGGAATTATATTGGGAAAAGAGGGAATGTATTTACTGATTACAAGTACACATGGCGTGGTCCATGGGTTTGGAAAACTGTGGGAGGAAAGAGCTTTGTTAACCTGCAGGGGAAAAACGTTCACTCATGGAAGTTTAATTACTCGCCTATTGGAGGCTGTGAATTTACCAACACAGGTGGCAATAATCCACGTTAGGGGACATCAGGCAGGGTGCTCAGGGGAGCCAATACGTCAGGGACTGGCAGAGGAAGAGGCTCGGAAAGCAGCACTTTTGCCAGAGGTCTCCAAGATCCTCCCTTTGCTCCCAGTGGCTCAACCGCTGACAGAAAAATTGTCTTTTCCACCAGAGGATTTGGAGATAATTAAAAACAGTGGGGCAGAGGAAAGAGGCGAGGATTGGTTTATAAAGGACATTAAACAACGGATACAAAAAGCTTCGGCCCTACAAATATTAAAACAACTCCATGAAGGGAGTCACTGGAGCTCTGGAGGATTGACAGAAGCCTTCCTCAAGATGTCCTGCCTTGGGTCTTTTTGTTCTGGCAAAACAAGCTGTTGAAGTTTGCTTGATTTGTGCCAAAGCCAATGACCAGGTTAGAAAGAAACTTACCAGGGAGGAAGGCCGTGGGCTCACAGGGTGGCAGAAGCATTTGCGACTGCTTCAGAAATCCCTGCATCAGTTATTAAGGTATGTTTGGAACAAAAATTTCCAGGATATGAGATTGTGGAAGCAATAGACTCAGACAGGGGAACTCATTTTACAGGAAAGATCCTTCAGGCTGTTATGGCAGCTTTAGGAATACAATGGGACCTCCAGACCCCCTGGCACCCCCAGAGTTCCAGTCGGGTAGAAAGAATGAATGGGGAAATAAAGAAACACCTTCTGAAGCCAGTGAGAGAAACCAAGACGCCATTGGCTTTGGCAAGAAGAAGAGCCAGACCCAGGGCAGATATTCAATTATCTCCCCTGGAATTCATGTTTGCAATTCCTTACCCTGCTAATTCTCTACCTAGTGGGGGGTGGAGATAAGGGATGTCTATTTAAAGCAGTCTGTGGCCACAATCCTGTCTCTTGTGAAATCTCTTCCACACAAAGCTCGGCTGGCACAGACCCTGCCTTGGCACTTTGCTGTCCACAACATCCAAGCAGGACCCAATCGGGTCCTGCCTAAGGAGTGCAAAGAAGCACCACTGGTGGCCAAGTGGCGTGGCCCATTCCAAGGGTCACTGAGCACAGAAACAGCCGCCAGCACAGCTCAGCACGGGGGGACCCCTCAGCCTCGCCTCAAGGGCTCTGAAGCCCCGCAGATTTGCACTTCCCGGCTGCAGCAGGACCAGGGGAGCCCTCGACTCACCCTGCGCACAAGGGGCCGCAGCAGCAGCCAGGGCTCCACAGCGGGGGAAGCCCCTGGGCCTGCCCACACATCCTCTGCTCAAATCGTCTGCCTGGGCACCCTCTTCTGCCAGCTCCGGGCACTGGGGGCCGATCCTCACTGTCACTGCTTCAGCTCCAGCGCTTTCTGTGCCCGCACTCGCCACAGCTGCTGTGGGAGACAACGTGAGAATTCCACTCTGGCTCTCACTCAGACTCACACACTGGGCTGGCTGGGATCAGATTACACCACTAGAAGGTTTTTTTCATAATAATCCTACTTTGATATTGTCAGTTAGGTTTGGGCCATGGGTGTGACAATCAATTTTTAGTCATAGCAGAAGAAGTACCAAAAATCTGTATTGCTTTGGAGTTTTTTTGTGTATGTGTGTGAGTGGCTGTTAGTGATGGTAAAATTTTGGTATGGGCTTTTCCATGTTCACCCTTAGGTTACATTTTGCAAAACCGAAGAGCTTTAAAGGTGACCCTTTAACTCGTAAACAGTTAATAGAATATTGGTTAAAAAAAAAAAGAGGCTTTCCAGCTGCCACATGGGACTCATCTGATGGTTGCCCTGGAAGAGAAGCTTCATTCCAGGCAGCCCAGAGATGAGCTTTAGAAATGCAAATTAACACCTCGGGGGGAAGTGTGGACAATGTCCCAGGGTCTCCTTGCCTGCGGGAGGAATTGGGCTCATTCCCTCTCTCCCCCACCCCAAGTTCTGCCTCCTTGCACAGACCGAATTTGCATCGCTAAAGGAAGAGCCCATAGTGAGGAGCTCTGACTCTGCAACAGAAATTGGTTAACCTTCGAAGGAAAACAGAAAGGGAGAATGTTGTGAGAACTTCACTCAAAAAAGCCGGGGAGGAATCATCCCTCTCCCCACTCCAACATGTGCTGACACTGTCTATGTTATACAGGGTGTATTTGACCCCTGCGGTGTTTTTGCTACCACAAGTTCAGGGAAATCAGTTTGGAATCCAAGTATGTGATAATTTAATCAGAGAAAAGCAGTCAATTGATGCATCCCTAGCTGGAGGGAGCACCCAAAAATGGGGAAAAGATGAACGGCCACCAGAACAAATCCTACAACATCATGGAGCAGCCCCTAGGAACACTAACAAATTCATCCCAGATGCCAGAGAACTCATTTACCATTTCAATGGCACCTTTAGATTACAAGATGTCCTTGAAATAATAACCAAGCACACTGCTCCAGCTCCTGACCTTCTCACCGACCAATCCACTCCGATGACGAACGCCACATTTCACCCTGGGATGGGATCAGATTCTCTTTCAGCAGAAGGACGAGGAGGTTGTGGAAAATTAAATGACTCAAACTGCTCTTGGCAAAGAGACGACAAAGGAAAAGTGGTGAAACAGATAACAAAGGAAATAGGAAAGCACCTCATGCACCGGTCCCAGAGAGGAAAGGATGGGAATGGGACACGTTTTCATGGTTCCCTGGCACACCATGGGTTAAACGAATGCTGTTTCTCCTCTCAGGTGCTACAGCAACTCTCATCTTTTTACCATGCACCACACCTTGCTGAGAGCAGCTCATTCAGCAGGGGATCAAGGGGATGCAGGTGGCAGCCAGGCCTCCTGATCCAGAAACGGCTACAAAAGGACAGAGAATGAGGTCACTGAGAATAATCCCAAAACCAAAGAAGGTCCAGGAAAAAGAGATTGAGACAATGGTAATTAAAGTTTGTAAAGACAATTACCGAGAAAATAGGACGTGCAGGGATTGAAAGGAGTAAGATGAATGTGTCTTTACAAACAGATGATATGAATCTGCTTGGAGGTAGGGCCAGGGACTCGTAAACAAGGAAGTAATAGGAGAAACCATCAATTTCAGATAATGTTACTAACTGACACGGAGTGCCGCTTCAGTAAATATCCTGCTGAATTCCTGAACCTCGACAAGAAGAACAAAGCCTTAAGAGAGCTATGAATATCCTATGTTAAACAAAACGGGGAATGCATGTTAAGGGGGACATGCAGGAGACGAATGGGGAAGTCTGCACCTTCCAAGTACCTCAGCCAGTGGTCAAAGGAACAGGGAGATGCGGCCGGGGAAATGACGATAAAAAGGAGGCTGCGTCCTCCAACAACTGGAGAGACCCCATGGGAAATGCCCCACGGCCTCTCCCTTTGTCCATGAATAAAGTTACTTTTACAGGACTCCTCCGTCTCCGCTGGGGACACAAACCTCGGGCCACGTGAATCTTCCCGCACAGTCCCGGCGACGGGGCAGCCACCTCTGTGCTACCGACAGGAACCGGGACGAGCCAGCGCTGCTCCGGCACCGGCTCCTGCCGAGGCAGCAGCGGGAAGGAGACCGCGAGCAGCCGCTCCCGCAGCGCCCTCAGGCCAGGGGCAACACGGCGCGGACACGGCAGAACCAACCCGCCAGAGCCCCCTGCCGCCCCCTCGGCCCGCAGCGAGCCCCGAGCCCCGGCACAACCGAGCGCGGCTCCCACCTGCGCTGGGGCCGCCTCCGAGCTCCGCCGCCGCCTCACCGGGCTCCGGCCGCTGCCGCCGCTCCCGGGCCCGCACAGACGCTCCGCCAATGGCGCCTCTGCTGCGCCACGGGCGCTCTGGGGGCGCCACCGGCGCCGGGCTCCGCCCCGCTCCGACCAATCCGAAAGCGAGAACCAGGACTGACGGCAGCACCGGCCAATCGCAGCGAGGGGTGGGCTCTGCACACGACCCAGACTCGCCCCGAGCTCTCAGCGCCCCCCGGGCTGTGTGAGGGGAAAGCCGGAGATGAGGAACAGCCCTGGAACGGGCCCGGCCCGAGGCGGGATTGATCTGAAAAGAGAAACAAAGCTCTCCGCTGCTCCCGGCCCGGCTTTCCCAGCCCTGCGTGTTGGGTGGCTCCGGCTCAGCGGGAAGCCCTGGAACCTCACTTCTCGTACCCCCTAATTAGGGGCATCAGTGCATCGCTTTGATTTCCCCCCAAAAGGGAAAACCACCCCAAACCCCTTTGGCTGAGTGCACGAGGGCCCAGATTTCTCGCAGAAAACTCCAAAAGTCGTTTTTCCCCGTGTTGGGAAGAACAACCCAAACCAAGCGCAGGTGGGACCCCCCAGCAGCGCCTCTCTGCCGCCCCAGCTGAAGCCCTCGCTGGCTGCTCGAGGCTGGATGGGCAGACTGGGAGCACTGGGAAGGGGCCCCGGCTCGGGGCGCAGCCCCCGGGGCAGCCCCACGGCCCCACGGCAGCTCCAAGGCTCCGCCAGCCGGGATGGAACGTGGGAGGGGGAGCAGGGCGAGGGACGGGGCTGCCGGAGCCGAGGGGACACAAGGGACAGCGGGGACACTTGACAAGCATTTAATGCAAAAGATAAAATCACAAGGGAGAGAATGAATCGTTAAAAAACCGGTATTCACGGACAAAAACTCTAACTAATTAAAGTTAGAAAGTGGTACGTTTATTACACCGGCGGGCGGCACGGGAGTCGCCTCCTAGAGACGTGCCAGCACATTACACGGTTATTTGCCCTGTATTTATTTCACGAAGTGTTACATATTAGTCATATACATATTTCTAGCACCTCCCATTCCCCGCTTCTTATTAAAATGAGGTTATTAGTCCTTTGCCCGTGCTCAATTCGTTTTTCGATTTGGGTCGGTGGTCTTGATTTGAGTCAGTGGTCTTGAAAGATGAAGTCAGGGATCTCTTCATCACCATGAACTTTCTACCTTCTATTGTGGGCAAGCCTCGGCAAGCCTTCTGGAGATGGTCCATACCTCCTGCCTGTATTTGATCATGCAATCCAGGTGCTAGCTATAATTCTATCAGCTTCTTTTGTCATTATGACAGTTCATTTACTATAAGCAAAGTTTCAGACAGGTACATAATAGTGAATAGCACTATAATTCTTGGCTAAATTTCTAACTCTTTGTTAACTTATCTTTTGGTTTAATCAGTACAAATTGCTTCTAACTCCTAGCTAAAGTTTAACTCTTCATAATCTTGACTCAACAAAAGCAACAGCAACAGTGGCACCATAGCATGGAGCACACAAGGACATGTCCCATTGGAGTGGGGTGACGCTGGCCCGATGCCAGGCACCCACCAAAGCCGCTCTCTCACTGCCCTCCACAGCCGGACAGGGGACAGAAAATTTAACCAAGGGTTCATGAGTTAAGTACTGGGAGAGATCCCTCATCAAACACCGTCACGGGCAAAACAGGTGTCTTAGGGTGACTCTATCATGTGTATCCCCTATCATGCTCTATGCCCAAAAAGTAATTTTGTGCCTTTTCTGTGCCTTTAAACTGAGCTTGGAAAAAAAAAACCAAACGAACTTTTCAAAACAGTTTCTCAAGGACACGGAGATACACTCCTCTGCGTTCTCTGGCTGCAGGAGCAAGAGGGAGCACCCTGCTTGCTTTCTTCAGCCAGCGGTTTCGGGTTTTTTTTTCCCTTCTTTTCCCGGCGTGAGACGGAAAGCTAAATTTTGTTTCCTGAGACTTTGGGTTTTTTTCCCCTTCTTCTCTTCTAGACTGTTCAACAACATCAGAACACATCGGGAGAATTTTTCCCCGAGGCCCGGGGGTGGGCCCTCGCCGACCCAGCTCCGAGGAGGAGAGAAACTACACCTACAGAAGGACTCTGAAATTTTCCCAGGTTTCTCTCTATAGCGAGAGATTTCATTTCATTATTTAGCATTATTATCCTTTTCCTGTGTGTTTGTTAAATAAATAGTTCTTATCTCATTCACTTTCCTTCGAGGAAAATATTTTTTTTTTTCCCGAACCCTGTGGGGGGGAAGGGTGGTTGTAACCTGGTTTCCTCTCAAAAAATATATTGCTAAGTTTTGGCCAAACCAGCACAAATACTTATTGGTGTAGTCGGCAGGATTCGAAGGAAAGTGAAAAAAACTGTACTAATTACATCTTGGTTTGAATTTAACTACTTTGTGTAGGGGTAAAGTAGTTACAATGTTGGTTGAGTTCATAATGTCTCTCTGGCTGGATATACTCACGTTTTTTTAGTCCCTAGGCTTGCTTGAAGTACTAGTGGTTTTTTGGTCCCAAGGCCTGTTTGCCTATCCACAATTTGGTCTGATCCTGTAGCTGATAAAACACTTTTACAGAGCAGGGGCACGAATCCGGATTTCTATTTTGCTTTGCTCGGTGATAATGATTTATAAAAAGTCAACAAAAGTACAGGCAGTTGTTCAAAGTGTGTATGATACATCGTTTCTCCATCCTAACCCCAGTCCTAGTTTCAGTAGCCTGTTTTGGGAGTTCATTGGTAATTGCACTCAGTTTGTTAGAAGAGGAGGAGATGTAGTTTCCCAGCCTTTCATCTCCCTCCCTTTTAAATTTGAAACATTATCTTTTGAGAAGGTTCAGTTTCCCCTGGATGTTAAAGAGACCACCCTCCTGGTATTTAATCTGGTAGTCTTCCTCTATATGGTTTGCAGCTTGTCTAGAATGAGGGCTCAGATTTCCAGGGTGACTGAGGAGACACCTGTCCCAGAGGTGGAAAATCCTGAGTGGGGTGGAGAATGGGAGGATATGGGCCAAATCCTGAAGAAATTCTCTGACCCAATAATTTGCAATTACCCCCCTGAACTAATTCAGAAACCAGCTGAGGTGGGGAAATATCTGAAAGAGAAATACAATGACAATTCTAATAAGAAACAGCTCATCGCAATATGCTGGGCCTTAGCATATGCCTATCGCACAGTGCTAAGTACTGTAGAGCAGCAGGTAAAGGCAGGGGGGCAAGAAAATAAACCAGCAGACACCCCAGTCACTCAGGCTGCAGCCAAACCAAAAGGAGACACTAAGCCATTGACAGTTGCTCCTGTCACGAGAAAAAAGCACACAACCAAAACTGATCGCCCAGTGAAAGATGATGATGATGCAGGGGAAGGAACCTCAAAACCACCAACTGATTCAAGCACAGAAACCATTACTGAGTCCCTGTCCATAAAGGACCTTCACAGCCTAAAAAAAGACTACACCCGACGGCCCAATGAATCCATAATAAGTTAGATGGTCCGTATTTGAGATGCTGCAAGTGATGATGTAATGCTAGACAGTGCTAAAGCGAAGCATTTGGGATCCCTGTCACGTGATCCAGCTATTGACCAAAAGATGATAAGGGGGGCTAACTCTGCCAGTATCTAGAGACAGCTCTTAAGTAGTGTGAGAGAAAAATATCTGTGTGCAGATGATCTCTATATGCAGCAAACCCAGTGGAAGACCATTGAACAAGGGATTCAATGCCTAAAAGAACTAGGGGTGGTAGAGGTTGTCTTCACAGATGACCCAGGATTGAGGAGTCCAGACCAGGCCACAGTTAGTCCTTTCATGTGGCGAAAGCTCATACAGCTTGGGCCATCAAAATATAAGTCTGCTTTAACACTGATGAAACCAAATTACGGTACAAATGAGACCGTGCAAGATACGGCAACAAAGCTCCGAGCATATGCAGACTCCGTGCATAGCCCAACACATGCGAAAATCGCAGCTGTAGAAACACGTGTGCAAAATTTAGAAGATAAGATAGAGAAGAATTACCAAGACCTCAAAAAGACGATCAAAGAGGGCTTTCTTCAAATCTCGGCAGTACAAATCAGAGATTCTGATACCCAACAAAGACGTTCCCTAAAGAGAAAGTACATCCCACGAAGTGAGCTGTAGAAATTCCTGTGTGACAGTAGAAAGACACAAAGAAGTGGGGTGGACAGCCCACTTCTGCTCTGGCAGCACGAGTGCATGAATTAAAAGAGCGCAAGTCTCAGAAAAGAAATTTTACTAAAAAGAAAGTAGCTCCAGTTGCCCGTAGCCAATCTGCCAAAAATGATAGACAAAAAGATAACCAGAATTAGAGGGGCCCTGCCTCTAACCAAGTAGAGGCCAGGGAAAACCGTATTTTTTAGACTGTGTAAATTCGTTGGCCTGGTACATCAGAACCACAAAAATATGATGCTTTAGTTAACACTGGTGCACAGTGCACAATAATCCCATCGCAACATGTAGAGGTAAAATCTGTTTCTATTACTAGTGTAACAAGTGGGTCACAAAATTTGACCCTAATAAAAGCTGAAGTGAGCCTAACTAAAAATAAGTAGAAAAAACATTTCATTGTAACTAGCCCAGAAGCCCCGTGCATTTTGAGCATAGATTTCCTCCAAGGAGGGCATTTCAAAAACCCAAAGGGACTCAAGTGGGCTTTTAAAATAGCTACTGTGAAGACAAAAGGCATCAAGCAATTAAATACCTTGCCTAGACTATCAGAGAACCCATCTGCAGTAAGCCTTCTAAAAGAAAAAGAACAAAGAGTACCAATTGCTACCTCGACAGTGCATCACCGACAGTACCGAACGACTCGAAATGCTGTAATTCCCATCCACAAGATAATCCTCGAGCTAGAGAGCCAAGGGGTGGTCAGCAAGACCCACTCACCCTTCAACAGCCCCATCTGGCCTGTGCGCAAGTCTAAAAAAGAATAGAAATTGACTGTGAACTATCGTGCCTTAAATAAAGTGACTCCACCACTGAGCGCTGCCGTGCCAAACATGTTAAAGCTTCAGTACGAGCTGAAGTCCAAAGCAGCGAAGTGGTACGCCACTATTAACATTACCAACGCCTTCTTCTCCATTCCTCTAGCAGCAGAGTGCAAGCCTCAGTTTGCCTTCACCTGGAAGAGTGTGCAGTACACCTGGAACTGACTGCCCCAGGGGTGAAAACACAATCCCACGATCTGCCATAGACTAATCCAGACTGCACTAAAAAAGAGTGAGGCTCCAAAACATCTGCAGTACATTAATGACATCATTGTATAAGAAAACACCGCAAAAAAAGTGTTCGAGAAAAGAAAAAAAATCATCCAAATTCTCCTAGAAGCTAGTTTTGCCATCAAAAAAAGCAAAGTCAAAGGACCTGCTCGAGAAATCCAATTCCTGAGAGTAAAATAGCAAAATAAACGGCGTCAGATTCCCACTGAGGTCATCAACAAAATCACATCAATGTCTCCACCAACTAACAAAAAAGAAACACAAGCCTTCCTAAGTGTCATAAGCTTTTAGAAAATGCATATTCCTGAATATAGCCAAATTGTGAGTCCTCTCTACGTAGTTACCCGCAAAAAGAACAATTTCCACTGGGGCCCTGAACAGCAACAAGCCTTTGCCCAGATCAAGCAGAAGATTGCTCATGCGGTAGCCCTTGGCCCAGTCCGAACAGGGCCAAGAGTGAAAAATGTGCTCTACTCTGCAGCCGGGAGCCATAGTCTGTCCTAGAGCCTTTGGCAAAAAGTGTCTAGTAAGACTCGAAGTCGACCACTGAGATTCTAAAGCCAAAGCTACAAAAGATCTAAAGCCAACTACATCCCAACAAAAAAAGAAATCTTGGCAGCCTATGAAAGAATCCAAGCTGCCTCAAAAGTAATTAGCACTGAAGCACAGCTCCTCCTGGCACCCCGGCTACCGGTGCTAGAGTGAATGTTCAAAGCAGAGGTTCCCTCTACCCACCATGCCACCAATGCCATATAAAGCAAATAAATTACTCTCATCACACAGCGCGCCCGTATCAGAAAACTAAATCGCCCTGAGATTTTAAAAATAATCACAAATTAGCCCAAAGGTAAAAGCTTTAGTCTCAGTGACAAAAAAAAACAAAAGCAAGTAACACGTGCTAAAAAAGCTCCACCATACAACCAACTGCCAGCAAAAGACACATGCTATGCTCTTTTCACCGATGGTTCTTGTCGCATTGTAAAGATAAAACAAAAGTAGAAAACAGCCGCATAAAGCCCCACGACAGGTTGCAAAAGCTATTGAAAGAAAAAGTAAATCAAGCCAATTTGCCAAACTCAAAGCTGTTCAACTAGTGCTAAACATTGCTAAAAAAAAAAAGTAGCCCAAGCTCTACCTCTACACTAATTCGTAGATAGTAGCCAATGCTCTGTAAAGATAGCTAAAAAAGTGAGAAAAAGCTAATTAGCAGCGTAAAAAAAAACCCATCTAAGCTGCTTAAGCTGCTAAAGAGTAGAAAAACGTTGCTGCCCAAGTAAAAAAGCTGCTTGTGAAAGTCCGCCATGTAGATGCTCATATCCCCAAGAGTAGGGCTAATAAAGAACACCAAAACAACAAACAAGTAAATCAAGCTGCAAAAATAAAGGTGTCACAGATAGACTTAAATTAAAAACACAAAAAAGAGTTGTTCCTAGCTCAATAGGCCCATAATGCCTCAGGTCATCAAGGCAAAAATGCCACCTATAAGTGGGCACGAAACCAAAAAGTAGATCTAACCATAAACAGTATCTCCCAAGTGATCCATAATTGTAAAATATACGCTGCAATCAAGCAAGCCAAGCGAGTAAAACCCCTATAGTACAGTAAGCGATAGTCCAAATACAAGTATAAAGAAGCCTAGCAAATTAATTACATCGCACTGCCTCAAACACGCCAAGGCAAGCGCTACGTGCTCACAACAGTAAAAGCCACCACTGGATGGCTGGAGACCTACCCTGTGCCTCATGCTACTGCCCGAAACACCATCCTGGGCCTTAAAAAACAAGTCCTTTAAAAGCATAGTACCCCTGAAAGAATTAAATCCAACAATGAGACTCATTTCAAAAACCGCCTTATAAACACCTGAGCTAGAGAACACAGCATTGAGTAGGTGTACCATATCCCTTACCATGCACCAGCAGCTAAAAAAGTAAAGCGATGCAATAGATTGTTAAAAACCACCTTAAAAGCCCTAGGTGGGAGAACTTTCAAAAATTAAAAACAGCATCTAACAAAAGCCACCTAGTTAGTCAACACTCGAGGTTCCACCAATAGAGCTGGTCCAGCCCAATCTAAACCCCTGCACACTGTAAATAAAAACAAAGTTCCAGTAGTGCATGCCAAAAAACTGTTAAGAAAGACTGTTTAAGTTAATTCTGCCTCGAGTACAGACAAACCCATCCGTAGAGTTGTCTTTGCTCAAAGACCTAGTTGCACATAGTAAGTAATGCAAAAAAACAAAACAACACGTTGTGTACCGCAAAGAGATCTAATTGTTAAGTAAAAACCACATGTAATGTAAAATGCCTGTACACCACTGCTCGCTAAGTGTCACTGTCACTGTTTGTACATAGTTGTATATATGTATTAATGTGTGTGTGTGTGTAAAGTTAAAATATATTAATTTAAGCATTAAGCCAATAATATGTAATAAAGGGTAAAATGTCTTAAAGCTCTATCATGTGTATCCCCTATCATGCTCTATGCCCAAAAAGTAATTTTGTGCCTTTTCTGTGCCTTTAAACTAAGCTTAGAAAAAAAAAAACCAAACGAACTTTTCAAAACAGTTTCTCAAGGACACAGAGATACACTCCTCTGCGTTCTCTGGCTGCAGGAGCAAAACAGAGCACCCTGCTTTGCTTTCTTCAGCCAGCGGTTTCGAGTTTTTTTTCCCTTCTTTTCCCGGCGTGAGACAGAAAGCTAAATTTTGTTTCCTAAGACTTTGAGTTTTTTTTCCCTTCTTCTCTTCTAGACTGTTCAACAACATCAAAACACATCGAAAGAATTTTTCCCCGAGGCCCGGGGGTGGGCCCTCGCCAACCCAGCTCCAAGAAAGAGAGAAACTACACCTACAAAAAGACTCTAAAATTTTCCCAAGTTTCTCTCTATAGCGAGAGATTTCATTTCATTATTTAGCATTATTATCCTTTTCCTGTGTGTTTGTTAAATAAATAGTTCTTATCTCATTCACTTTCCTTCGAAAAAAATATTTTTTTTTTCCCAAACCCTGTAGAGGAGAAGGGTGGTTGTAACCTGGTTTCCTCTCAAAAAATATATTGCTAAGTTTTAACCAAACCGGCACAACAGGCTTGTAATTGGAGATATGAATTGAATTTATTGCTAACAAACTCAGAGCAGGATAACGAGAAGAAAAAGAAAACCCTTAAAAACATCTTCCTCCCATCCCTCCCTCCTTCCAGCTCTACCTCCTACCCCGGCAGTGCAGGACACGAGGAATGGGGCCATGCTCAGTTCATCCTCTGTGCCTTCTCTCGCTGCTCAGGGACAGGAGTCGTTCCCCTGCTGCACCCTGGGGTCCCTCCCACCAGACAGTTCTCCAGGAACTTCTCCAACCTGAGTCTGTCCCACAGGCAGCAGCCCCCTCACACTGCTGCAGCCCCGGGGGTCACTCTGCCACGGGGTCAGTCCTGCAAGGACAGGCTGCTCCAGCGGGGCCCCTCTGTCCATGGGGCTCCCACGGGGTCACAGCCTCTCCTCAGGCATCCCCCTGCTCCGGCGGGGGCTCCTCCAGGGGCAGCGGGGGGATCTCTGCATCCCCAGGGACCTCTGCATTCAGCAACTCTGTCTTTGGAGCTGCCAGGAATTGGCTCTGCTGGACACGGAGGAAGCTTCCAGAACCTTCTCTCAGAACCCATCCCTGTAGTCCCCCTGCATCCAAAACCAGACCGTGCAAACCCAATACAGCCCCAAAAATGGGGTCCCAGATATCCAGGAGCTCAGGTGCACCCCAAAATGGGGATGGAGATGTCCAGGTGTGCCCAAAAATGAGGCCCCAGGTGAGGGTGTTCTTTGCTTGGCAGCAACTGTGCCCTCTGCAACTGCCCACGGAGAGGAAATACAAGGAAAGGCCCAGGAGTTGAGAGAAGGACCGGGAGAGATCCTGCCCCAAGCACCAGCACGGGCACAACAGACCCAGCCTGGGCACAGGGAGGGAATTTATTACCAACCAAATCACAGCAGCACAAGGAGAAGGCAAAGAAATCTCTCCAACACCTTCCCCCCACCCAACGGGGGATCACCCGGAACGGGGGTCACCAGGGCTCTGCCCAACGGGGGTCACTGGGGATCATCCAACGCTGATCCTCCCACGGGGGATGGAGCTGGAGCAGCGCACGAAGCTCTTCCCGCACACGGGGCACTCGCAGGGCTTCCCTTACCGGTGGATGCGTTGGCGATGGCTCAAGTGAGAGCTCTGGGTGAAGCTCTTCCTGCACTTGGGGCACTTGCAGGGCCTCTCCCTGGTGTGGATGTACTGGTGGGTGATGAGCTGGGAGCTCTGGCTGAAGCTCTTCCCACATTCCAAGCACTCGAAGGGCCATTCCCCAGTGTGGATCTTGTGGTCCTTGATGAGGTGGGAGTTCTTGCTGAAGCTCTGCCCACATTCCAAGAACTTGTAGGACTGTTCCCTGTGGTGGATCCTGCAACAGGTAACCAGGTCAGACTTCCATAGGAAGCTCTTCCCACATTCCAAGCACCAATAGGGATGGTCCTTAGTTTGGATCTCCTGGTGCCAGATCAGGTGGCAGCTCTGGCTGAAGCTCATTCCACGTTCCAAGCACTGGTAGGCTGTCTCAGCTTGAGAGACGATTTAAAAGAGGACACTCTGGAGTGAGTGTCACCTCCTCTACAGGGTTCCCATAATCCCTTTCCACCAGTAGGAAATGGGTATTAATAGATGAAAGTGAAAAGAACTCCAACGGTTTATTAACAAACAGAATGCCCACAAGGCAAGAAAAAACAGTAAATAACTGCTAGATATTAAATTGTCAGCCCTTACCCCCTACACGCATCCTGGGACAAAAGACCCAAAACGCCGGAGAAATCCCCGCTCTCGACACGCGGTACAGGACGGCGCCGGCTTCTCCCGCAGGGGAAAACCAACCACGGGCTATCCCGAAGATGAAAGCCCGGGGCTCGGCCGGCGCTGAACTCGTCGCCAGGGCGGGCTCCGCGGGCACGGTCCCGGCAGGCGAAGCAGCGGGGCTGAAAGCCCCGGGGTGTTTTCTCTCCCGGCTCCGCCCGGCTCGCAGGGGCTTTGGGCTGCAGCGGCGCCGCTGCGCTCCTGCCGGCGCGGAGCCCCCGGGCTCCGACAAAGCTGCTGCTCAGTTCCCTCCAGGCACCCCAAGGCCCGCCGCTGCAGCCTCTCCGAACCAAGGGAAGGAAAAAATCCTCTGTTTGCCTGGGCCAAAAAAGCTTTTCAGCCAAGCAAAAAGCCACGGTGGACAGAGAGAGCGGCGGAAAACCTGGGCAGCGAGGCTCCAAAACGCCCGCGCAGCGAACAAGGAGCCTCTCCCTGCCCCGGCCCCACACACGGCCCGTCTCGGGCTCCCGGGGCTTAAAGATACAATAACCATTCTCTGGGCACAAAGCAGAGGATCATGGAAAGTACCATCGCAATAACTCGCTCCAAGGCAATTGTGTATACAATAATCACATACATATATATATATATATATATATATATATCCATAAAAGCATGTATTGAACTCTGGATACAGCAATGTGCACGTAGGACAAGAGTGGAGAGGCTGAACAAACACCAGGGGAGATGTGGAACGTACAGACAGAGCAAACCCTCTGACAAACAAGGTTCACTCTCCTGTTAGGATTGAAAAGTTTAATAAAGGACAATAAGGGACAAAGATAATAAAGCAAAAGTCACAGCGCTGGGTGCTTTGGCACTCAGCCAAGAGCACACCTGCTATCTTGGAGACACCCTTTACATACACCTGGAGTATTACATTTTCATAAACAATTATACATATTCATAAACAATTATACATATTTAAAACCCTTTCCAGGAACAGTTCAAAATGGAATGCAGTTCTCCCGTTTTGTTGGTAGTTCCCGGAATCAGCAGATCGCTGTGGGGATATCTTATCTGTTGCTGATAGTTGGTATGCCGGTAGCAGGAGCCCAAATAGTTCATAAGCATAGCTATTTCTAAGTTTTTGGTTGAATGAAAAAGTATTAAAAAACCACATCTTCACAACAAAACTACCTTATATAGCATCTGTTTTGTAATAAAGCTATTTTACATATAGCATCTATTTGTGACAAAACTACTGTTACAAAAGCTACTTTTAACATCACTTACTTTAACATTTGCAGAAAGCCAATATTATAGCATCTATTTATCACACCCTCCAAGGGCTTTAACCTGATTCCCAGCTTTCCCGTGTTTCAAGGGCTTTGTCTGCTGGATTTGAATGAACTGAGATCTCACCGTGAAAAGCAGAGCAGTCTGGAACCAGACACTGCTCTTGGAGTCAAAGTCTGGAGTTGCCACATTACAGTTTTGAAAATATATTGAATAAAAAACTCCATTACCCACAATGTTTCCCTCCCTGACCTTCCTAACACATAACAAAAAGTGATCGATTTCTTTTTAAAGGGTGGAAAAAAAAATGCAAAATGAACATTGAAAATGTTCCCTCATAAAAAGTCACTTTGAGAAAATACAGAATAATGAAGTGTGTCTAGAGAAACCTGCTGTAATCTCTCAGGTTTTTGACTCAGTGCCAGCTCAGAGCCGGGCTCTGTCTCCCAGGTGCCCAAGTCCCCGGGCCAGCTCCGAGCAGCCTCTCCCGGCTTTCCAGCCCGGCTTTTCCCCGGCTCTGCCCTGGGCAGGCACTCGGAGTTTCCGTGCTGCCCCTGCCCCGCTCAGCTCCCCGTGCCCCGCGCTCGGTGCCCCTGGGTGTCACTGACCGAGGCAATGACGAGCCCCGGTGCCCAGGCAGAGCCCCGAGGGACACCCCTCGGCCCCGGCCTCCCGCGGGACACGGAGCCACTGCCCACAAGGCCCTGGCATGTCCGGCCGGCCAATTCCTCCTGCCCGAACGGCCCAGGCTGCAGCCCCAGGGCTCTGCAGGGCGGGGCTGCGGCTGTCGGGTGCGAGCGTGGCCGAAGCCTCCCACAGCTCTGGGCACGGCAGGGGCTACAAGGGCACAAGTCCGAGGCTGCTCCGTGCCCGTTCCAGTCTGTCCCTCTGTGGCTGGGGTGCCGGCTGTGGCTCTTTGTGACACGGGCGCGGGTCAGGGCCCTCGGTGAAGGCGGGACACTGTGGTGCTGTCACGAACGAGAGTGTTAGAGATCGCTTAAAAAATCAGTGGCAAGGGTATGAGCAGAAGTCAGATTTAACATTAAGCGACAAAGCACAAGTTCGTTGGCAAGATTCACTCTACTACCTACAGGACAGCTAGGGCACAACGAGGGAGAACAAGCAACAACAAAACCAAACAAAATCCAGGCAATCAAAACAGAAATGAACTGAGAACTCTCTAGGGGGTGTGGGGGGGTGTGTGGGTGGATGTTTAGGTGCGTGGGACAAAAGACAGTGCGGGCAAGGATAAATAGGAACACGGCCTAAACGCTTATAAACACTGAAACTTAACAGTATTTTAACTTATAACTCAACTTACACCTTAGGCCTAACAATTCAACAAAGGAACAATGCTGAACGTATACCTAACTTATAACTTAACCTTAACAATTCAACAGAGGAATAACCCTTAACAGCATTTAACCCAACTTACAGCTGTAACTTCCAAGTTATACTTAGCAACTTAACAGAAGAACAACACTTAGCAACACTTAGCTTAGAACTTACATTTAACATCTCAGCAAAAGAACAACACTTAGCAGCATTTAAGTAAGTTTATAACTATAACTGAACCTTACCGACAGGCCTAACTTAGCTATCCAAGGTACTTGAACATCTGAGAAAGCAGTATTTCTCCCAGATTTGCTGTAGCATATGCGCAGGGCCACGCACACAGACAGAAACAGTCAGTGCAAGCAAGGTTCCTATGAAAAATTCCCCTCAGAGGTCAGTGAAATCCTCACTTCGGATGCTTTTTCTTCTCCCGCTGGGCAAAGGATCAGGCCTCGAAGAGTGAAGGTATTAGCCCAGGACAAGTCGTGGTTCAGCAATCCTCCAGGTATAGCAAACCTGAGGGTTTGCTGGCTCTGAGAGGCTCCCTCAGAGGGAGATTGCTGGTCACAGCCTGCAGTGGCCCAGGAGAGCTCAAAGGGTCTCTTTTTGGGCCGCTGTTGATAGGGTCACAAGAGAGTGGGCTTCAGTCATAACGATGTTTCATCCCGGCCACAGTTTGGGTGGGCACTTTCTCTGAAAGTGTGAGAACAGGAATGTTATGCCATTCAGGCAAGATGAATCTTTTCCAAGGCTGGTCATAAGGAAAACAGGAGCTTGTTAGCAATTCCTCGGAACAGGAATTCCCATAGCGTGGGGTGACACTGGCCTGATGCCAAGCACCCAGCAAAGCCACTCTGTCCCTGCCCCCTGCAGCTGCACAGGCGAGATAAAATTTAACCAAGGATTCTTGGGTTGGGATAAGACTGGGAGAGATCCCTCATCAGACACTGGCATGGGGAACACAGACCCAGCCTAAGGAAAGGGATTGAATTTATTACCAAGCAAATCACAGCAGGACAAGGAGAAGGGAAAGAAATCTCTCCAACATCCTTCCCCACCCAACGGGGATTACCCAGAACGGGGGTCACCAGAGCTCTACCCAACAGGGGTCACTGGGGACCATCCAATGCGGATCCTCCCATGGGGGATGGAGCTGGAGCAGTGCACAAAGCTCTTCCCGCACTCGGGGCACTCGCAGGGCTTCCCTTACCGGTGCCTCCGTTGGTGTTGGGTGAAGTGAGAGCTCTGTGAGAAGCTCTTCCCACACTCAGGACACTCATAGGGCCTCTCCCTGGTGTGGATGCGCTGGTGCCTGATGAGGTGGGAGTTGCGGTTAAAGCGCTTCCCACATTCCAAGCACCTGTAGGGCCGTTCCCTAGTGTGGATTGTTTGGTGCCGGATGAGGTTGGAACTCTGGCTGAAGCTCTTCCCACATTCCCCACACTCATAGGGTCGTTCCCCAGTGTGGATCCTCTGATGCTTAATGAGGTCAGAGTTAGTGCTGAAGCTCTTCCGACATTCCAAACACTCGTAGGGCCATTCACGTTTGCTGGTGTGGACATTCTGGTGGGTGATGAGGTGGGAGCTCCACCTGAACCTCTTCCCACATTCCAAGCACTCGTAGGGCCGTTCCCCAGTGTGAATCTTGAGGTGCTTGTTGAGGTTGGAGTTCCAGGTGAAGCTCTTCCCACATTCCCTACATTTATAGGGTCGTTCCCCAGTGTGGATATTCTGGTGCTGGATCAGGTCAGAGCTCGTGCTGAAGCTCTTTCCACACTCCAAGCACTCGTAGGGCCTCTCCCCAGTGTGCATGCGCCGATGGCTGACAAGGTGGGAGTTGCGGTTGAAGCCCTTCCCACAATCAGCGCAGCGGAAGGGCCTCTCCTCTGTGTGTGTTGGCTGATGTTGGAGGAGTTTCGTGGTGGTCTGAAACCTCTTCCCACACTCGGGACACTCGTAGGGCCTCTCCCCTGTGTGGCTGCGCCGGTGGACATTGAGGCTGGAGTTCCGTCTAAAGCTCTTCCCGCATTCCAAGCACTTGTAGGGCCGTTCTCCAGTGTGGATTGTCTGGTGCCGGATAAGGTTGGAGCTCCGGCTGAAGCTTTTCCCACATTCCTCACACTCATAGGGTCGTTTCCCACTGTGGATCTTGCGGTGCTTATTGAGGTCAGAGTTCCAGCTGAAGCTCTTCCCACATTCTCCACACTCATAGGGCTTTTCCCCAGTGTGGATTACCTCATGCCGAACCAGGTGCGTGCTCTGGCTGAAGCTCTTCCCACATTCCAAGCAGGTGTAGGGCTTTTCCCCAGTGTGTATCACCTGGTGCCGGATCAGGTTGGAGCTCTGGCTAAAGCCCTTCCCACATTCCAAGCACTTGTAGGGCTTCTCCCTGGCCTGAGGCTTCTCCCCCAGCTCTGAGCTCCGCCTGGATCTCCGGCTGCCTTCCGGGCACAGGGGGGCTCTTTCCTCCTTGCAGCTCCCTGGGCTGGGTTTGCAGCCCCTCCTTGTGCGGGATCTCCAGGGCTTTTCCTCTTCCGACATCTGGCCACGCCTTGGGAATGACAAATCCTGGTTTGGGGGGAAAAACAAGGGGTGAGTGCTTTTGGTCGGGGGCTCCTCCTGCCCAAGTCCATCTCAGGAAGTCACTGGGCTTTTTGTGTCCACAAAACTCTTCAAACTGCCAAGATTCAGCCCAAAAAAAGCCTTCTCAGGATTTCCCCCTCTCTGATCGCCACACTTTGGGGTTTCTGGGTCCCTTTTCCCTGGGCTGATGGGGGTCCCGTGGCTCCTGCAGTTCCCCCTCTCCAGGATCTCGCTTAGGGATGATTCGGGGATCCCACATCCCCCCGTCCACTGCCCGGGCTCTGCCGGCAGAAACCACCTCCCCCTCCCTCCCCCCCCCAACAAAAATCCTCAAACGGTCGGGATAATACCCCCATTATCCGCCCAAGGAGAATTTGCGGCTCAGCTCTGAGGTCCTCCAATCTCTAAATATCCAAAATCCCCCAGAAAAACCGCCAGGGACCCCCCAATATATTTGGAACGAACTCCCCCTCCCCGCTCACCTGCACGATGCGGAGACGCGATGACCCCGGGGCCGGAGGTGCTGCGGCCGCAACGGACGCTGGAACCGAGAATTTCTTCCGGTTCCTCCTCCGTTTCCTGCTCCTCCTCTTCCTCTCTCCCTCTTCTTCCTCCCGCTCCTCCCCCGGCTCCTCCTCCACCCCTTCTCCCGCTCCTCCTCTTTCCTAATCCCGCCTCCTTCTGCTCTTCTCTCCGTCCCTTCTCCCGCTCCTTCCTCATCCCTCCTCCTCCTCCATCCCTTCTCCTGCTCCGCCCGGGCCCGGGGCCCCCCTTTTCCCAGCGCCGTCGCATCCCTCGGGAGGAGCCGGGATGGAGCCGGGGCAGGTCGGGCTGGGGCAGCGCTGGGCTCTGGGCCCGGCCTGGGCGCCCCCCACGCGCCCCCTCCCCAAATTCCCCTGGCGGGGGGCGCTGGGAACGAGGGGGGGGGGGCGCAGGGGTGTGCCGGTGGGCGCGCTGGGCGCTGCAGGTCTGCCTGGCAACTGGTGAGTCATCAGCGCCGTGCGGTCTGATTGGCTGAAGGTTGTTCAGCGCCTTCTTTGATTGGCTGAATTTCGCTGGGATTTTTTTGGGGGGGAAATTTTTCTGTGGGGTTTTGAGTCCTTGTGGGTCTGTGGGGAGGTTTGGGGGTTCGCTGGGTGCCGTGTTGAAGTTCAGGGGCCTCCCAAGGGCCCCCCAGAGCGGGATGACACGGGGGGGACACACGGGGGTCCCCATTCCCCATCCATCCCGGGGCAGGTTCTCCTCCCCCCCCCCCCCAGTCTCGGCCCCCCTGCGGGGTCCCCCCAAGTCCCGCCCCACCGCCCCCCAATAAACGGGACCGGGGCGAACTGGGAAGCTTTATTGGGAACACTGGGAGCAGCCTGGCGGGGGCAGAGTGACAGCGGGGCTGGGGGGGACACACGACCCCCCCAAAATCAGCGCGGGGACGGAGCAGGGCGGTCTTGGCCGGGCCTGAGGCCACGGGGAGGGGCTGCGGCTGCCGCCGGCTCAGGAGCTCTGTGGGCAGAGCAAAGGGGGTGACACCGGGCTGGGGAGCTCCGAGGGAGGGGGGACACGAACCCCCGGCCCCCCCCCGCCCACCTTCTTGCGCAGGTAGAAGCCGAGCCCCAGCGCCAGGAAGACGAAGCCAAACACGAAGCCCCTGATCCCCGTCCCCTGATGAGTCATCAGAGAGACGCGCTCTGATTGGCTGAGAGGCCTCAGCTCTACGCACGGCTTTAACCCAGCCTAGACACGGGGAATGAATTTATCACCAACCAAATCACAGCAGGACAAGAAGGAAAAGAAATCTCTCCAACACCTTCCCCCCACCCAACGGGGATCAACCGGAACGGGGGTCACCAGGGCTCTGCCCAACGGGGGTCACTGGGGATCATCCAACGCCGATCCTCCCACGGGGGATGGAGCTGGAGCAGCGTACAAAGCTCTTCCCGCACACGGGGCACTCGCAGGGCTTCCCTTAGTGGTGCCTCCGTTGGTGTTGGGTCAAGTGAGAGCTCCTGGTGAATCTCTTCCCACACTCGTAGGGCCTCTCCCCAGTGTGGATGTGCCAGTGTTTTCTCAGGATGGAGCTCCACCCAAAGCTCTTCCCACATTCCGTGCAGGTGTGGGGCCGTTCCCCTGTGTGGATCACCTGGTGCTAGATCAGGAGCATGCTCATGCTGAAGCTCTTCCCACATTCCCGACACTCACGGGGTTGTTCCCCAGTGTGGATCTTGTGGTGATGGATGAGGCTGGAGCTCCGGCTAAAGCCCTTCCCACATTCCAAGCACTCGTGGGGTTTCTCCCCGGACTGAGGCTTCTCCACCAGCTCCAAGCTCTGGCTGGATCTCCAGCCGGCCGCCTTCCTGGCACAGGGTGGGTCTTTCCTCCTTGCAGCTCCCTGGGCTGGGTTTGCAGCCCCTCCTCGTGGGGGATCTCCGGGACTTTTCCTCCTCCTCCATCTGGCCACGGCTTGGGAATGACAAATCCTGGTTTGGGGGGAAATACAAGGGGTGAGCACCTTGGGTTGGGGTTTCCTCCTGCCCAGGTCCATCTCAGAAAGTCACTGGGGGTTTTGTTTCTGTAAAAATCTCCAAACCACCACGACTCAGCCCAGAAAACCCATCCCAGGAGTTCCCCTTCTTTGGTCTCTCCACTTCGGGGTTCTGGGGGTCTCCCTTCCTCTGGGCTGATGGGGGTCCAGCGGATCCTGGAGTTCTCCCCTCTCTGGGGAACCGCTCAGGGACCACCTGATATATTTGGGGCGAGCTTCCCCTCCCCACTCACCTGCGGGATGTGGGGGGGACGATGCTCCTGAGGCCGTGGCGGAGAGAGCGGGCAGCGAACGTCGTGCGTCTCCTTCGTCGTGCGTCTCCTTTGGCTCCTTGTCCTGCTCCTCCTCTTCCTGCTGCTCCTCCTCATCTCTCCCGCTCGTCCTCTGTGCCCACCCAGTCCCTTATTTCCCCCGCCCCACGCCGCCGCAGCACCGGGTGTTGGGTGGGGGAATCCCCCATGAGCCCCCCAGGGATGGGCAGGGGGCTTGGGGACCCGTCCAGTGCTGATCCAACACCCCCCCGAGCCCCAAAGAATCGCTCCAGGGATTCAAGTGATGGGGACACTTTCCCACTGTCCCCCTGCCTCTTATCCCCCTCTCCCACCTCTTTCCCATAGTCCTTCCAAATCCCTGCTCCCCTGGGGTCAGTTTGGGGATGACCCACCCCCCTCACACCAAGTTTAGGGCTCCTAAACCTCCATTTTTACCTTCTCCCTTCCTTTCCCATTGTTAGTGAAGCCCCCCATCCTCAGCCGCAGAGCTCCCAGCCACCTTTTCCCCCAGAAGCTGAAGTTTCCATGAGTGTTCCAGTTCCAAACTGTTGACCCTTTTTGTAGGCATAAGGTTCTCACCCCGTAGTCTTCCAGTCACCTCCTAGCTGTAGATTTTTAGAGTAGTCAAGTTAATCAAGTTCAGGTTTTCTGGACATTGCTGTGTCACTTTCTTGATATCCATACAAGAGGGGACACAGTGATGGATGGGTTTGCATGGGAGCTCCAGGGCCCCGGAATGGAGAGCCTGAGTGTCCCAGCAGGATTTGCAGGAGTATGGAGGGCAGCTGGAAAGAAGATCGTGGGCAATATTCTCCTGCCTCCATCTTCCAAGGAAGCTTTGATTCAATCCCGGTCTGCACCGTGCTGTGCTGGGGGCCCAGAGGCCCAGGGAAGTGTCTGGGTGGCCCCAGAAGGGGCTTGCAGGACCCTGGGGCACCAGGGAAGGGGCAGGAGCATCCCTGTGGTGCTGCGAGAGACACCCAGAGGGGGCCACCCCTGGGGCCCAGGCAAGAACTGCATTCAGGCAGCCAAATTCATGCAGGGTCTGCCCGGGCTCTGCCCAGGATCACTCCAGCAAGCTCCAGTCCTGTTTCACCTCTTTGTATTTTCTTTGTATTTCTTTGTATTTCTTCTGTGGACCATCAAAATGCCACTAGAAATCATTTTCCCTCAAAATAAATACTGACTTATTTTAGTTTTTGGGAATTAACTACGGGTGCTCCCTGCTTAGATGACTTCCCTGTGACTTATTTTGCAGTTTTCTCCTTTACAGCACCATCAACCACCTCTCTTAAAATACAGATCCCTCATTGGAAGTAGGGAATTCACCTGGATCCCCTCCTGGGATCCCCCTGGACCCTTCTGGACCCCCCCGGGACCCTCCCCAGCCACGCTCTGCGGGACCCCCGGGCCGGGCCGGGCTGTGCTGAACTCCCGGGCCCTGCGCTCAAACTCTGCCTGGAACCTGCTGGGTTCGGCCCAAACTGGGCGCAAGCTCTGGGAGCAGCGGATCCAATTTTTCCTGTGGTCCCCAACTCCAGCAGAGCAGAACTGGGCACTGAGAGTCCAATCCCTGATTCCAAATCTCCTTCTCTCTCTCTCTCTCCTCTTCGTTCCCTTTCCTTTGGGTGATCACAAATCCCAGAGCGGCTGCAGAGCCCCGTGCCCAGTTCGGGTTTCCCAGCAAAGGGAGGCCTGGGGCTGAGGTGCCCCGGGATGGCCGGGAATGGGGGTCTGGAGGTCCCCGGGGTCAAGGAAAAGGGGGATCCAGGGGCTGGGAGAGGTGGATACCCGGAAAGGGGGTGCAGGGGGGTGTTGCTGCAGGGTAAGGGGGTGCAGGGGGGGCCCGGAGCTGGGGAAGGAGATGGAGGGGGGTCCCAGTGCCCAGGAATGGGGATTCCAGGGGGCCCCAAGGAAAAAAGGGGGCTCCCCAAAGCCCCCTCCCAGGGGAGAGCAGGAGCTGGGTCAGGAGCTCTGGGGGAGAGAAAAGGGGGTGACCCCAGGATGGGGGAGGCCTGAGAGGGGTTCACAGGCTCCAAGAGGACATGATCCCCCAGAGACCCCCCCCTCACCTTCTCCCACAGGTGGAGGCTGAGCCCCAGCCTGGGAAAACAAAGTCCAACACGAAGCCCCTGACCCCGGTCAGCATCCTGGGGGGATGTCTGGCAGCAGCTCTGGAGGTTGGAGGGGGCAGGATCCGGAAAATGGCGGTGGCTGCTGGGAAGGGACCGGGACAGAATGTAACAGACTGGGATGGACTGGGACAGACTGGGACCAGAACTCACTGCGACCAGAACTGGGGCAACAAGGGAGCAGCTGGGCCCATGTTGGGGTCATACTGGGATCATGCTGGGACTGACAGGGTCAGACATGGAGTGACTGGCATAGTACTGGGAGTATCTGGGAGTTACTGGGATCATCCTGGGAGCAACTGGGACCATGATGGGGGCAAATGGCATCATAGAGGGATTGACTGGGTTCACACTGGAAGTGACTGGGGCCATACTGGACTCCTACTGAGAGTGAGTGAGAGTGAAAGGAACCATGCAGGGCATGATTGGGAACAAGTGGGACCATGTTGGGGGCAACTGGGATCTTATTGGGAGTGACTGGGAACATAAAAGCTTGACTGGAGTTTTTATCCCATGGCATTCCCGGGGAGCAGCGGCAGCTCCGCGCCCCCAGCCCGGGGGGTCAGAGTAGGGGAACCACTGGCAGCACCTTCGGGGCACAGCCGAGGGCTGGGGGGCTCCTCCCCCCACTTCATTTTCTCTGCCCAATTCAAATCATCCCCTCCCATTCAAACCCTCTCCATTCACATTTTCTCCTCACAGTCAAAGTTTCCTCACCCCAATTAAACTTTTCTCCCCAATTAAGCACTGAGCCCCCTTCCCTCCCCTGGCTCCTTCCGGCAGGACCCGTCTGGGACCTTCTGGAAACAGCAGCGGAAAGAACTAAAAAATTCATCATTATTTCCATCAATTTCCTTGGTGTTGTGGTTTGACACTGGCCAAACGCCAGGCACCCATGAAAAACCATTCACTCATTGTCCTTTGCTACAGCTGAGCGGAGGAGGGGGAAAAAAACGAAGGGCTCATGAGTTGAGATAAGGATTAGGAAAAAACACTCTAAGGGCAAAACAGGCTCAAACTTAAAAGGATAAAGTAAATTTATTATTGAGTCAGAGGAGGATAATGAAGAATAAAATAAGCCTTTAAAACACTTTTTTCCCCCCAGCCCCTCCCTCCTTCCCACCAACAGCGCAGGGGGTTTTGGTCAGTTCCTCACTCAAAATCTTTCTTCAGTTTGCTTAGGGAGGGGAGTCTCTTTCTTCTGCTGTGCTGTGGGGTCCTTCCCATGGGAGACAGTTCTCTGTGAACTTCTCCAGTGTGGTTCTAATTTCACGAGTCGCAGTCCCACCCAACCTGCTGTAACGTGAGTCCCTCCCATGGGCAAAACAGTCTTCCCAAAACTGCATAGTGTGGGTCATTTTAGTCCATGGGGTGTAGTCTTTAAGGATAAGCTGCTCTAGACTGGAACAAGGGCCCTCTTCCTCTATCTCTGGAAGAAAAGGCCCTCTCTCTCTGTTCGGGTCTCCCACTAGATTACAGCTTCCTCTGGCATCCACCTGCTCCGGTGCGAGCATCTATTCTGCACATGAGCTGTGAGAGGATCTCTGCATCCCCCCATGGACTTCATGAATTATAGGGAGACAGTTTGTTGTATTATAGTCCTCACCATGGCTTGCAGAGAGATCTCGACTCTGACACTTGGAGCACCTCCTCTGTCGCTGTCTGCACCGAGGACGGGTAGAGAAACGACACGAAGTCCAGGCTCAGGGATAAATGGAAGTGATTTAATAATCTTTCCGAAGGCTTTTATATGTTAGTTCACAAAAGTGTGTTAAATGGCATAAGGTAATTGGTTTTTTGGCCATCCACCCCTTGAAGGGATTGGTCAAGTTCTAAGACACCCATTTCTAAATATTTATCTAGTTAGAACCATAACAATACTGCAAAACAACCTGCAGGTGCAAGAAGTTTACAAAACTGTAACATTGTTTAAAATAATCTGCATGGGAAAGACAGAACTCTCACAAAATGCTGCAGAGAGCTGAAGAAATTCTCTGCCGAAGCTTTTTCAGCATCCATACTCCTCCCCCTCTTTTTTTCCACTGACCTTGGTGCCGCCATGTTGTCTTCCACCACATGTCCTCACTTCCTCCTCTTTCTCTGACTAAGAAGGAAAAAACTGCTGCTCATAAGTACCATTGCCAACAAATTCCACCAGTTCAAAGACTTCTGCAGGACTTCACAGTGCCGAGAGGCTGATTTTGTCCAAATTCTGCGTTGGGGAATTGCTTGCCATGCCTCTGCTGTTGGCCACGTAGCACCCCCCCCGCCACTGCACGTGCGGTGCCAGCCACTGCAACACCAGCGCCATTCAATGTCTTTCTTCAAGCAGGGCACAAAAAAGGAGAAGCCACTGCTGCCGCCCCTGCCCTTCTGCCCGCAGCACAGCTGGCTAGAGGCGGCCAAGCAGGCAAAGCTTGCCGCTGGCCATGATGAGATGGCGGCAGCCACTTGGCCGCTTGCGGAGCCGGGATGGACCTGGGCACAGCGCCTCGCCACCCCTTGGGAGAGCGGCGCATGGTTTTGATTTCCTTCTTAAATACGTCATCACAGACACATTTAAAATAAAATATAACTATGAAAAAAAAGTGACGGCAGAGCATCTTCTGCTGGGACTTTGGGTTTCTTACCCAAGTTCTGAGCTGGGTCTCAGCCAGAAACCAGTGGCTGCGAGAGACATTGCTAATGAAGAGCTTCATATTGCCAAAACTAAAGAATCAAGTATCGAGTAACAGCTCGAGGTTACAGGAGTCCCAGCACCCACATTCGATTCCCTCGTTTCAGGATGACAGTTGAGCTCCACATGGGGTCAGTCCCTGGCCTGTCCAGCGCAGGGTCTCTCCCCACCCGTGCGGTCACTCCCCGGCCCGGCCCTGAGGCGCGGGGCAGTCGCGGGGCAGCCGTGCTCCGGCCCCGTCAGCAGCAACACCGGTTTCTGCCGGGCAGGAGCGGCAGAAGGAGCCGGGCGGCGGCGGGGGCTGAATCCCATCAGGAAGAGGAAGAGGAAAAGGAAGAGGAAGAGGAAGAGGAAGAGGAAGAGGGAGGAGGAGGAGAAGGAGGAGGAGGAGGAGGAGGAGAAGGAAGAGAAAGAGAAAGAGAAGGAGAAGGAGAAGCCGCCTGCCATGTCCGATCCCCGGGGAGCAGGGGGGAGGCCTCGGGGAGCGGCGGCAGGCGGGGCCCTGTTGGAGCGGCCCCGTGAGATGGGGGTGTGAGGGGGCGAGAGAAGCTGCACCAGAGGCAAGACGGTGTTAAAAGAGCCGCCCCATGGGGTGTCCCCCAGCCTGCGTCTGAAGGAGCTGCACCGAGGGATGGGTGGGGGGTGAATAGAATAAGATACAGAGAATAAAGAGAATAAAAAACTGCACCGGGGGGGTTCTGGCGCCCGGTGTCACTGAAGAGCTGCATGGCGGGACGGGCACTGTCAGGGGTGGCCAGAAGGGCAGCGCCGAGGGGGTGGCAGGTGTGAATAGAATAAAACATTGAGAATATTATAAAAGACAATAAAAGAGCCGCAACTCGGGCTCTCTGCGGCCCCGTGTCAGTAAAAGAGCTGCCCCGAGGGACTGGGAGGGCGATGGTAGAAGAGCTGTGGGGCGGGATGGGCATTGCCTTGGCTCGGAAGAGTCGCCCCGAGAAGTTCCCGCTGCCCCGTGTCACTGAAGAGCTGCACCAATAGAGTCTCCAGCCTGACTCCTCCCCGGCAAGTGACTCACAGAACCCCTCATCCTGCCCTCAAAATCCTTTGGGATCCCCCACCCATCTCTGCATTCCCCCGTCCAAGATCTCCAGGCTTCTGAGGTGCGATCAAAGGGGTCCAAGTCCCCACTGAGAGTGGCCAGAAACCTGAAATTTTTATCTCCACTCATCAATTTTCCCTCTTTCCTCCTTCCCGGGTTCCCCCACAGCGGGTGGGAGCAGCCAAGAGCCCAGCGCTGCCCCAGCCCAACCGGCCCCAGCTCCATCCCTGCTCCTTCCGCAGGATGCGATGGGTTTGGGGGAAGGGAGCCAAGGGTGGGCGCTGGGCCTGGGGGGGGAGGAGGAGGAGCAGAGAGGGAGGAGGAGGGATGAAGAAGGAGCAGGAGAACAGACGGGAGCAGGAGCAGGAGGAAGTGGAGGAGGAGCCAGAGGAAGAGGAGGGATAGAGGAGGAGCAGGAGAAGGAACAGGAGGAGGAAGAGGAGGCAGCACGTGCGTCCATTGCTCCCCGTATCTGCAGCCCCCCTGCCCTGGGAACATCGCCCCCCCCTGCATTCTGCAGGTGACCTGGGAGGGGAAGTTCGCCCCAAATATCTTGGGCGGTCCCTGGGAGGGTTTTTTTGGGGGGGTCCTGCTGGCAGCTCCCGGCAGAGCCCCGGCCATGGGCGGGGGGATGCTGGGTCTCCCCCCACGTGTGGGTTGGTCTCCCTGGGTCAGGCTCTGGTACCACGTGGTGATCGCCCGGTGCCAGTGGGGTGTGAGGGGGACACTGGTTTTGGGGACCCCATGGGAGAGCCGGGTTTGGGGGAAGCCCGAGAGCCACGGAGTGGGAAGAGCAGAGAGGGGCGATCCCAGACCTGGGGGACCCCTGGCAGCCTGAAGGGAGGGGGAGGATGGAGAGCGGGGGAACCAGGGACCCCTTGGACACCGAAGTGGGGAGCTCAGAAAGGGGGGGACCCCTGGGATTCCCGGGACCCCCAGTAGCCCAGAGATGTGGGAACCCCGGATAGGGGAAGCCCCAAAAACAGGCAGGACCCCCAGAAGCCCAGACACGGAACTCTGGGGGTTTTTTTTGCTGAATCGTGGAGTTTTCCATTTGAATCTGGATCTTTTGGGCTGAATCTTGATATTTTCTAATTTTTGGGGTGAGGGAGAAAATCTTGGTGTTTCTGAGGTTTATTTATCTAAATGTTGGTGGTTTGGTTTTTTGGGGGGCAGAATTTTCCTATTTTAGAGGAGTTTTTCCTGAATATTGAGGTTTTGGGAGTTTTGGGGCTGTGTCTTGGTGTTTGAGTTTTTTGGGGCTGGATCTTAGTATCTTGGAGGTTTTTATGAACCCAAAATGCCTGGTGACTTCTAAAGATGGACTTGGACAAGAGGAACCCCTAACCCAAGGCACTAACCCGTTGTTTTTCCCCTGAAACCAGGATTTGTCATCCCCAAGCCTTGGCCGGATGGAGGAGGAGGCTGTGTGGAAGAGGAAGATGCTCTGGGACACCCAGGCAGGTGAGGAGGAAGTCACTGCCCCTTTCCCCCTCTCTCCTGCTCCATCTCCCAGCCCAGCATCGCCCCCGGCTGCAGGACAACCCCGCTGCTGACACCGTCCTGTCGGGGATGGATTATGGGGACCTCCTTCCCCTCCCCTCTGGCACGGAGGCAAATCCCATCCTCTCCTTGTCCTTCCGGCCCCAGGCACTGAGCTGCAGACAGAGACCAACGAGGACAAATCTCCACGGCAGAACCTGGGGAAAGAGGCCGTTATGAGCGGCTCCATGGCACAGGAATCCACTGGGGAGGAAAAGCCCCGGAGATCTCGCACAAGCAGGGGCTGCAAACCCAGCCCAGGGAGCTTCAAGGAGGAAAGACCCTCCCTGTGCCGGGAAGGCGGCCGGAGATCCAGCCAGAGCTTGGAGAGGGTGGAGAAGGCTCAGGCCAGGGAGAAGCCCCACAAGTGCTTGGAGTGAGGGAAAGGCTTCAGCTACAGCTCTGACCTGATCCAGCACCAGAGGATCCACACTGGGGAGAAGCCCTACGAGTGTGGGGAGTGTGGGAAGAGCTTCAGCCAGAGCTCCCACCTGATCTGCCACCAGGTTATCCACACAGGGGAACGGCCCTACACCTGCACGGAATGTGGGAAGAGCTTTGGTTGCAGATCCACCCTCATCAATCACTGCAAGATCCACACTGGGGAAAAGCCTTACAAGTGTGGGGAGTGCGGGAAGAGCTTCAGCTGGAGCTCCCACCTGATTGAACACCAGAACATCGACACTGGGGAATGGCCCTACAACTGTTGGGAATGTAGGAAGAGCTTCAGGCAGAGCTCTAGCCTGAGGGAACACCAGCACATCCACACCAGGGAGAGGCCCTACGAGTGTCCCGAGGGTGGGAAAAGCTTTTCGGAGCAGCTCCCATCTCCTCCTGCATCAGCAGATTGACCCATATGAGAGGCCCTTTCGCTGCCCTGACTGCGGGAAGGGCTTCAAGCAAAACACCCTCGTCAGCCACCAGCGCATCCACACCAGGGAGAGGCCCTACGAGTGTCCTGAGTGTGGGAAGAGCTTCTCCAGGAGCTCTCACTTGACCCAACACCAACGGAGGCACCACTAAGGGAAGCCCTGCGAGTGCCCCGAGTGTGGGAAGAGCTTCGTGCGCTGCTCCAGGAAGAGGATCGGCGTTGGATGATCCCCAATGACCCCCGCTGGGCAGAACCCTGGTGACCCCCGTTCCGGGTAATCCCCTTTGGGTGGGGGCAAGGTGTTGGAGAGGTTTCTTTCCCTTCTCCTCGTGCTGCTGTGATTTGGTTGGTAATAAATTCCCTCCCTGTGCCCAGGCTGGGTCTGTTGTGCCTGTGCCAGTGCTTGGGGTTTCTACAGCCCCTGAGGGATGAACCGCAGGGCACAAGGGGGCCCCAGGGGATGGGCTCGGCCACAAGCACCTGGCACAGGCATTGCCCTCCTCGGCAGGGGAGAGCCGACCCAAACAGCCCCTGGCAAGGAATCGGGGTTCCATCTGCAGGCCACAAGGACACTGCAAGCAGAGACAGGAGCACCCTCAGCAGGAGGAAGTCCACCTGCTGATGGACATGGACTGTTAGGGGTGTCAGAGCTCCCATTAGACCAGGGACCCACCACACTGGAGCCTGTGAGAACATTCAGGGTGGGTCTTGAAAGGAATGAGATAGATTTGTCTTTACAAACAAACTGTGGATCTGCTGATAGGTAAAGATAGATACTGAGAGATGAAAGAAGTAATGGGAAGAACCATAAATTCCAAAGGAAAAGAAAAAGGGGCGGGGGTATACATTAGAAGGCGGTCTGTATGGGGCAATTCGGGGAGTCTGTACCGCTCAAGTACCTCAGTCAATGGGGAAAGAGAGAGGGAAATGCAGCCGGGAAATTAGGATAAATAGGAGGCTGCATCCTCTAACAATTTGAGAGACTCCAGGGGAATGTCCCATGGCCTCTTCCTTTATTCGAATAAAGTTACAGGACTCCTCTGTCCCTTTTTTGGCATAAACCTCTTGTTTTCCTGACACTCTGGACTGAGAGGAGGCCTTTCCTGATAGACACAGGGGCCTCTCCATCCACTCTGAATCCGAGAACTAAAGGGAGGAAATTGTCAAGAAGTTCTTTGATTTGTCAGGGAATAAGTGGGAAAGATGAGCAGGTGTGTTTTATTCAACCACTATTAGTAGATGTGGGGGGATAGATTTGAAACACAGGAATTTCTGTTTGCTCCTGATTGTGATTGTAATTTATTGGGAAAGGATTTGATGGCTAAAGTGGGAATGCAAATTCATATTGTAAAATGAGATATAGAGGCTAATGCTGCTGTACATTTGTGTCAAATGTCTGGCAAGGCCTCTGCTGAAGTGAACCCAGAAGTGTGGGCAGCCCCAGGGAAACGGGGAAAATTAGATATGGAGCCTCTCCAAATTACTTTGAAGCAACCAGGACAAGTGGTGTCTAAAAGCAATCCCCTGTTCCAAGGGAGGCAAGGAAGGGGTTACAGCCTGGTACTGAGTCCCTGCTAAAGGCAGGGCTTTGGGAGCCAGGGATCTCTCCCTACAACACTCCTCTCCTGCCAGGCAAGAAACCAGATAATGGACTCCAGAAGGAAAGCAGAATTTTCAAGTGTTAAAAAGTAGATTAACTGAGCCTCCTGCCCTGGCCCTTTCTGACAGGGAAAAAGAATTTGAATTGCATGTGGATTTTAAACGGGGCCATGCCAAAGGAATTCCTGCACTAAAATGTTTAACCCAATGGCCGGAGAGCGGCCTCATTGTCTGCAGAATTGTGCAGCCCCAGCTTTAATGGGAACTGAGGCCTGAAAACTGACAGAACCAGAATCTCTTATTGTTCAAGTCTGGCTTTGTCTTAGGTTACAATGTATGATGTAACCAAAAGTATGTATTCTATCACCATCTGTTGAAATGAGGTGGGGCAGTGTTCTTTGTCTGTGTTCCATGACACATCCCTGATCATTCCCTCAGTAGAGGTATCTTCTGTTAATGGGCTATCAAATCTCACTGCATGACTCATAAAATTACATCATCCCATTGTGAGATGCTCCGCCCAGGGGGAAGAACCACGAATTCCTACCTGGATATAATCTGAGGTTTGGAACACCACAGCCAGCCCTTACCTACTGGATTCCCAGAGGACAAGAGCCACATAACCACCACTGGACCTTCAGAGGAAGACCAGACCCTTCTACAGGATCACTGCTTCAACAGAACCATATCTCTCACCTCAAGAGGAGTGCAGCCACCACTTAATAGGACTGCTACCACCAACCGGCCTGGCAGGGTGTCAGGTTGTATCCTGACTGTCAGGTTAAGCCAGTCTTTCTGTAGTATTGCCTTGCTATATATACCAGTAAAGAACTGTTATTCCTATTTCTCATATCTTTGCTTGAAAGTCCCTTAATTTCAAAATTATAATAATTCAGAGGGAAGGGGGTTACATTTTCCATTCCAAGGGAGGCTCCTACATTCCCTAGCAGACACCTGTCTTTCAAACAAAGACAGGCATCAAGTTAAAGCTTTGTTAACCAAAAGAGTCTCTAAATGGATGAGCAGTGCTCGATTATTACAGTATGAAACTTGTTGGATGGAACAGGAGGATTTAGAACTGAGGACAGGGGAAGGGTTTAACCCAGCCTCCTGTTTGAACGGCCCTGGACAGGGGGGCTGGGAAGAAACCCATGGCTGCATTCAAGTGACAGAGCTCCAGACCCGGCCTAGGAAAGATTTATGAGACTTTCCCTGGCCTGAGGGAGAAAACGTGTTTACGGATGGGTCTTCAAGGGCAGCAGAAGGGAAAAGATTCACAAGACACGCTGTTATTAAGGAAAGGGAATGAGACAAAGCACAGGTCACCGCCCGCATGCTCAGCTCAAAGGGCTGAGCTGTGTGTGCTTGGAAGAGCCTGCGACTGAAATGCCCTGAGCAGGAAGGCTTCAATATCTTCTGCTAACAGCATGTCAGCTCACAGGGTGGCAGAAGCATTTCCCACTGCTTCAGCAATCCCTGCATCAGTTATTAAGGTATGTTTGGAACAAACAATTCTGAGATATGAGATTGTGGAAGCAACAGACTCAGACAGGGGAACTCATGTTACAGAAAAGATCCTTCAGGCCGTTATGGCAGCTTTAGGAACACAGTGGCACCTCCAGACCCCCTGGCACCCCCAGAGTTCCAGTCGGGTAGAAAGAATGAATGGGGAAATAAAGAAACACCTTCTGAAGCTGGTGACAGAAACCAAGATGCCACGGGTACGGCTTTTGCCATTGGCTTTGGCAAGAAGAAGAGCCAGACCCAGGGCAGATATTCAATTATCTCCCCTGGAATTGGTGTTTGCAATTCCTCACCCTGCTCATTCTTGACCTAGTGGGGGGTGGAGATAAGGGATATCTATTTAAAGCAGTCTGTGGCCACAGTCCTGTCTCTTGTGAAATCTCTTCCACACAAAGCTCGGCTGGCACAGACCCTGCCTTGGCACTTTGCTGTCCACAACATCCAAGCAGGACCCAATCGGGTCCTGCCTAAGGAGTGCAAAGCAGCACCACTGGTGGCCAAGTGGCGTGGCCCATTCCAAGGGTCACCGAGCACAGAAACAGCCGCCAGCACAGCTCAGCACGGGGGGACCCCTCAGCCTCGCCTCAAGGGCTCTGAAGCCCCGCAGATTTGCACTTCCCGCCTGCAGCAGGACCAGGGGAGCCCGCGACTCACTCTGCACACAAGGGGCCGCAGCAGCAGCCAGGGCTCCACAGCGGGGGAAGCCCCTGGGCCTGCCCACACATCCTCTGCTCAAATCGTCTGCCTGGGCACCCTCTTCTGCCAGCTCCGGGCACTGGGGGCCGATCCTCGCTGTCACTGCTTCAGCTCCAGCGCTTTCTGTGCCCGCACTCGCCACAGCTGCTGCAGGAGACAACGTGAGAATTCCACTCTGGCTCTCACTCAGACTCACACGCTGGGCTAGGTGGGAGCAGATTACACCATTAAAATGTTTTTTCTAATAATCCTACTTTGACATTGTCAGTTAGGTTTGGGCCATGGGTGTGACAATAAATTTTTAGTCATAGCAGAAGAAGTAGCAAAAATCTGTATTGCTTTGGAGTTTTTTTGTGTATGTGTGTGAGTGGCTGTTAGTGATGGCAAAATTTTAGTATGGGCTTTTCCATGTTCACCCTTAGGTTCCATTTTGCAAAACAAGAAGAGCTTTAAAAGTGACCCTTTTACTCGTAAACAGTTAATAGAATATTGGTTAAAAAAAAAAAGGAAAGAAAAAAAAAGAGGCTTTCCAGCAGCCACATGGGACTCATCTGATGGCTGCCCTGGAAGAGAAGCTTCATTCCAGGCAGCCAGGAGAGGAGCTTTAGAAATGCAAATTAACACTGCTGGGAGAAGTGTGGACAATGTCCCAGGGTCTCCTTGCCTGCGGGAGCAATTGGGCTCATTCCCTCTGTCCCTCACCCCAAGCTCTGCCTCCTTGCACAGACCGAATTTGCATCGCTAAAGGCAGAGCCCACAGTGAGGATCTCTGACTCTGCAACAGAAATTGGTTAAGCTGCAAAGAAAAACAGCAAACAGAGAATGTTGTGAGAACTCAAAAAAGCCGAGAGGAATCATCCCTCTCCCCACTCCAACATGTGCTGCCACTGTCTATGTTATACAGGGTGTATTTGACCACTGGCGTGGTTTTGCTACCACAAGTTCAGCAAAATCAGTTGGGAATCCAAGGATGTGATGATTTAATCAGAGTAAAACGGTCAATTGATGCATCCCTGGCTGGAGGGAGCGCCCAAAAATGGGGAAAAGATGAACGGCCACCAGAACAAATCCTACAACATCATGGAGCAGCCCCTGGGAACCCGAACGAATTCACACCAGGTGACAGACAATCCATTTATCATTTCAATGGCATAATTAGATTACAAGATGTCCTCCAAATAATAACCAAGCACACTGCTCCAGCTCCTGACCTTCTCACCGACCAATCCACTCAGATGAGGAATGTGACATTTCACCCTGGGATGGGATCAGATTCTCTTTCAGCAGAAGGACAAGGAGGTGGTGGAAAATTAAATTACTCAAACTGCTCTTGGCAAAGAGATGACAAAGGAAAAGTGGTGGAACAGATAACAAAGGAAATAAGAAAGCACCTCATGTACCGGCCCAAACGTGGAAAGGATGGGAATGGGACAGGTTTTCGTGGTTCCCTGGCACACCATGGGTTAAACGAATGCTGTTTCTCCTCTCAGGTGCTACAGCAACTCTCATCTTTTTACCATGCACCACACCTTGCTGAGTGCAGCTCATTCAGCAGGGGATCAAGGGGATGCAGGTGGCAGCCAGGTCTCCTGACCCAGAAACGGCTACAAAAGGACAGAGAATGAGGTCACTGAAAATAATCCCAAAACCAAAGAAGGCCCAGGAAGAAGCGATAAAGGCAATTATAAAGTTTGCAAACAGAAGTACTGAGAAAATAAAAAGAGGGGGGATTAAAAGGAAAAAAAAGAATATGTCTTTAGAAACAGATGATGTGAATCTGCCTGGAGACAGGGCCAGGGACTTGTACATAAGGAAGTAATAGGAGAAACCATCAGTTTCAGAAAATGTTACTAACTGACACAGACTACTGCTCAGCCAAGGTTCTGCTAAATTCCTGAGTTTCCTGAACTTACATCGTATGTTATACAAAAAGGGTGTGCATATTAAGGGAGACATGCAGTAGGCGGATCGGGAAGTCTGTACCTCCCAAGTACTTCAGCCACTGGGGAAAGGGACACGGAGACGCGGCCGCGGAAACTGGGATAAAGAGGAGGCTGCGTCCTCCAACAACTGGAGAGACCCCACGGGAATTGCCCCACGGCCTCTCCCTTTGTCCATGAATAAAGTTACTTTTACAGGACTCCTCCGTCTCCGCTGGGGACACAAACCTCTGGCCACGTGAATTTTCCCGCACAGTCCCGGCGACGGGGCAGCCACCTCTGTGCTACCGACAGGAACCGGGACGAGCCAGCGCTGCTCCGGCACCGGCTCCTGCCGAGGCAGCAGCGGGAAGGAGACCGCGGGCAGCGCTCCCGCAGCGCCCTCACGCCAGGGGCAACACGGCGCGGACACGGCAGAACCAACCCGCCAGAGCCCCCTGCCACCCCCTCGGCCCGCAGCGAGCCCCGAGCCCCGGCACAACCGAGCGCGGCTCCCACCTGCGCTGGGGCCGCCTCCGAGCTCCGCCGCCGCCTCACCGGGCTCCGGCCGCTGCCGCCGCTCCCGGGCCCGCACAGACGCTTCGCCAATGGCGCCTCTGCTGCGCCACGGCCGCCCTGGGGGCGCCACCGGCGCCGGGCTCCGCCCCGCTCCCACCAATCCGAAAGCGAGAACCAGGACTGACGGCAGCACCGGCCAATCGCAGCGAGGGGCGGGCTCTGCACGCGACCCAGACTCGCCCCGCGCTCTCAGCGCCCCCCGGGCTGTGTGAGGGGAAAGCCGGAGATGAGGAAGAGCCCTGGAACGGGCCCGGCCCGAGGCGGGATTGATCTGAAAAGAGAAACAAAGTTTTCCGGAGCTGCCGCCTCGGCTTTCCCGGTCTCGCGTGTTGGGTGGCTCCGGCTCAGCGGGACGCCCTGAAGCCTCACTTCTCGTACCCCCTAATTAGGGGCATCAGTGCATCGCTTTGATTTCCCCCAAAAAGGGAAAACCGCCCCAAACCCCTTTGGCTGAGTACACGAGGGCCCAGATTTCTCGCAGAAAACTCCAAAAGTCGTTTTTCCCCGTGTTGGGAAGAACAACCCAAGCCAAGCGCAGGTGGGACCCCCCCAGCAGCGCCTCTCTGCCGCCCCAGCTGAAGCCCTCGCTGGCTGCTCGAGGCTGGATGGGCAGACTGGGAGCACTGGGAAGGGGCCCCGGCTCGGGGGGCAGCCCCACGGCCCCACGGCAGCTCCAAGGCTCCGCCAGCCGGGATGGAACGTGGCAGGGGGAGCAGGGCGAGCGACGGGGCTGCCGGAGCCAAGGGGACACAAGGGACAGCGGGGACACTTGACAAGCATTTAATGCAAAAGATAAAATCATAAGGAAGACAAAAGCAACAGCAACAGTGGCACCTAGCAGAGGGCCACACAAGGACATGTCCCATTGGAGTGGGGTGATGCTGGCCCGATGCCAGGCACCCACCAAAGCCGCTCTCTCACTGCCCTCCACAGCCAAATGGGACAGAAAACTTAACCAAGGGTTCATGAGTTGAGATAAGGACCAAGAGATCCCTCATCAAACACCGTCATGGGCAAAACAGGCTTGAAACTGGAGATATGAATTCAATTTATTGCTAACAAACTCAGAGCAGAATAATGAGAGGAAAAAGAAGACCCTTAAAAACTTCTTTCCCCCACCCCTCCCTCCTTCCCCCTCTTCCTCCTACCCTGGCAGTGCAGGGAGACAGGGAATGGGGGCCTGTGGAGAGAAACAATGGACTCTAAACGGTTCAATGTGGGTCAAGCAGAAGCCATTTTATTGATGAACTACTGTCCCTAAGATACAATTCTTGCTTTCTATATACACGATCATGCATAATTGTTATTGGTTAAGGCCTATTTTCACACACTACTTTATGCTTTATGATTGGCTCTTGTATGTGTGTCACATCATCTGTCATGTATGTCACAACTGTCCTTCAGTTTGCATTTTCTTATCCTTTTCTTCCTTTGCTTGTTCCTCATTCACATCCTCCCCAATGCTGCTTGTTCCTTTCTCACAACCTCCCCATGGACTCTTCCCCTGTGTACGTGTTCAAGTCCTTCTGTCTTACGTGCTCTGGGTTTTCTATCTTATGGCTGGTTCACGATATATCCATTTTCTAGTAAAAACATGGTTTCCACATTTCCCCCTTTCTTTTCTTGAACCAGCCATATGCTATGTATTGATTTCTGCACTATTCTAGAAATACAAGTTGTTGAGGAATTTTTGCAGGAGAACGGACACTGGGAATGCACAACCCAGCTTTCCCAGCATTGAATCAAGCTGAATAAAGGATACGCTATCTTTGATAACACCACGGAAGAAAGAAGAGAAACAACCCAAGGGTATGAAATAAGAAGAGAAACAACCCAAGGATATGAAATAAGGATGTATTGACCACAGCACAATAGAAATATAGTTTAGGAATTGCTGCAACAATAAGGTAGTTCAGCAATATGAAAGGACTATAGTTTAGGAACTGCTGAAACAATAATTTAGTTCAAACAAGATTGATACATTATGCTGAACAGAAAGGATGTGAGAAATTGAAATATGGTGAATAGCTGTCACAGCAAGTGTCCAATCAGAAGTTTAGACGCAACATGCTAACAGTAGCAAGCATCCAATCATTATACTGCTTTTGACCACACGATGTTCGAATCATCACATATTTAGAACTAAAAATGCTACATAAGTGTATATTCTTCAAACAATAAATGGCTTCATGTGATCATATTGATCGTTGTGTGATGTCCCATTCTTTCGCCTCCGCAAGTGGTGACCCCCCCGACGTGATCTCCCAACGTGAAGCCTGCAAATTTGATTCACGCTGAATCGGACGCTGCAGAAGTGTGGGGGAGCGGAGAAGCCGGCCGAAAGTATCCTCGCTGCCCCGGCGAGAAGGCCAGAGATCGGCGTAGCCCCGTGCTGGATGCGGGAGGAAAAAGGGAGAAGCAGCAGAGCGCTCTGCTAATCAAGTTGAACAGAATCTCGCCAAGATTAAGGTGAGCGGCCGGGGGAGGAGATGGGGTTGGACAAACATGATAAAGAAGGTGTCCTAAAGCTCCTCCAACATATCCTCTCTAAGAGAGGGAAGAAATTTAAAGCATCTGTTGTTAAGGCGCTGCTTGAATGGGTTTGGGACCGTGATCTCATCCCCGGGACAGAAGTAGCTTTCGAAATATCACTGTGGGAAGCCGTGGGACGTGCTTTGTGGGACACCATAGCAGAAGGAGGAAAAGAGGCGAAAGAGGCAGCAAAAAACATCCCGATTTGGAAAGAAGTAGTAGATGTATTACATGCTATGAAAGGGGAAAGAAAAGCCACAAATGCAGCAACTTCTTCCCTTGGATTAAATTCAAACCCTCCTATCCCTTCAGAAACTTCACAAGTATTCCCAGTAACCACTGATAACTCTCTGTTTTCTAAAACACTAAATATTGCACCTCGGAGTCTAAGGTACCCAGCGCCCCCCCTCCTCCAAACCTTCCTTCTCCGAATCAGCCAGCTGGGACAGAGAGAGATAAGCAAGGCAGTACAGCCTGCCAAGTTCCAATTACTCCCTCTGACACTGTTGAATCCACGCCAACATTGTCAGAAATGAAAGAAAATACAGCCTCACATGCAAAAGACGAGCTGGGAGATTTAGTTACTTCCTTACAGCAGCTAAATATACAAAAATCAGATTCCCCAACATGCAAAAATTACACCTTTACAAGTGGTACAACGCCGACCCTCACAATAGCTGCGAAACAACCCCAGTATCAATCTGAAATAAATCCGGAAAAACTTAAAGCTGCTGTGATGCAATATGGTCTTAAGTCACAGGTTACTCAGTCACTTCTACAATATATTTTCTCATCTTACACTCTCATACCAGCAGACATTATAACTGTACAAAAGCTGATTTTGGCAGCCCACCAACAAGTCCAATTCCAAAAGGCCTGGGAGACAGCTTGTTCCCAGGCAGAAAGGACCCCCTGAGCCCAAGGTGACCCACTGTACGGTGTCACTGCACAACAGCTACTGGGGAGAGGTCCCTGGGTCACAGTTACAGCGCAAGCTCGAAGTATTGACGCAGTGCTGCACTTAAGTCAGACACTTGCTTTCAATGCATTCCTGACAATACCAGATAAGCTCGCAGCACTTAGTTTCACACAAGTATGTCAAGGACCAAATGAAGAGTTTGAGAAATTTATAGATCGTCTGCATGCAGCTGTTCTGGAAGCATCGGAGTGGACCTGGAAACAGCAGTAGAAGCTACACTCATAGACTCTCATGTCAGATTAATAGATTCCAATGTATCTGGACCATTGGGAAATGGCCTTAGTGCTTTTCTTCTAGGACGATCATCCTCCACTAGAATGGGACTTGAAGTGCTTCCAGGAGTCATCGACTCTAACTACACAAGAGTTGTAAAAATCATGGTCAGAACATTGTATCCTCCAGTAACTATCCCGAAAGGATCGAAAATAGCCCAGCTTGTCCCATTCCGAGCATGTGTACCATCTGCTGGAAATAAAGAGCGTGGAGACCAAGGTTTTGGTTCTACAGGACAACCAGAAATTTATTGGGCCATGGACATTACCCACGGTAAACCTAATGCCCGAATCAAGATAGCACATCCTGATGGAGATTCAATCTTTTCTCAAATGATGATTGATACTGGAGCAGATGTTACACTTCTGTCTACTAGTGTATGGCCAAATCATTGGGCTACTATCCACCCAATTATTGGAATCATGGGTATAGGAGGAACCCAGACAACAAAACTGAGCAAAGAGCCCGTTGTGCTCACATTTCCTGATGGCATGAGTGCCTCCACTCGACCTTACATTATGAATATTCCGCCCAACTTACTGGGACTGATTGGTCGAGACGTTCTAAGCCAACTTAAAGCAACAATTGTGACTATGCCTTTTTAGCAGCGGCCACTGAGGGGCAGCCAATCCTTAAGATCACATGGACTACCGATATACCTATATGGATTGATCAGTGGTCGCTATCCAAAGAGAAGCTGCTCAAAATTTATGAACTGGTTAGTGAGCAGTTACAAGCAGGTCACATTCAACCTTCCACCAGTCTGTGGAACACCCCTATTTTTACCATCCCAAAAAAGAGTGGGAAATGGAGATTGCTGCACAACCTTAGAGCTATTAATGCTGTTATGCAGAGCATGGGAGCTTTACAACCTGGCCTCCCTTCACCATCCATGATACCCGAAGGGTGGGACCTGCTAATAATCGATCTGAAAGATTGTTTCTTTACCATTCCTTTACACCCTGAAGATACCGCCCGTTTTGCTTTTTCCGTACCGTCCATTAACAAGGCAGAACCCTACAAACGGTATGAATGGGTTGTTCTTCCTCAAGGAATGCAAAATTCTCCAACCATGTGTCAAATTTAAGTCGCTTGGGCCCTTGAACCCATCAGGCAAATGTTTCCTAAGTATTTAATTTACCATTACATGGATAATATCCTCATTGCAGGAAAGCAACTGCATTATGAAAAAACTTTGCAGGAACTTACTAATACCCTACAGCACAGAGGATTGATGATTGCACCTGAAAAGGTACAATGACAAGCACCGTGGAAATACTTAGGCTGGATAATTGATCACGCTCGAATCAGACCACAAAAATTGTCCTTAACTACTGAAATAAAAACAGTGCATGATGTGCAGAAACTAGTAGGAGACTTACAGTGGATTTGAAAAATTTGTGGAATCACAAATTAGGATATAGCACCTTTAGTACAACTTCTCAGAACCTCCAATCATGCAGATGACAAGAGAATGTTAAAAGCTGAACACAAACAAGCCCTACAAAATATCACCACTAAAATTTCCAGTGCGCATGCTTACAGGATAACCAAAGACTTGCCTGTTTTTCTTATGATCATCAATCAAGAAGCAGAAGGAGCCTCAGACAGACATCCCTATGCTCTAATTTGCCAATGGATAGCACAGGACAAAAACCCACTAAGAATCCTGGAATGGGTATTTCTGTCCATCAAACCCACCAAAACCATAACAACCCGACAAGAGCTGTTTGCACAACTCATAATGAAAGGAAGACAAAGAGTGCTAGAAATCCGAGGTGAAGAACCCGACTCCATTATCATTCCCCTAGTTACATGGTACTTTGAATGGTGCATGCGTCATTCCATTCCCATACAGGTTTCCTTAGCTGGATATCCAGGCAGCATGATTAATAAATATCCGAAGCACCCAACACTCTCCTTACTTGCTCACAATAAGTTTGTGACTCAACCTGTAAGATCCCCCTGTCCAGTAAAAGGACCAACTGTTTTTACTGACGCTGGAAGACGATCCCGGAAAGCTGCTGTCACCTGGCAAGAGCAGCGACGGTGGTGACATAATTTGATTTTTGGAGAACAGCAAGATACTTTGCAAACCCTAGAACTGAAAGCTGTCCTTTGGGCATTTCAGAACTGGCAAGACACGCCGTTGAATGTAGTTTCAGATTCCTTGTATGTTGTGGGCTACGTACAACGCCTGGAAAGCTCTGTGATCAAAGACATACAGAACAAGCATCTATATAATCTGCTGTCACAACTGCTGCGATTCCTGAACCAACAAATATGTTCATACTTCATTATGCATATAAGAAGTCATCAAGACTTACCAGGACTTTCAGAAGGCAACAACAGAGCTGATCAACTCATAGCCCTGGTGTGGCCTAACGTCAAGCCCGATGCATTTGCCCAGGCAAAAGCATCTCATCAATTTTTTCATCAGTCTGCAAAAATGCTAGCTCGCCAGCATGGCCTTCCTCTGACAGATGCTGTAGGCATTGTGAGATCTTGCCCAGTTTGTCAACAGCATGGTGTGGGCACAGGTGCAGGAGTTAATTCCAGAGGACTGCAAGCCTTGCAGTTATGGCAGATGGACATAACACACGTCTCTGATTTTGGGGTAAAAAAGTATGTCCATGTATGCATTGACACGTATTCCTGTGCTCTTTGGGCTACCTCACTCACAGGCGAAACTGCTCACCATGTCGAAAAACATCTTTATGCAAGCTTTGCAGCATTGGGTGTGCCTGAGACAATTAAAACAGACAATGCACCTGCATATACATCCGCCCAATTTCACCGCTTCTGCAATTTATGGGGTATCAAACATGACACAGGAATTCCTCATAATCCTACAGGGCAAGCCATTATTGAGCATGCACATCAAACGCTTAAGGGCATGCTGCAAAGACAAAAAGGGGGAATGCTAGGCTGTTCACCTGAGGAAAGAATTGCTAAAGCGTTGTTTGTGCTTAACTATTTACGGCTGGTAGGTGACAGACTTTAACCTCCCATTAGTGTGCATCATGCCCCCATTAATAGTCCCCTCCTGAACAAGCAACAAGCTGAAATTAAAGTTATGTATAAGAATTTGGAGACAGGACAATGGGAAGGTCCAGCCATAGTACAACTAACAGGTAGAGGTTATATGTGTTTGCTTACAGATACAGGAGTACGCTGGGCTCCAGCAAAGTGGGTGCGGCCCTATATACAGAATCTGAATGCAGACACTGGGAGACGAAGCCAATGCCAGGAAACATCAGAGGCTGAAACGGAAAGTACAACCCCTAATTGAACAACTATTCCAACTAACGGGAATACGAGTTTGTCTCCAGCCAACTGAGCAAAACGCAATGGAATGGTTATTGAACGAGGCAGATAATTTTTGTGAGGCCAGTCCACAGTGTCGTGCCCTACTACGACAACCTTGTCCAGTTTGTTATTCTTGCGCACCGTGGTATAAGATACGGTGTGGAGGTTGTCAGGAAATACTCTGGCTGGCCAAAAGAGCCCTTGAAGCAACTATTACTTGTACTAACTGCTATGATGTTTATAGACGAGCTAATCCACTGGTAGATTTGAGTAATTGGCTTGGCCTTGCTGAAGGTGAGACGCTGCAATTGAGCCTTGATTCATTATTTGAAAATCAAGAAAATAAGTTTCTTGCATTTAGTGTTTGGGCTTTACAACAAAAAATTGCTCGATTAAGTGCTTGTAACGCTACAGTAATTTTGCAGCAGGAGTGTGGCCGGGAGATCGGTATTCCCTGGTTACATACTGTAGAAAGTGATGAGTGGGAAAGGATTAAGGCGAGATGGGCATTTCGATCCAGGGCTCGACGCCAGCAGCGCAAATCAAGGGCTAAGGTTCATTTTACTTAGTCTCTTGATAGGAGAAGTACGTGGCATGTGGGTGCCGACTCAACCCAAAACAAATATATGGATTACCATGGCTAACCTTACACACCAAAGTGCCATTTGTCTTGCATTATCATCACCTGACCCATGCCTTTAGCCCGGATTGCCGAGATGATGTAAAATTTTGGTCCCCAGAAGCCATTATAGCCGCATCTGTTTTAGCACCAGGAGTTGCCTCTGCTAGGGCCCTAGCCTTATTGAACAGATTAGGATGCTGGCAATCCAAACAAACGAATGCCACGTCTCAAGCCATATCCGATTTGTTGTTAGATGTTGATTCTGTACGACATGCCACACTGCAAAATAGAGCTGCTATAAATTTCTTACTATTGGCACAGGGACATGGGTGTGAGGAGTTTGATGGAATGTGCTGTATGAATCTGTCTGACTACTCACATTCTATACATCATCAGTTAGCTGAACTTCATCGTCTAACGCATCAGCTACGAGTAGATGATGGATTAGGCCTAGAAGGATGGCTGAAGAGTCTTGGAATTACAGGATGGCTGCGTAACCTAATTCAAGGCATAATATTAGTGCTTGTTTTTATACTAACCATAATGATAATTTTGCCTTGCTTATTACAGTGCTTACATCGCTTGCTGGAGAGAACGTTCAATCAGGCCTGGGTTGTGCAAAGACAAAAAGGGGGAATTGTTGAGGAATTTTTGCAGGAGAATGGACACTGGGAATGCACAACCCAGCTTTCCCAGCATTGAATCAAGCTGAATAAAGGATACGCTATCTTTGATAACACCACGGAAGAAAGAAGAGAAACAACCCAAGGGTATGAAATAAGAAGAGAAACAACCCAAGGATATGAAATAAGGATGTATTGACCACAGCACAATAGAAATATAGTTTAGGAATTGCTGCAACAATAAGGTAGTTCAGCAATATGAAAGAACTATAGTTTAGGAACTGCTGAAACAATAATTTAGTTCAAACAAGATTGATACATTATGCTGAACAGAAAGGATGTGAGAAATTGAAATATGGTGAATAGCTGTCACAGCAAGTGTCCAATCAGAAGTTTAGACGCAACATGCTAACAGTAGCAAGCATCCAGTCATTATACTGCTTTTGACCACACGATGTTCGAATCATCACGTATTCAGAACTAAAAATGCTATATAAGTGTATATTCTTCAAACAATAAATGGCTTCACATGATCATATTGATCATTGTGTGATGTCCCGTCCTTTCGCCTCCGCAACAAGTGATTAAACATGGCAAAACAATCAATAAACAAATCAACACACCTCCAATAGTAAGGATTTTTTTGACAATATCTTTCAACCACCCAGTAAGCCCAAGTCCTTCCAACCATATGTCTAGTCCATGTTCTGTCGTGATCTTTTTCATGTTTCCCTGTATTTCCTTAAGCCGTCAATGGATGGATACAGAATGATCAGATAAATTCATACAACACATTCCCTCAAAGTCCTCACAACCATGTCCTTGCGCTAGCAGCAAAAAATTGATAGTAGCCCTATTCTGTAATAATGCATGCCTTACACTATCTGCATCAACTAACATGTCAGTGATAATATTCGATGTGATGTTTAATTGTTTGGCCATCCAGCAAGCCAGCCTTTTAAAGTTACGTAAGGCTCTGCCTGCAGCGATACCTGGTGTTAATAAGGAAGTAATAACCCATGATGGTGTTGACCAAAACTGAATGTTTTCATTACATTCAGGACCTAACTGAGACACACTTCGTCGTGATTGTTGTGGTAGGTTCTTTGTAAAGTTCTATACAACGTGATTTAGTAGGTCTATCTTGGAAAAGCGTAAACAAGGTAAGTTTTCCCAAGAAACATGGTCCCCTTATCACTCGTGATGGTATCCCTTGCCATGCCCTATCTCCACAAATTAAAAATATGCCAGGTGGTAGCCGTTTAGCTGTATCATTATTCCCAAGAGCAGCAGATGGGTTGTTTACTTCATGCACAAATCGGTGTGGGCAAAACAAGTAGTCATTCTGCTGGCACCCTATTTTCCGAGTTTGATTTGGAACACATTGATAGTATTCTGGTGCTTTGTGTTGGGGTGCACTATGTGCTGGTAGAGAGATAGGCCCTGAGGGCCGGAGAGAGAGCCTCTTTCTTGGACCCAGAGGTGACCCTGGGAGTGCATCCAGGTCACCGAGGATGGGCTGAGAGAGGATTGTGGGTTTCTGGACAGTGTTGGACCTATGAGATGTGATAATTGTAGTTTGTGACCTTATAGGGTGTTGTTTACCTGTTACCATAATAGGTAATATCTATGCGGTGCCCCGGGTGATTGGGGGGCACTGTGGTGAGCATCTTTCCTGTTTGTATGATGTGGTGTCCTGTTGGGTGCTGGTATTTGGGGAATATTCACTGCACAATAGATGCTTGCACTTTTCCATCTTGTGTGCAGAGCCATGCCCTTGCGTGATTACTGCACTTTGGGTGAGATGTTTTGGAAACAGCCATAATTTATTTCCAGTCTTGCTCTCTGGTTCTATTAAGATGTGCCAGAACACTGTAAACATTACCAAATTCAACACAACTGCCGCTCTTTCCCATTGAACCTAACAGTGTAAGTTCTTGGGGCTCTATTGAAGTTGCATTAAGTGCCAAAAGCAAGTCTTTAGTACAATTAGCTATGGCTCCTGTTGCTTGTGAACCAGCTGATAATGTAGCATTAAGCATTGTAGCACTGCAAGTAGCAAGAATTGGTCTATTTATATATCCCTTGAATCATTCAGGGTTAAAGTCAGGTATGCCTACCAAGCAAGTACGAAATGGATCAGCTGGCATAGCCATAGACAGACAAAAGGAATCCTGCTTAGTAACATTAGAAAAAGTAACCCACACATTGTGTTGTCGCACTACTTCCAGAATATCGTGTGCTTTGACTGTTGTCATAAGGCTTAACAGTAAAAATGTGATCACTGAGCTTTTCCCACTGGGCCCCATTTTTCCTGCATTCTCTCCTTCCAGTGCACTAAAAGCCATGACCAGCCATCCTCAGGTACCCACCTGTCACGATCCACTAAGACAAGCGGGAGTCATGATGGTTCGTTTACCTGATCTCAGAGTGTAAAAGAAACACAAACGGGGATTTTAACTTTAAATCACAACAGTGCACTTCATTGAGTGCCAACAACATGATTATGTGATAGAAGAGAGAGAGAGAGATATAAAGAAACAAAGTATAGAGAGAAAAGAGGGGGGGGGTTAATAGCTACCAACAAGAGGCGAATCCTCGTGGTCCTGCCAATAGATCTGTCTTCTTTCTGTGGGGAGTACTCAACAGGGTTAATTCACAGAGTCCCTTTATAGTCTTTTTGAAAGCGAGGGCCAGCTGGCCAAAAGGTGAGGAAATCTACAACCATTGTTGTGAAGCCCATTGTGTTGGGATACGGGAGCAGGTGGACAGGACAGGTCCTTCCTTCTCGCCTCAGTGCAGTCCTTCCCACCTTAAGAAGCAAGAACGGTGCCAACATGACCTGTTCCTCAGGAATGCATACCAGTCCTCTGCGGGCACACCTGCAGGCAACACTTGGCAAACATCTCACCTCAGCCAGGCCAGGACTCCTGTGCAAAAGTCCTCTTTTCTTTCTGGGGTTTTTAGGGTTTTTCAGTCTCTGTCGATGATCGTGAGGCAGATGAGGGATCTTCGGACCGTCTCTCACACCACCAATCTTTAGCTTCTTTTGGCAAAGGAATCTTGTTCCAACACAAAACTTGTTCTACTCCTACTTTACGTTCCTCTGCAGTATGTATTTCTTTACATTTTTTCATAACAAGATTAATACTACTGCAATACCATCTTGCATCACAAGTTAAGCATACACACAATACCCACGGTTTACACCTTCCACAGTCTGAATCAGGACATTTGAGCTATAGCTGAGTTGAGACCTCAATTTTTGGCATCAGCACACAGGTTGGGATCGCTGTCTTTCTCCAGCCATGGTTTCACTCACTTTGCAGGCACCCAGCATGATCCTGTGTCTGTGGAAACACATGCATACCACCTTCCCCAAGTTAGTAATTGCATTGGTCCTTCCCATTGCCCCGTAGCTCCATATTCTACCCATACTCTACTGCTATCCCGTGGAGTTTCATTTAAGTCCTCGTTTAGTCCTGCCCCATGTTTTACTGCAGGAGGAACAAGATTATCCCCTAGGATACGTAGATAGTTCATTACATAGCTTTTTCCAAGCGGGCTTGAGGTGAAAGGGACAATTCTCCCCCTTTTTGTTTGTGAAGCAATTGCTTCAGGGTATGATGATTGCGTTCCATGATAGCTTGTCCTGTGGGAGAATGTGGAGTCCCAGTGATATGAGTAATACCCCATAAATTGCAAAAGGTGGCAAAATTATGACTGGTATAACCCGGTCCGTTATAGGTTTTCAAGGTGTGTGGAATCCCAAGGGCAGCAGTACCTATGCGTAAATGTTTTAGAACATGTTTCATGGTTTCTCCTGTTTGTACAGTGGCCCAGACTGCAAAAGAAAAGTAGTCAACAGACACATGAATAAAGTTGAGTCGGTCAAACTCTGGAAAATGTATTACATCCATTTGCCATAATTCCAAGGGTCCATGTCCTCTAGGATTAACTGCTGTCCCCAATGGCTGATGAAGTTGTTGACAATCACTGCAAGACGCCACAATAGCTCGTGCATCAGTCCAGCAAATATGGAATTGTCAGTGCAGGACCTTTGCTGATTGATGAAAAAATTGATGCGACTGCGCTGCTTGTTGAAACTTATTTCCCGCAGGAGCAGCCCAGGCAGGAGAAACTAAGTAATCTGCTTGTGCATTGCTTTCAGCTAGGCTACCCTGTAACTTAGAATTACTGCGAATATGAGTAACAAAATAAACACAGTGTCTCTTTGATAAAGCAGAAAGCAAGCTGCAAAAAAGCAAATATAGGTCATGGTTATTCAATTCCTTTAACACGCATGTTCTAAGTGGCAAGTTACTCCTACCACATAAAGTGAATCACATACAACGTTAATTGGCTGATCACTCCATTTTTCAAATACTACTGCTACTGCCAGTAACTCTAGGTACTTAGTAGAGTGGCTGTTTATTTCATGTAAAACTTCCTGTTTCCACTGCCCTTTCTCTCTCTAAACATAAGCAGCCTTTCCAGTTTTGCCACATCTGTGAAAATCATTATTCCATGAACCAAATTGAACTGTAACAAATTGAAATAAATGAATTCGGGAGTGGAATTTTCAGCAGCATAATATCGAACATTTATTAGTAGAACAAAGGCGTATCACAGCGCTGGGGCACTTAGGAATATTGCCAGAGGCACGCTCCATTCATTTTACCGTGAACTTAAGTACTTCTTTAAACTGTTACATATTCATTAAGCCCAGAAAGTAATTTACACTTCACTCAACTTTCCCCTCCCTCTCCAGTCTCTGCCCCCTTCTGCCAGCACTCCACCGTCTCGGTCCTCTGGATAGCTTCAGAATCGAAGACAGGCGTTCCCCTCCTGTGCCTCCTCAGTCTTCAACCTAATTTGTAGTTGACAGTTTCCTAGGGAGGTGTGCGTTTTGATGAGATAACAGACTTCCTGGGATGCATGTGGTTTATCTTCTTTGTTTCTTTAAGATGTCTTGGTTTCTGGCTCTGTAGTTTGTCAACTTAAAGGACATTTATTACTATGTATTTATTACTACATTTCCCAACATATTACAATTATTTCGAAGTTACAATTCACTCTGATCTTGTTCCTACTTAACTATATTTTACCTTAACACTATTTCTACACAGTACATTATCACTTGTTGTTGAGGTTTTTAGGAGTTCTCCTGTTTTCTTTTTCTCTTAAAGAATTTTCCCCATATATGTTGCCAGGGGGACAAATTGCTAGGTGCTTAAGAAGAACAAAAGACCTGGCCACAGAGGGTGGGGGTCCAAATAGCTACTTGTCTTTCACCTGGGGGGTTGGGTGCGGCCATGGCTGCGGGTGCTCTCAGAAGGAGTTCATCGTTGGGGCTGGAGGTTTCTGCTTTTTGGCTGCTTTCCTTTTACCTGAGAAACCTGGGATTCCCAAGCCTACCTTTCCCTGCCCTGCTGGGAGCTGGGCCGCAGCCGCCCTGCCTCCGCCGCTGCTTGGATCCTTCACTACACTGCAGCATGGCACACCCTTGCCCGCCGAGACCTCCCGAGGCTCCCACTGCAGCTCCGGAGTTTGATACATCTCGTCTGCCACCCAGGATCTGTGCTCGTCCCTGCTGTTCCAGCCTGCTGCTCCCGAGGGTCCGGCCGGGCACTGGGATCAGCCGCCCAGAGGGTTTGTGAAGCTTTTCGTCCATCCCTCCCGGGACCCCGAGCCGCCATCACCGGGTGCTCCCCGAGCTCGCTCCGGAGCGCCCCCTGCAGCCGTGGGGGAACCATCGCACCCGCCCTGCTCACCGGGAGCCGCCAGCGCCCCTGCCGGCTGTGAGCGGAACTGCACCGGAGGGGAAAGGGCCTGACAGCCGAGAGAGGCTGGCACTGGGTTTGGGGTTCTGTTTGCTGTTACTGCCACAGTTATTGTTGCTTGTTTGCCTTGTCACACACACACATCTATCTATCTATCTATCTATCTATCTATCTATCTTAGTAAAGAACTGTTATTCCTACCCCTCATATCTTTGCCTGAAAGCCTCCTAATTTCAAAATTATAATAATTGGGAGGGAAGGGGGTTACATTTTTCATTTCAGGGGAGGCTCCTGCCTTCCTTGACAGACACCTGTCCTTCAAACCAAGACACTTGTAAATGTTAAAATCATATATGTGAAAGACAACATTTGTCATTCACTCCTTTGTCACATTGATTTGCTGAGAGAAAGAAAAAGAAAGGTAGTATTTAATAAAATAAAAAGCAAGGCCTCTTGGGACTGCGGTTGTCTTTAAAAAGTCAGAGCCAACAATATTCTGTGTGCTGCGGCAGGCACTGATTGGAAACAAAAAGCTGCATTTTGATTTCCCTGTTTTTTGTATCTGTTGTCTTCTGGAAAGCTGTGGCTGTGTTGTTTTTTTAAAGCAGAGATGTTGAAATACTTCTAGGTAAAGAAAATAAATAGGAAATTCCCCCCTCCTCCAATCAAATCATGTAGTTTGTCAAGAGAAGGATTGAGACTCTACGTCCAGCAAGCCTGTGCCATTCCAAAGTGCTTTCCTTTGAAAGGACAGCTGTCTGTTCCTTTGTGGATAGGAACAAATAAAAGCTATCCTGGAAACAGAAACTGTCCTTCCTTTCTTCCCTTCTTACAGGAATACAAACGTTTCATTCTGGTGAATGCTTTACATGCTGAGGGCAGCCCATCTCCAGCCCGAATTCCTCTCTTGAGGGAAAGTCTCTCCCACAGACACAGAGCTTGAGCTGACAGAGAAAAATGGGACCTCACAAGAGAAATAAAGTCTTCTAAAGAGAACAGAATCGTTCAGGTTGGAAAAGACCTCTGAGCTCATCGAGTCCAACGTCAACCCAGCACTGCCAAGGCCACCACAACCAAGCGCCACATCTACAGGTCCTTGAAATGCCTCCATGGATGTGACTCACCCACTGCCCTGCCAGCCTGTTCCAATGCTTGACCACCCTTTCAGGGAAGAATTTGTTCTTCTCTCCAATCTAAACCTTCTCTGGCACAACTTTTGGCCGTTTCCTCTTGTCCCATTGCTTGTTCTGTGGGAGAAGAGACCGATTCCCCCCTTGCTCCCAGCCCCTTTCAGGGAGTTGTGCCCTGCTGGCTCCTGTTGAGCTGCTCTCGACCAGCACCCCCAGGGCCTTTCCCAGCGGGCCCTTTTCAGCCCCTCTGCCCCAGGCCTGGAGCTCTGCAGGGGCTGTTGTGGCCCCAGCGCAGGATCTGACACTTGGCCCTGGAGCACCTCCTCCAGCTGGCCTCGGCCCATCACTCCAGGCTGTTCAGATCCCTCTGCAGAGCCTTCCTGCCCTCCAGCACAGCAACACCAAGCTCTGAAGCCAAGACTCCAATTCCACCATACATTGCTTTTCCCACTGAATTTCTTGATTAGAGCAACAATCACCCACAAACCTCCCTGACTGCTCAGGGCCAGGCTGTGCTGCCCTGACCCAACCTTCAGAGAAAGAAAGGCTCGGGTTCCAGCACTGCTCTCAGCACTGTTTTATTCCTGGTGAGGTGACATCGGGAAGGTGGTGTTGCCTTTGCCTTGGGAATTGGAGATCTCAGCTGCTGTTGCCTCTCTTCTGGCTGCCACTTGAATTTTATCAGTAAAATTGCAGTTGCCTCTTTCAATCAGTGCTACCCACGGTGCTTTTGTGATGGGGAACTCAGTGTTTTTGTCACAGGCACCATGATTAGCAGATCCTGAAATGCTCACAAGTCCCTGAGCACTAAGTTGAGGAGAATTAAAGCCACACAGGCCACATTCACAGCACTCAAACAGAGCCCTGTGGCTGGTGCTGTTGAAATAGAATCAGCTTACAGAGGCCATCACAGAAATTGCCTCTGGAGTGTCAAATAAAAATTAAAAATCCACCAGAAGAAAGAAAAACCAGAACTTCTTTTTACTTCTTCCGAGCAGCAGAAAATGGAGATGACACCCAGCTGGGTGCGTGTGGATCTGCTGGAGGGTGGGAAGGCTCTGCAGGGGGACCTGGACAGGCTGGATCCAAGGGACGAATCCAACCTTGTGAGGTTTAACAAGTCCAAGTGCTGGGTCCTGCACTTTGGCCACAACAACCCCAGCAGCGCCACAGGCTGGGGACAGAGTGGCTGCACAGTGGCCAGGCAGAAAGGGACCCTGGGGGGCTGACTGAGAGCAGGCTGGACATGAGCCAGCAGTGTGCCCTGGTGGCCAAGAAGGCCAATGGCACCTGGTCTGGATCGGGAATAGAGTGGCCAAGCAGGACCAGGGCAGCGATTCTTCCCCTGTACTCGGCACTGGTGAAGCCGCACCTCGAGTGCTGTGTCCAGTCCTGGCCCCCCAATTTAGGAAGGATCTTGAGATGCTCTAAAGCATCCAGAGAAGGGCAGCAAGGCTGGTGAAGGGTCTGGAGCACAACTCCTGTGAGGAGAAGCTGAGGGAGCTGGGGTTGTTTATCCTGGAGAAGAGGAGGCTCAGGGGAGACCTCATCACTCTCCACAAGTCCCCGACAGGAGGGGGCAGCCGGGTGGGGTTGGGCTCTGCTCCCAGGGAACAGGGACAGGACAAGAGGACACCGCCTGCAGTTGCACAGGGGAGGTTTAGGCTGGACATTAGGAAGAAGTTCTTCCCAGAAAGAGTGATTGGGAGTTGGGATGGGCTGCCCAGGGAAGTGGTGGAGTCACCATCCCTGGGGCTGTTTAAGACTGGATGTGGCATTTAGTGCCACGGTCAGGGTGACAGGGTGGTGTTGGGTCATAGGCTGGACTTGATGATCTCAAAGGTCTTTTCCAACCTGGTGAATTATGTGATTCTGGGATCCTGCCCTGTGTGGCCTCAGTTTTGGGGAAAACTCCCCTCAAATTCCTACAAACACCTCCAAATCCTCCCAAGCCCTAATTTCTCCCCCAAATGACAGTAAAATCATTGGGTTTAGAGGTCTTTGTTCAATTTCTTTATTTTTATGACAATTTCCGGTGTTGTAAGGGATAAAAATGGATCCAATAAAATCAAGGTCAAAATAAAAGGAGTTACTTATCAGCATCATGAGAGTATTCGTGGGGTTGGGTTCGATGCATGCAAGAGCCTTTGTTGGAGGGGTTTCCACCCCAAATCTTGCTCTTTGCCCCAGTCCATCACCATTTGGTTGTGGAAGACACCTGTGGGCCATAGAGAATCAGAATCATGGAATCACTGAGGTTGGAAAAGACCTGGAAGACCATTCAACATTGCTTGATGCCACAAGAAGAAAGGATTGGATGGAACAGCTGAGACTTTTGGGGATCTAAAGTCAACAAATCAGCTCTTCCCAATGAATTCCTGATGTTATTTTAAGTCCAGATGGAGGTTCCTGCCCCTGACTTCATCCTGGTGCCTACAAGGAACCAGAACCACATGGAGACCACCAACCAGGCCTCTTCTCAACAGGGATCACACGGAACAGGGGTCACCAGGCCTCTGGCCAATAGGGGTCACTGGGGATCATCCAATGTAGGTCTTTCCATGGGGGATGGACTTGGAGCAGTGCACGAAGCTCTTCCCGCATGCAGGACACTCGCCGGGCTTCCCTTACAGGTGGGTCCATTTGTGTGAAGTCAAGGCAAAGCTGTGATGGAAGCTCTTCCTACACTCGGGACACTCGTAGGGCCTCTCCCCGGTGTGGATGCACCAGTGGATGGTGAGGGTGGAGTTGCGTTTGAAGCCCTTCCCGCAGTCGGGGCAGCGAAAGGGCCTCTCGTCCGTGTGTGTGTTCTGATGCATGAGGAGATTTGACCTGGTCCAAAACCCCTTCTGTCATGATCCGCTCGAGGCGAGCGGGGGTCGTGATGGTTCATTGACCGAATCTCAGAGTGCAAAAGAAACACCAACGGGGAGAAGTGTAAATTTCAATCAGCACAGTGTATTTTATTGCGTACCAACGCGGTGTAATTGTGATAGAGAGGGAGAGAGATGTAAAGAAACAAAGGATAGAGAGAGAGAAAAAGGGGGGTTATAGCTACCAACGGCCAGACGGAGTCCTCTTGATCCGTCGTCTTCCGTGGGGAGATCTCAACAGGGGTCTTCTTAAAGAGAGTCTTTTTATGGTCTTTTTGAAAGCGAGTGGCAGCTGGCCAACAGGTGGGGAAAGTCTTTTCGAAGCAAGGGGCAGCTAGCCGAGAAGTGGGGGAGCAAGTCCCATTGTTTCGGGTTAACAGCACAGAACAGGTAACAGACAGCATGTCCCGCATTGTTCTTGATCTGGTAGCAGCAGGGTCGGCGTGTCTCCTTGCACACTGTACTCAGGCATGTGTACCAATTCCGACATGTCCCGTGCTGTTCTTGTTGTGATGACAGCAGGACCAGCACAGATGTGTTTTGGCTAGCTTTCCACCTCGGCCAGGCCCAGGCTCAGCATCTCGCTTTCTGTAGATGATTGTGAAGCAGATGAAGGGTCTTCGGGGAAGGGTCTTCGGGCCGTCCCTTACACCACCCCTTGATTCACGATCCTCGTCAGGAACACTCAGTTTCTTCTGTTGAAGTCTTCGGGACTCGCCGGCATTGGTAGCGGAACCCGGAAAATAAGGAAGGGGAGAAAAGGAAGGAAAGAGAAAAAGAAAGGGTACAAAAGAAAACTAACAATTTCGGTTAAGGCACACAATTGATTTGATTAAGGCACACAATCAATTTGATTAAGGCACACAATCAATTTCTTACTTCAATACATTTCTACGTTTTGTATCAATAACTTTAGGAATGTCTATAGTAAATGGGACATTGACTAAATTGTACACATTCATTACAGATGCCAATCGTGTTATTCGTTTCGTCATTCTCCAAATCAAGATGTACAAAATTGCTGATAGAACAAACCCAATCAAAATTAAAATCAAGAGAACAACGATAGGATGACACAACTTGTTCAGGACACCTGTAGCAGTCGGTGACCACCCAAAAAGGGTATCCCACCAACTGTGTTCGGCATCTTTCTTTACTCTTTCTAAAACACGATGTATTTCTTTCACATAGTGGTGAACAGTTATCAGAGTGTTTTGTCTGTTTTTCTTGATTTTTTCTAAAATCACAATCAAATCTTGATGAAGCAACAATTGCTTTACTAAAGTAAGATTCATTCCAATGGGAGTAGGCAAAAGTTGGTGAATTAATGTGTAATTAGATTGCAAAAGGTAATGAGAAGTAACTGGAGCTAAATAAGAAAAATCACATCCTACAATTCTAGTAAAGTTACACACACAAAAATTCGAGTGATTTTTAGTATTAAGTGTCAATTGGTCTACAAATATTTTATCACAAGCAGCTCTTAAGCATGCACAACCATTACCTATGTACACAAGCACTGTTTCAGGATTCTCACTAGGATGAATTTCAAAATGACAAATATTTTGATCGGTGTCTAAACAAATGTCTTGGGCTCTAATTGCATTACTTTCACACATGAATCCTTGTTCTTGGGCAATACAAGCTTCTAAATTAACAGTTTGCCATTTTTCATTAACCTGACGGGCCCATTCTCTATGCTCGAAAGGATAGAGAATGGCTTCATCGTGGTTCAGTCCTAGTGCAATGACAGGGAATATTGAATGCACTGAAACATTACGTATGGTTAGTACAAAGGCTGTAACTGTGTTTGAAGTGGGGCTATAAGTAAAATTCACTAAATTCCACCACGATTGAAACTCTCTTTCAAAATCAGTGGCACTGTCCCAGATTATCTTCCAGATTTCGGTGGGAAAAGTGCCTTCTTCTCCTTCTCTTATAATTGAAGCAGCAACTGACTGCATCCGCAATTGAGCTTGGATGCAGCTGAGAGCCAGAGACATTGTTTTGTGTAGCACCGAGTGCGTTAATTATTAATTTGTGATCATTTACATTTACCTTTTCCCAATTTGGTAATATGTTTGATAGCAACCACTGTTAGGCTCCCAGAGCCGGCAACGACGACTGCAGTGGTTGGTGTAGTTTGGTTAAATCTCTAGTTGTGGCAGGCAATTTGTTCATCAGCACTTTTGAATCAATGCTATTCAAAACTCCCAATCCTGCTCCCACAACACCGGTTATGTCTCTTGGGATTCGCTTCTTAAAAGAGTTTCGCTTCCGTAGCCAGGTTGTCCACCCTTCAAAAGAAGTTTGCAGGAAAGGTGAACAAGCTGGCTGAATTTCTGAGACATTGTTTTGCATTAGCAATTTGACTTGTTTGAGAGACCACACAGGATTGTACAATATCTGTTGTTGGCCAGTTTTTCTAATTATATATGGTCCAATTTGAAAAACTTTTGGGCTTGGCACAACCGGTGGTTGGGTAGTAGGTGTCATTACACTAATATCTAGTTCCCCCCAGTATTTTGTATCGTTTTTGCCACACATAACTTTTTGAGAAAACTGTACAGCAGTCAAATTTAGCCAGCAGTCCTGATTTTGAACCTCACAAGATGAAACACGACCGTGAGGTCCAATGACATAACTGTGTACAGGTTCTGTGTAGAGTTCAGCAACTAATTTGCATCGTATTATAACATCATCACCTTGTGTTACAGCCAAAGGAGGGAAAACTTTATTTTTATTTAACACGAGGGGGGTGCTTATGCCATGGTGTGTGACTATCATGTGTAGTGCGGGCTTTGCTACGACGTTTATTTTAAATCTATAAGCTAAACCTCTAAATCCTGACTGATCCGCCGAGTCATTCTGCCAATTACATGTTACGTAGGTCGGTTTGGTTAGAGTGAAGTTATGCCAACAGTCAGTCAGTTCGTCTTCGCAAAGCTTTGTGATTTCAACATTGCTGGTGCTGGGGTCTGAGGTGTGGCTACCGACATACCTCTGGCGGCAGCACAGTAAGAAAGGGGTTTGTTTATCACATGTCCATCCTGTTGTAGGGCAGAGTTTCGCTGTAATGTTGGGGTGCAGGCTGCTCGTTGCATTTGGTTCTAGGAGATTTCCAGCAATTATAATGAAGGAGGCTTTCTCATGAAGAGGTCCTTCTACCTTTCTGCATCCTATGTCAATTTTTTCACCAAATTTTCCATTTAGGACTCTAGTCCAATCGCTTTGGTCCCACCCCCATTCATTTGAATGGAATACCTCAGAGTCGTGCAGTACTACGGTCGCTATATTCGGGTGACGGTCTCTGGGATACGGTCCTAAAGTACTGGTGTACCTGAGGGTGGCTTCAGACCAGGGCCACTCAGCCGGGTTTTGGCCATGGTGTAGTGGTAGGATGCAGAAAAGTATTATTAACTTCATCATGGTTTATCCGGTTTTCATGTCCCTCGGAGTTCTCCTGTGAAAAGCAAACACAACAAAGCCTGCCACTGAAAGGTAGAAAAGTTAAAATGACGGAATTATCCAGCGTGTGTTTATCCGATGCTCTTTCCCTAGAGCATCAGAGGCCACCCACGCGTATTTATTTATAGGGGTTTTCAGTGCCAGGGGTACTTTCCCTACTGTAGGAAGGTCCACTAAGACAGGTTGCCCTGGATAGTGTGCTGGATTCTTAGGGTCATTTGGTCCCTGTAGTGAGGGAATTATTGTTGGAGCCTTAGGGCAAAAGGCGATGATTTTAGGGCACCCGTTAACTCCCCATCTGTCATTTATACTTTTAACAGCTTCCCACAGTCAGAGGTCCCAATTTCCCTCGTGTGGTTTTATAAGTCGTTTCAAAAGGCCATTAGTTCTTTCTACGATCCCATTAGCCTGAGGGTAATAAGGGGTGTGGAAAGTCCATTTAATACCTTCTCCCTTTGCCCAGTCCTGCACAACTTTAGCAGTGAAGTGACTCCCATTACCAGATTGAATTTCTTGTGGTTTTGGAAAAGCTCCAAACCAATCTTGCAATGCTCTTACAGTATTTTCTCCTGTAGCTCTTTTAAAAGCTTTGGCTTGTACCAGCCCAGATATAATCTCCACTCCTACTAACACAAAGTGTTTGCCTCTAGACCTCTTGAAGGGACCAATGTAATCTACTTGCCACGCATCCCACAGGCCTTTGCCTTCTCTTAAATGCAGAGGATCATCTTCCAGAGGATGCCTTTCCAGCCGTTTGCGACATTGTTCGCAGGCTGATATGCAGGTTTTACACATTTCTCTGGTAACAGGCCAACCACGGGCGAGAGCTTCTTTGTACAAATCTTTAGCTCCCGTGTGCTGTCTTTTTACATGCAACCATTCTAATAAATGCTCCCAGTCCTCTGTAATTTGATCCTCTTTCACAGTACACAGTCTCGCTAGCTCGTCAGCTTTATTGTTCCACTCTCCCGCTGGATTCCCGTCTGCTTGGTGAGAAGCTACCCATCCCACAGCAAAATTCCCTTGGCTTGCAATGTTTAGAATCTCTTGCCACTTTTCCTTTTGCCACACTGGAATTTTATTAACTTCCCAGTCATTTTGCTGCCAAAAAGAAAGCCACTCAGTGCATCCCTTAAACACGGCATAGGAGTCAGTGTAAATGCAGACAAGAGAAGTATTCTGTGCCTCATGTTGGAAAACACTCCAAACAGCTATCAGCTCACCCACTGGAGCACTACCCTCTCCTTCTGTTATAATTCGCTCACCGGAGGAAGTGTGGAGGGCTACAGCTTTGTATTTCCATACCTTCCCTTCCCGTTTGGCAGAGGCATCTGTGAACCAAGAGTTTTCTGACTGCTCGGGGGAAAAAGGAGGGGCTACCTTAATGACTGAAACTGGTTTGTCTTGGCCATCATTCAAGCTTTCTTGTATTGCCAGGTTTTTCACAGCACCTTCAGTAACTGAAAAGACATTACAATAATGTTCAATCTGAGCATACCACTTTCTCACTGAGGCCCTCTGGGCCACCCCATCAGGAGGGGGAGTCCCAGCAGAAACTGCTTTAATGACTTTAAAAGGACCCCTCAAAACAATTGGCTGTTGTCATGTGATCTTTTCTACCTCTATGAAAGCTAAACTGACCACAAACAATCCTTTTTCCCAGGTAGTGTATCTTTTCTCAGCATCTTTGAAGCCACGGGAATAAAAACCAACGGGTCTCATTGGACCCTCGGGACCCCGCTGCCATATGTGCACTGACAACCCCGAAGAGGCAAATCCCCATTCCACCTGAAAAGGATCTGTAGGATGAATAGGGCCCAGGGCTTGGTGAGCTGTTGCTTCAAAAATCAACAACTGCAATGCTTCTTCTTGAGAAGCAGTCCATTCCCATTTTGCCCTTTTCCTCAGCAGGTTGTAAAGAGGTCTGGCAATTATGGAAAAATCTGGAATGTGTTTTCTCCAGAACACTAGCAATCACAATGCCTGTTGGAGTTCTTTTTTGGATTCAGGCATTTTAATCTGATCTAAAGAGGTTAAGGTGTCTGGTGGGATACAAGTCATACCTCCTTTCCACCAAATTCCCAGAAATTTCACTTCTTGTGAGGGTTTTTGGATCTTTTCTGAGGGAATTTGCAGTTTGAGGCTTTCTAAATGGAGATTATTTTCTGTTGGATATCCCCCACTTCTTCTACTGCATCTCCTCCCACCAGGATATCATCAATGTATTGATAAACTGCAACATTATCAGCTTTAGGTATTTTGTCTAGCTCTTGGGCTAAAGCGTGATGAGCCAGTGTAGGGGAATGCTTATACCCTTGGAGGAGTCTGGTGAAAGTGTATTGTTGCCCTTCCCAGGTAAAAGCAAAACGTTCCGCATCCTCTGGCTGCAAAGGTATCATGAAAAACATATCTTTGACATCTATTGCTGCCATGTTAAGGTGAGCTTTTTCTTGAATTAGTGTTATTAGCTCAGCTAGGTTTGGAACCGCTGCTGGGAGAGGATCTGTGTTAGAATTCAGCCTGCGGTAATCAACTGTCAGTCTCCATTTGCCATTGGGCTTGCGCACCGGCCACACCAGAGAATTAAAAGGAGAGTGAGTGTTAATTATTACCCCTTGTTCCTGCAGCTCTTGTATAACCGGTTTGATACCTTCTTTGGCACCCAGAGGACAGGGATATTGTTTAACATTGGTTACTTTGCTGAATGGCAGGGAGGGTGCAGCTTGTAACAGTTTGATGTTAAAGCGTGGCGCGCCAAACGACCACAGAAAACCCTCCGAGTCCTCCTACTGTCTCCCTACAAGGGCATTCATTCCTAGTAAATTGGTCGGGATATCTCCAATCACCATGTTAATAGAAAGTTGGTTTTCATCTCCAGCTAGAGTGAGCTTGACTAAAGCGACACTCATAGGTTTTGTTGTCCCCAAAGCATTTAGAACACAATATTGTTTTTTGGTTGGGACAATTCCACACCTCAGGGCATCTTCTTTAGTTAGTGCTGAAATTTGTGCCCCAGTGTCAACCAAAAAGGTCACAAGTGCCCTTTTAGGGCCTGTGATAGCTGTGATTAGCAAATCCCCAGTCTTATCATGTTTAGTGAGCATTCTAAGATAAATCCATGTCCCATCCTTCCGCTCACTGTAGAAAGATGGTTTTACAAGTTTTTTGACTCCTCTCCCGAAGTTGGCTTACTGCCCAGATTTTGGGGGAGGGAATGCTGCGGTTCCTCACCCAGCTTTTTAGGAAGAGATTGTTTTGGCTCACTGCCTGAGTTTTGAGGGAGAGGGGGGGCACTGGGCGATAGAGGTTTTCGGTAGTACCAGTTAGATACTACCTTGCTCAATTTTTCAAGGGGCATCCCATCCATCACATCTCTGGGGATTCCTTTTTTGATACCTAATAACCACCAGCGGTGGCGGCTATCGGTTTGTTTATAATTTTCAGGGTTATTACTGTGGGGGCCCCCAATGTACCTGACATTCCTGGTTTTATCTAATTTTCCCTCTAGGGTTTTTACTGGTCCATATTTTCTATTGTAATTAATCAAGTCTTCTGCAACCTCACTCCAAGTCCAAATCTTGTGATCCACAGCAAGTGAACTTGATGGCTGGGAGGGGGTTGAATATGGGGTAAACCCGGGATCTGTAGATCCAGTTTGGTCGCTCAGGTTTCCAAGAAATCTGTCCAGCCTGTCCACTGGACCTATAGCTGCTATAGCTTTTTGAAGAACAATTGCTGTAGGCTTGAGGGATTCTGGAAGTCCCCGGATTAAAGGGGTCATCATTTCTGGTTTTACAGGTAATTGCATTGGAGACTCACAGGTAGGAATTAATTTTCTTTCATGTATCATTTGCAAGCAAGCCACTTTGTGGACGCTCTCTAAGAGCTGGTCTGGGGCACTGATTATAGCTAAGGGGTCTCCCCTTTCTAGAGGGTTGAGTCCCCCAGCCCAATAAGCAGCACGCTGAGTTAGGGACCACGCGGAACATTTGTCACCTGTTGTTAAGAAAACTCCATGTCCCCAGTATCCACTGGCTTCTTGTTCAGTTAGCTGAATTTGGTCTCCCCCAGTAAGGGACACTCAGAAGACATATTCCATTTCAGATTCATGGGGGAGCCGTCCATACTCTTTTTTTAATTTGGCCAATTCAGTAGCAGTAAATGGAGTTTGTTTAGTGGTAATATGTGGTTCAGAGTCCTCATCATTGGCATAATAGTATTCAGTTTTAGTTAAGGGTCTCATGTGAGGACAACAATTTTCTCCATTTTTTTGCCTGGATTAACTCTTTTTGGGGGTAAATTTGGTTAATGTGGAGGGTTTCTTTTTCCTCCGTTTCTCTTGCCAAATCAGCATTCCTTGAGTTTTTAAAATATTCGTCTCTCAAGGCAGCTTGCAGCAAATTGATTTCATTTGTTTTTTCATCTAATTGTTTTTGTAAGCTTTCTACTAAATTTTGAAAAGAGTTTGTTAGTGCTTTCTCTTCAATACATCGCTTAAGGTGATAATCTGCAGCGGCCGCAAGACAGGCTCCTAAGACGGAGCAGGTTATGGATTTGCTGCGGCCGGGTCTAAATCTTGTTTCATGTTGCAAAGAGCATATTCTATCAGTTACACTCTCTAAATTGAACCAGTTGTCTTGTGCCCATTCCTCCCCTCCAGGGGAGGGTCTGGCATGGTGTTTTGCTAGTAGAGCATAAAGCACAGATTTGTTTTTTGCACTGGGGTTTTCACTCATTTTGTGAAGGGACAAAAAACCACTACAAGGAGGTAATAACTTAGTTACTCAACACACACTGACCTTAGCCGTGTCTTCCTTCGTTTCCCTGAGTGGCTGAAGAGGCCAAAATCTGCCTGGGAGGTACACTTTTAGTTTCTAATAGTTGCCCCTTCGCTACACCAAGTAGACCAAAACTCCTACACACCTTCTTTAATAAAAACACAAACACAAACACAAACGCTCCCCCTTTTGCACTAAGAGATAATTTTGTGGATTTCTGAAGACAGAGCCCTCAATTGAGTGTGGGGTGCATTCTTTTGGGAATGTACAATTTGCGGGAAATTCGAGTCACCCCCCTTGCTTTCTAGACACCGCTCACCCTTTCGGGTGTCGGGCTAGGTGCGGCTGGAGTGAAACGTCCTTCCCCTGTTACAGATTGCACAGAGCCCCGCTACCCCTTCTGTCTGTCAGATCCTGTCCGTGACGCCAATTAATGTCATGATCCGCTCGAGGCGAGCGGGGGTCGTGATGGTTCGTTACCCAAATCTCAGAGTGCAAAAGAAACACCAACGGGGAGAAGTGTAAATTTTAATCAGCACAGTGTATTTTATTGCATACCAACGCGGTGTAATTGCGATAGCGAGGGAGAGAGATGTAAGGAAACAAAGGATAGAGGGAGAGAAAAGGGGGTTATAGCTACCAACGGCCAGATGGAGTCCTCTTGATCCGTTGTCTTCCATGGGGAGATCTCAACAGGGGTCTTCTTAAAGAGTCCTTTTATAGTCTTTTTGAAAGTGAGTGGCAGCTGGCCAACAGGTGGGGAAAGTCTTTTCGAAGCAAGGGGCAGCTAGCTGAGAAGTGGGGGAGCAAGTCCCATTGTTTCGGGTTAACGGCACAGAACAGATAACAGACAGCATGTCCCGCACTGTTCTTGGTCTGGTAGCAGCAGGGTCGGCGTGTCTCCTTGCACACTGTACTCAGGCATGTGTACCAATTCCGGCATGTCCCGTGCTGTTCTTGTTGTGATGGCAGCAGGACCAACACAGCTGTGTTTTGGCTAGCTTTCCACCTCGGCCAGGCCCCGGCTCAGCGTCTCGCTTTCGGCAGATGATCGTGAAGCAGATGAAGGGTCTTTGGGGAAGGGTCTTCAGACCGTCCCTTACACCTTCCCACATTCCCCACACTCGTAGGGCCGTTCCTCACTGTGGGTCTTCTGGTGGCCGATCAGGCTGGATCTACGGCAGAAGCTCTTCCCACACCCCAAGCACTTGTAGGGCCGTTCCCCAGTGTGGATCTTCTGGTGCTGGATCAGGTTGCAGCTCAGGCTGAAGTTCTTCCCACATTCCAAGCACTTGTAGGGCTGTCCGCCTGTGTGTATCTGGTGGTGGATGAAGAGGTGGGAGGTGTGGCTGAAGTTCTTCCCACATTCCAAGCACTTGTAGGGCTTCTCCCTGGTGTGAAGCTGCTCATGGACCACCAGGTTGGACCTCTGGATGAGGCAGAGGGGGGGGTCTATGGATGCTGAAAAAGCTTCAGCAGAGAATTTCTTCAGCTCTCTGCAGCATTTTTGTGAGAGTTCTGTCTTTCCCATGCAAGTAACTCAAAACAATGTTACAGTTTTGTAAACTTCTTGCACCTGCAGGTTGTTTTGCAGAATTGTTATGGTTCTAACTAGAAAAACATTCAGAGATGGGTGTCTTAGAACTTGACCAATCCCCTCAAGGAGTGGATGGCAAAAGACCAATTACCTTATGCCATTTAACACACTTTTGTGAACTAACATATAAAAGCCTTCTGAAAGATTATTAAATCGCTTCTGATTATTAAATTGCTTCCATTTATCCCTGAGCCTGGACTCTTGTGTTGTTTCTCTACTCGTCCGTGGTGAGAACAGCGACACCGGGAGGGTTTTTTTTTTTGTGCGTGTGTATGTTTGGATCTTTTAGGACCCCAAAGCTGAGCCCTTTGGAGGTCCACATGGCCATTGCCCAGTATCGGCGGGGGGAGGATATAGGTCTTGGGGACCCTCAGGGAGAGCAGTGGAGGGGAACCCCTGAGACCCCCAGAATGGGGAGAGCAGAGAGGAGTGATCCCAGAGCTGGGGGACCCCCAGCAGCCTGGAGAGGGGGGGAGCAGGGAGAAGAGGGACCCCTGGGATCTCTGGTATCTCAAAGTAGAGAATCAGAGGAGAAGAGACTCCTGGGACCACCAAAAGCCCCTGGATTGTCCCTAAGTAGGACCCCAGAGAGAGGGGAATCCCTGGAGCCACAGGACCGTTGGGGTGCACTATGTGCTAGAAGAGAGATAGGCCCTGAAGGCGGGAGAGAGAGCCTCTTTCCTGAGCCCGGAGGTGACCCTGGGAGTGCATCCAGGTCACCGGGGATGGGCTGAGAGAGGATTGTGGGTTTGTGGACAGTGTTGGACCTATGGGAAGTGACAATTGTAGTTTGTAGCCTTATAGGGTATTGTTTGCCTGTTACCGTAATGGGTAATATCTGTGCAATACCCCAGGTGATTCGGGGACACTGTGGTGAACATCTTTCCTGTTTCTATGATGTTATATCCTGTTAGGTGATGGTATTTAGGGAATTCTGACTGTGCAATAAACGTCTTTGCACTTTTCCATCTTGTGTGTGAAGTCCATGCCCTTGCATGATTACTGCACAGGACCCTGATCATCCCCGGGAAGGGAAACCTCTGGAATACCGAAGTGGAGAGATGGGGAATTCCTGGGAGGGTTTGTTTGGGCTGAATCTTGATATTTTGGAGATTTTCATGGACACAAGACTCCTGCTTAGTTGTAGAGATGGACTCGGGCAGGAGGAACCCCCCACCCCAAGGCGCTCACCCCTTGTTTTTCCCCCCAAACCAGGATTTGTCATTCCCAAACCATGGCTAGATGGAGGAGGAGGAAAAGCCCCAGAGATCCCACACGAGGAGGGGCTGCAAACGCAGCCCACAGAGATCCAAGGAGGAAAGAGCCCCCCTGTGCCAGGAAGGTGGCCAGAGATCCAGCTGGGGCTCAGAGCTGCTGGAGAAGCCTCAGGGCGGGGAGAAGCCCCACAAGTGCTTGGAATGTGGGAAGGGCTTCAGCTACAGATCCGACCTGATTGAACACCAGAACACCCACAATGGGGAATGGCCACATGAGTGTGGAGAATGTTGGAAGAGCTTCAGGTGGAATTCCGAGCTCGTCACCCACCAGCGCATCCACACTGGCAAGAGGCCTTACAAGTGTCCCAAGTGTGGAAAGAGGTTTCCAAGGAGCTCTGATCTCCTCCTACATGAGCGGATTCACACGGATGAGAGGCCCTTCCGCTGCCCCAACTGCGGGAAGGGCTTCAAGCAAAACTCCACCTTCATCAGGCACCGGGCATCCACACCGGGGAGAGGCCCTACGAGTGTCCCGAGTGTGGGAAGAGCTTCTCACAGAGCTTTAACTTGACCCAACACCAACGGAGGCACCACTAAGGGAAGCCCTGCGAGTGCCCCGAGTGTAGGAAGAGCTTCGTGCACTGCTCCAGCTCCAGCCCCCGTGAGAGGATCAGCGTTGGATGATCCCCAGTGACCCCCATTGGGCAGAGCACTGTGACCCCGGTTCAGGGTGATTCTCACTGAGTGGGGGGAAGGTGTTGGAGAGATTTCTTTCTCCTTTCTCTGCTGTGATTTGGTTGGTAATAAATTCCCTCCCTGTGCCCAGGCTGGGTCTGTTGTGCCTGTGCTGGTGCTTGGGGTGGGATCTCTCCCGGTCCTTCTCTCAGCTCCTGGGCCTTTCCTTGTATTTCCTCTCCCTGTGCAGTTGCAGAGGGCAGGGACAGAGCGGTTTTGGTGTCTCCCGGCATCCAGGCAGGGCCAGCCCAGCCCTGGGGGTTGGGAGGGGCTTGTGGGGGTCCCCTGTTTGCGGGACATCCCCGCTGGACGAGGGTGTCCCCCCTTGCTGCAGCCCCAGCCCTCAGGCAGCGCTGAGCCAAGCAGAGAACGCCCTCAGCTGGGCCCTCGTTTTTGGGCACACCTGAGCCCCTAGACACCTCCATCCCCATTTTGGGGCTGAGCTCATGGATATCTGGGACCCCATTTTTGGGGCTGTGTTGGGTTTGCATGACCTGATTTTGGTAGCTGGGGGTGCTACAGGGGTGGGTTCTGAGAGAAGGTTCTGGAAGCTTCCTCCGTGTCCAGCAGAGCCAATTCCTGGCGGCTCCAAAGACAGAGGTGCCAAATGCAGAGGTCCCCGGGGATGCAGAGATCCTCCCGCAGCCCCTGGAGGAGCCTCTGCCGGAGCAGGGGGATGCCTGAGGAGAGGCTGTGACCCCATGGGAGACCCGTGGACAGAGGGGCCCCGCTGGAGCAGCCTGTCCTTGCAGGACTGACCCTGTGGCAGAGTGACCCCCGGGGCTGCAGCAGTGTGAGGAGGCTGCTGCCCATGGGACGGACTCAGGTTGGAGAAGTTCCTGGAGAACTGTCTGGTGGGAGGGACCCCAGGGTGCAGCAGGGGAACGACTCCTGTCCCTGAGCAGCGAGAGAAGGCACAGAGGATGAACTGAGCATGGCCCCATTCCTCGTGTCCTGCACTGCCAGGGTAGGAGGTAGAGCTGGAAGGAGGGAGGGATGGGAGGAAGATGTTTTTAGGGGTTTTCTTTTTCTTCTCGTTATCCTGCTCTGAGTTTGTTAGCAATAAATTCAATTCATATCACCAATTACAAGCCTGTTTTGCCCGTGACGGTGTTTGATGAGGGATCTCTCCCAGTACTTAACTCATGAACCCTTGGTTAAATTTTCTGTCCCCTGTCCGGCTGTGGAGGGCAGTGAGAGAGCGGCTTTGGTGGGTGCCTGGCATCGGGCCAGCGTCACCCCACTCCAATGGGACATGTCCTTGTGTGCTCCATGCTATGGTGCCACTGTTGCTGTTGCTTTTGTTGAGTCAAGATTATGAAGAGTTAAACTTTAGCTAGGAGTTAGAAGCAATTTGTACTGATTAAACCAAAAGATAAGTTAACAAAGAGTTAGAAATTTAGCCAAGAATTATAGTGCTATTCACTATTATGTACCTGTCTGAAACTTTGCTTATAGTAAATGAACTGTCATAATGACAAAAGAAGCTGATAGAATTATAGCTAGCACCTGGATTGCATGATCAAATACAGGCAGGAGGTATGGACCATCTCCAGAAGGCTTGCCGAGGCTTGCCCACAATAGAAGGTAGAAAGTTCATGGTGATGAAGAGATCCCTGACTTCATCTTTCAAGACCACTGACTCAAATCAAGACCACCGACCCAAATCGAAAAACGAATTGAGCACGGGCAAAAGACTAATAACCTCATTTTAATAAGAAGCGGGGAATGGGAGGTGCTAGAAATATGTATATGATTAATATGTAACACTTCGTGAAATAAGTACAGGGCAAATAACCGTGTAATGTGCTGGCACGTCTCTAGGAGGCGACTCCCGTGCCGCCCGCCGGTGTAATAAACATACCACTTTCTAACTTTAATTAGTTAGAGAGTTTTTGTCCGTGAATACCGGTTTTTTAACGATTCATTCTCTCCCTTGTGATTTTATCTTTTGCATTAAATGCTTGTCAAGTGTCCCCGCTGTCCCTTGTGTCCCCTCGGCTCCGGCAGCCCCGTCCCTCGCCCTGCTCCCCCTGCCACGTTCCATCCCGGCTGGCGGAGCCTTGGAGCTGCCGTGGGGCCGTGGGGCTGCCCCGGGGGCTGCGCCCCGAGCCGGGGCCCCTTCCCAGTGCTCCCAGTCTGCCCATCCAGCCTCGAGCAGCCAGCGAGGGCTTCAGCTGGGGCGGCAGAGAGGCGCTGCTGGGGGGTCCCACCTGCGCTTGGTTTGGGTTGTTCTTCCCAACACGGGGAAAAACGACTTTTGGAGTTTTCTGCGAGAAATCTGGGCCCTCGTGCACTCAGCCAAAGGGGTTTGGGGCGGCTTTCCCTTTTTGGGGGAAATCAAAGCGATGCACTGATGCCCCTAATTAGGGGGTACGAGAAGTGAGGTTCCAGGGCTTCCCGCTGAGCCGGAGCCACCCAACACGCAGGGCTGGGAAAGCCGGGCCGGGAGCAGCGGAGAGCTTTGTTTCTCTTTTCAGATCAATCCCGCCTCGGGCCGGGCCCGTTCCAGGGCTCTTCCTCATCTCCGGCTTTCCCCTCACACAGCCCGGGGGGGCGCTGAGAGCGCGGGGCGAGTCTGGGCCGTGTGCAGAGCCCGCCCCTCGCTGCGATTGGCCGGTGCTGCCGTCAGTCCTGGTTCTCGCTTTCGGATTGGTGGGAGCGGGGCGGAGCCCGGCGCCGGTGGCGCCCCCAGGGCGGCCGTGGCGCAGCAGAGGCGGCATTGGCGGAGCGTCTGTGCGGGCCCGGGAGCGGCGGCAGCGGCCGGAGCCCGGTGAGGCGGCGGCGGAGCTCGGAGGCGGCCCCAGCGCAGGTGGGAGCCGCGCTCGGTTGTGCCGGGGCTCGGGGCTCGCTGCGGGCCGAGGGGGCGGCAGGGGGCTCTGGCGGGTTGGTTCTGCCGTCTCCGCGCCGTGTTGCCCCTGGCCTGAGGGCGCTGCGGGAGCGCTGCCCGCGGTCTCCTTCCCGCTGCTGCCTCGGCAGGAGCCGGTGCCGGAGCAGCGCTGCCTCGTCCCGGTTCCTGTCGGCAGCACAGAGGTGGCTGCCCTGTCCCCGGGACTGTGCGGGAAAATTCACGTGGCCAGAGGTTTGTGTCCCCAGCGGAGACGGAGGAGTCCTGTAAAAGTAACTTTATTCATGGACAAAGGGAGAGGCCGTGGGGCATTTCCCGTGGGGTCTCTCCAGTTGTTGGAGGACGCAGCCTCCTTTTCATCCTAATTTTCCGTGGCCGCATCTTCCTGTCTGTTTCGCAACTGGCTGAGGTACTTGGAAGGTACAGACTTCCCGATCCGCCTACTGCATGTCCCCCTTAATGTGCACCCCCACTTTGTATAACATCCAATATTCATGGCTCTGTTAAATATTCTTCTCGAAGTTCAGGAATTGAGCAGGAGCTTGGCTGAGCAGCAGTCCGTGTCAATTTGTAACATTTTCTGAAACTGGTGGTTTCTCCTGTTGCTTCCTTATCTTCAAGTCCCTGGCCCTGTCTCCAAGCAGATTCACACCATCTGTTTGTAAAGACACATTCATCTTTCTCCTTTCAGTTCCTCCTCTTCTTATTTTCTCAATAATTGTCTTTACAAACATTAATTACTATTGATTCAATCTCTTTTTCCTGGACCTTCTTCGATTTTGGGATTATTCTCAGTGACCTCATTCTGTGTCCTTTTGTAGCCGTTTCTGGGTCAGGAGGCCTGGCTGGCACCTGCATCCCCTTGATCCCCTGCTGAATGAGCTGCTCTCAGCAAGGTGTGGTGCATGGTAAAAAGATGAGAGTTGCTGTAGCACCTGAGAGGAGAAACAGCATTCGTTTAACCCGTGGTGTGCCAGGGAACCACGAAAACGTGTCCCATTCCCATCCTTTCCACGTTTGGGCCGGTACATGAGGTGCTTTCTTATTTCCTTTGTTATCTGTTCCACCACTTTTCCTTTGTCATCTCTTTGCCAAGAGCAGTTTGAGTCATTTAGTTTTCCACAACCTCCTCGTCCTTCTGGTGACGAGAATCTGATCCCATCCCAGGGTGAAATGTCTCATTCCTCATCTGAGTGGATTGGTTGGTGAGAAGGTCAGGAGCTGGAGCTGTGTGCTTGGTTATTATTTGGAGGACAGCTTGTAATCTAAAGGTGCCATTGAAATGATCAATGGGTTCTCTGGCACCTGGTATGAATTCGTTCAGGTTCCCAGGGGCTGCTCCATGGTGTTGTAGGATTTGTTCTGGTGGCCGTTCGTCTTTTCCCCATTTTTGGGTGCTCCCTCCAGCTAGGGATGCATCAATTGACCGCTTTACTCTGATTAAATCATCACATCCTTGGATTCCCAACTGATTTTGCTGAACTTGTGGTAGCAAAACCACGCCAGTGGTCAAATACACCCTGTATAACATAGACAGTGGCAGCACGTGTTGGAGTGGGGAGAGGGATGATTCCTCCCCGCTTTTTTTAGTGAAGTTGTCACAACATTCTCTGTTTGCTGTTTTCCTTTGCAGCTGAACCATTTTCTGTTGCAGAGTGAGAGATCCTCACTGTGGGCTCTGCCTTTAGCGATGCAAATTCGGTCTGTGCAAGGAGGCAGAGCTTGGGGTGAGGGACAGAGGGAATCAGCCCAATTCTTCCCGCAGGCAAGGAGGCCCTGGGACATTGTCCACATTTCCCCCCAGCAGAGTTAATTGCATTTCTAAAGCTCTCCTGGCTGCCTGGTGATTTACCAAAATTTGGGCATAGATCTAGTATCGATACCCAGCTAAGACGGACAAAGACTCTCTAACTCGTCAGGGTTAGAAAGTGTATGTTTATTCGGCGCTGGGCAGCCGTGTGGGATCGTTCCCTAATACGCAGTGCCAAATCACAAGGCAACACGGAGTCTATTTATCTACAGAAAGTTTTAAATATTTAAAGCACAAATACATATTGATAACATAAACACCTCTCATTCCCTGCTTCGTATGGAAATTAGCTAAAAAGCCATTAAGCATTCGTAGTTGGCCCTTTGAAATAGGTCTGGGGTCTTTATTAGGGGAGGGGTCCTGCCTTTGATGAAGTAAACTCTTCTTCCTCAATTTGACCTTTCTACCCCTCTGGTTTTTGGCAATACATATGACTTGGGAGGACTCCCAATTCCCCTCTTCAGTGCTTTTCTAAATAAGTTCCTAAATGGGATAATTAATATCTGTTGAACTTTCTTTTAGATGGTGTTTGTTTCTCATTACACTCTACAGCTGCATAAACAATCCGCTCCCAGATCTTAAAGACTTATTCCTGGCTCAACTTAATTATTAACTTCCTTAATTAGATCCAGCTGCGTTTGCTTTTTAAATCTGTTTTAACTAATTTTAGCAAATAGCTTTTTAGCTAAAATCTTAATGCCTACATGCGTAAGAAAATTCTATATTTCACCGGCACAAAGCTTCTCTTCCAGGGCAGCCATCAGGTGACCCACGTGTGGCCCCCTAAAAGCCGCTTTTTTTTTTTCTTTTTTTTTAATTTTTTTTTTAACCAATATTCTATTAACTGTTCAGGAGTTAAAGGGTCACCTTCAAAGCTCTTCCAGTTGTTCAGAATACAACCTAACGGTGAACATCGAAAAGCCCATACCAAAATTTTGCCATCACTAACAGCCACTCACACACATACACAAAAAAACCCCAAAACGATTTTTGGTACTTCTGCTAAGACTAAAAATTGATTGTCACACCCCTGGCCCAAACCCAACTGACAATATCAAAGTGGGATTATTAAGAAAAAACGTTCTAGTGGTGTAATGTTGTCACTGAAACTGCAGAAAGATCAAAAATTCTCCAACAACCTTTTTAGTGTTAGAGGATCAAGGCATTACTTTATTCTGGCCAGGATGTACAACAGAAATCGTTTCATGCACACATAGCCTGGCTGTGCAGAGAAAATCATTCCATGGCACACGAGTTTTACTCGATTTTTCCTCAACTTTATACAGCCCAAAACCCATAGAAATCCCTTGGTTTAATATTCTTTAGTTCCAAGCGGGGTAGTTCTTAGTATTTGGTTTCTTATTGGACCCGGGTTCCTTGGCCTCTGATGTTCATTAGGTCCACACTCCTTGATTTCAGCCTTTTCCAGACCAGGGGTCTCCAGCTGTGCCGGGGGCAGTGTCTGGGGTAGATGTTCCTTGATGTTTGCCGATGGTCGTTGATGTTTTGTTGATGATTGTTGTCTTTTTGGGTATCTTTTGGGGTTTTCCCAATCTGTTGAGATGTTAAGCTCATCTCTGTTGAGTGGTGTAACATCCCTTAACACTTTAAAATTCCTTTCCCCAAGGCAGAGGCAAACCAAGCCTGAGTAGAGAAATAAAATTTTAAAAAATGCTAAACTTGGTATATTTTCCAGCAATGTAATCGCAGCCAGCCCAGTGTGTGAGTGTGAGTGAGAGCCAGAGTGGAATTCTCACGTTGTCTCCCGCAGCAGCTGTGGCGAGTGCGGGCACAGAAAGCGCTGGAGCTGAAGCAGTGACAGCGAGGATCGGCCCCCAGTGGCCGGAGCTGGCAGAGGAGGGTGCCCAGGCAGACGATTTGAGCAGAGGATGTGTGGGCAGGCCCGGGGGCTTCCCCCGCTGTGGAGCCCTGGCTGCTGCTGCGGCCCCTTGTGCGCAGGGTGAGTCGCGGGCTCCCCTGGTCCTGCTGCAGCCGGGAAGTGCAAATCTGCGGGGCTTCAGAGCCCTTGAGGTGAGGCTGAGGGGTCCCCCCGCGCTGAGCTGTGCTGGCGGCTGTTTCTGTGCTCGGTGACCCTTGGAATGGGCCACGCCACTTGGCCACCAGTGGTGCTGCTTTGCACTCCTTAGGCAGGACCTGATTGGGTCCTGCTTGGATGTTGTGGACAGCAAAGTGCCAAGGCAGGGTCTGTGCCAGCCGAGCTTTGTGTGGAAGAGATTTCACAAGAGACAGGATTGTGGCCACAGACTGCTTTAAATAGACATCCCTTATCTCCACCCCCCACTAGGTCGAGAATTACCTTAATAACTGATCCAAGGGTTGCTGAAGCAGTTGGAAATGCTTCTGCCACCCTGTGAGCTGACATGCTGTTACCAGAAGATATTTAAGCCTTCCCACTTGGGCATTTCAGTAAAATCCACCTGGGATCGTTGGAAAGGACGTACAGCCCAAGGCCTTCCTCCCTGGCAAGTTTCTTTCTAACCGGGTCATTGGCTTTGGCACAAATCAAGCAACCTTCAACAGCTCGTTTTGCCAGAACTCAAGGCAGGACATTTTGAGGAAGGCTTCTGCCAATCCTCAAGAGCCCCAATGACTCCCCCCTTCATGGAGTTGTTTTAATATTTGTAGGGCCAAAGCTTTTGGTATTCATTGTTTAATATCCTTTGTAAACCAATTCTTGCCTCTTTCCTCTGCTCCACTGTTTTTAATTATCTCCAAATCCTCTGGTGGAAAAGACAGTTTCTCTGGCAGCAGGTGACCCATTGGGAGCCACTGGGAGGATCTTGGAGACCTCTGGCAAAAGTGCTGCTTTCCGAGCCTCTTCCTCTGCCAGTCCTTCACGTATTGGCTCCCCTGAGCACCCTGCCTGATGTCCCCTAACGTGGATTATTGCCACCTGTGTTGGTAAATTCACAACCTCCAATAGGCGAGTAATTAAACTTCCATGAGTGAACGTTTTTCCCCTGCAGGTTAACAAAGCTCTTTCCTCCCACAGTTTTCCAAACCCATGGATCACCCCACATGTGTGTACTTAGAACCAGTAAAAAAGTCCACTGTTTTCCCAATATAATTCCCAGGCTCTCACAAGTGCACACAGCTCCTCTGTCTGAGCTGACCCTGTAACCTCCCCCTTTCCTCTAGTTCCCTTTCCTTAATAACAGCATGTCTTGTGAGTCTTTTGCCTTCTGCTGCCCTTGAAGACCCATCCATAAACACATTTTGTCCCTCAGGCCAGGGAATGTCTGGTAAATGTCTCCTAGGCCTGGTCTGGAGCTCTGTCACTTGAATGCAGCCCTGGGTTTCTTGCCAGCCCCCCTGTCCAGGGCCGTTCAAACAGGAGGCTGGGTTAAACCTTTCCCCTGTCCTCAACTCGAAATCCTCCTGTTCCATCCAACGAGTTTCATGCTGCAATAACCGAGCACTGCTCATCCATTTAGAGGCTCTTTTGTTTAACAAAGCTTTAACTTGATGCCAGACTTGAACAATGAGAGATTCTGCTGCTGTCAGTTTTCAGGCCTCAGTTCCCATTAAAGCTGGGGCTGCACAATTCTGCAGACAATGAGGCCACTCTCTGGCCATTGGGTTAAACATTTTAGCCCAGGAATTCCTTTGGCATGGCCCTGTTTAACATCCACATGCAATTCAAATTATTTTTCCCTGTCGGGAATGGCCAGGGCAGGCGGCTCAGTTAATCTGCTTTTTAACACTTGAAAATTCTGCTTTCCTTCTGGAGTCCATTATCCGGTTTCTTGAGTGGCAGGAGAGGAGTGTTGTAGGGAGAGATCCCTGGCTCCCAAAGCCCTGCCTTTAGCAGGGACTCAGTACCAGGCTGTAACCCCTTCCTTGCCTCCCTTGGAACAGGGGATTGCTTTTAGACACCACTTGTCCTGGTTGTTTCCAAGGAATTTGGAGAGGCTCCATATCTAATTTCCCCTATTTCCGTGGGGCTGCCCACACTTCTGGGTTCCCTTCAGCAGAGGCCTTGCCAGACATTTGACACAAAGGTCCAACAGCATTAGCCTCTGTATCTCCTTTTACAATATGAATTTGCATTCCCACTTTAGCCACCAAATCCCTTCCCAGCAAATTACCATCACAATTAGGAACAAAAGAAATTGATGTATTTCAAACCCATCCCCTACATCTACTAATAGTGGTTGAACAAAACACACCTGTTCATCTTTCCCACTTATTCCCTGAATTATTAAAATACTTCTTGACAATCTCCCCCCTCAGGTCTCAGATTGAGAGTGGCTGGAGAGGCCCCTGTGTCTATCAGGAAAGGCCTCCTCTCGATCCAGACGCCCCCTGAATGTTCTCAAGGGCTGTGGTGTGGTGGGTCCCTGGTGTGATGGGAGCTCTGGCAGCCCTAACAATGCATGTCCATCAGCGGGTGGACTTCCTCCTGCTGAGGGTGCTCCTGTCTCTGCTTGCAGTGTCCTTGTGGCCTGCAGATGGAACCCCGATTCCTTGCCAGGGGCTGTTTGGGTCGGCTCTCCCCTGCCGAGGAGGGCAATGCCTGTGCCAGGTGCTTGTGGCCGAGCCCATCCCCTGGGTCCTGGGGCCCCCTTGTGCCCTGCGGTTCATCCCTCAGGGGCTGTAGAAACTGTGCCATGGCCTTTGCCTTCCCCTTGGCCTTTTCCTCATCCCTTCTTGCATTCAGCTGCTGTGCCTTTCTGAGCAAGTGCTGCAGGGGCTTCTTGTGCCTCTGCTGCAGCCCCCTCACTGCCTGTGGGTGCTCATCCTCTGACAGCTGCTGAGCTTTCTGCAAAATCACTTGTTTTTGCAGTGACCCAAACAAGAGCCTTAGAAGAAAATCCTGATCCTTCCACATCCCGCAGCCTCCTGGGGGCCAGGGGCCGCTGCCGGCCCTGCCCGGGGGGTGTTGGGGTCAGGCAGTGCCCGGCGCTGAGCCCTGGCTGCCCCACAGCCCCGGCCCGGCCCCGCAGCTCCCCACAGGCCCCCAGCCCATGCTGCCCTGTCCTGCTGCTCCCCAGCACAGAGAAACCCCCTGAAATCCTGAACTTCTTTGTTTTCCTGTCCTGGAAAGTGGCGATACAAAAGATCTGTATCAGCTGGCAATTTTTGAGGATAAGACGGTGCTGGAAAACATCCCAGTCCTCACTATTTCTTTTCCTCCTCTTTTCCATCTTCCTTTTTCTTACCACATAGATTCCTCCTTCTGCTGTTTGCCTTAACCATATTCCTGCACAATCCCCTTCAACCAATCCTTTCCCAGCACACCAACACCATCCGTCCCCTGTTGTCGAGACCCCCTCTCAACTTCACTTTTTGCTCCCCCTGGAGCAATTATGTCCTTAATTCTGGGAGAATGTGCAAACTACCTTAACATTCTCCCAAGGGACCCTTCAGAGATATTTTGGGATCATCCCTGTTGCCAGGACTCCTTCCCAGCTTTCCCTTGCTAACCTCCATGGGTGCCCTGCCATGTTTACTCCCTGAAGATCTCACTGTACTCACTGGTGAGATTTTCAGTGCTCCCTCTCTGTGGACTCTTCACAGACCCTCCTGGTCTGTCACTTGTCTTTTTCCTGGACACTCTCGGGTACCCAATCGATTGCCCAGTGCTGGCCGCCACCGCAGGGAGCCAATTACCCAAACTGTGTGAGACGCCTTCAGCTCCATTCGCTGCCCGCTGGCCCTGGAGGTTGGAAGTAATTCTGGATGATTCCCAAGTTGTGCAGAAAAATTCACATCAGCAGAGGTTTCTGTCCCTGAAAGAGACAGAGGAGTCCTGTAAAAGTAATTTTATTCATCAACAAAGGGAGAGGCCCTGGAGCATTTCCCATGGGGTCTCTTCAGTTGTTGGAGGATGCAGCCTCCTTTTTATCCTAGTTTTCCTGGCCTCATCTCCCTCTTGCTTTCCCAACTGGCTTAATATTCACCCCCGTTTTGTATAGCTAAGACAGTGATGGCCTTGGCTGAGCAGCAGTCCCTGTCGATTAGTAACATTTTCTGGAGCTCATGGTTTCTCCTGTCACTCCCTTATGTACAAGTCCCTGGCCCTGTCTCCAAGCCGATTCACAGCATCTGTTTGTACAGACACATTCGTGTTCTTCCTTTCCTGGGGGTCCCCCGTTGGCGGGACATCCCCCCTGGAGCAGGGTGTCCCCCCTCGCTGCAGGCGCGGCCCTGGGGCAGCGCTGAGCCAATGAGCTGGCGCGGCGGTGGTGAGTCAGCAGTTGCCAGGCAGAGCCGCAGCGCCCGGCGCTCCCCAGCTGGAGCCCACGTGTGGCCCGGGCGCAGCGCCCCCCGCGAGGGGAATTTGGGGAGGTGGGAGGGGGGGAGCGGCAAGGCCGGGCCCCCCCCGTGCTGTCGTGGCGGAAGTGGCTGCGGCGGGGGCCGAGTGCGGGCAGGAGCGGCCGAGAGCCCAGCGCTGCCCCAGCCCGAGCTGCCGCAGCTGCATCCGTGCTCGTGCTGTGGGATCCGAGAGCTGTGGGGGGAAGAGCGAGCCAGGGGTGGGTGCTGGGCGTGGGGGGAGGAGGAGAAAGGCTGGAGGAGCAGGGTTGAAGAACAAACTGGTCAAACGATGCACGTGGAAGCAGAAGGTGGGATTATGCAGGAGAAGGAGTAGTGGGAGGAAGAGGAGTGTGAGGAAGAGCAGGGATACAGGAGGAGGAGGAGGAGGAGCAGGAAGAGGAGGCACCCCAAGGTTCCACCACTTCCTGTATCTGCAGCCTCCCCCCAGCCCCAGGAGCGTTGCCCCCCCCCCATCCAGCAGGTGGCCAGGGAGGGGGATCCACAATTTTCCCGGGAGTGAATCTTGGTGTTTCTGAGGTTTATTGGGCTACATGTTGGTGCTTTGGTTTTTTTGTGGGGGCTGAATCTTTCTATTTTGGAGGGGCTTTTGGCTGAATCTTGATGTTTTGGGGCTGTGTCTTGATGTTTGGGGGACTTTTGGGTTGAAACTTGGATTTTTGGAGGTTTTTACGGACACAAGATGCCCGGTGATGGACTTGGGCAGGAGGAACCCCCAGCCCAAGGCGCTCAGCCCTTGTTTTTCCCCTCAAACCAGGATTTGTCATTCCCAAGGTGTGGCTGGATGGAGGAGGAGGAAAAGCCCTGGAGATGCCGCACGAGGAGGGGCTGCAAACGCAGCCCACAGAGATCCAAGGAGGAAAGAGCCCCCCTGTGCTGGGAAGGCGGCCGGAGATCCAGGCGGAGCTCGGAGCTGGTGGAGAAGCCTCAGGGTGGGGAGAAGCCCCACAAGTGCTCGGAATGTGGGAAGGGCTTCAGGTGGAACTTCAGGCTGAGGGAACACCAGAGGATCCACACCACGGAGAGGCCCTACGAGTGCGGGGAATGTGGGAAGAGCTTCAGGTGGAGCTCCAGCCTGATCCAGCACCAGATGATCCACACTGGGGAACGGCCACATGAGTGTGAGGAATGTGGGAAGAGCTTCAGCCGGAGCTCCCACCTGATGGAACACCAGAGGATCCACACTGGGGAAAAGCCCTATGAGTGCGGGGAGTGTGGGAAGAGCTTCAGCTACAGCTCCAACATGAGGGCCCACCAGAGGCTCCATACCGGGGAAAAGCCCTATGAGTGTGGGGAATGTGGGAAGAGCTTCAACCACAGCACCCATCTGATGGAACACCAGAGGATCCACACTGGGGAAAAGCCCTACGAGTGTGAGGAATGTGGGAAGAGCTTCAGCCAGAGCTTCAGCCTGAGGGAACACCAGAGGATCCACACTGGGGAACGGCCCTACGAGTGTGGGGAATGTGGGAAGAGCTTCAGACAGAACTCCAACCTGATCCAGCACCAGAGGATCCACACTGGGGAACGGCCCTACGAGTGTGGGCAGTGTGGGAAGAGCTTCAGACAGAGCTCCAACCTGATCCAGCACCAGAGGATCCACACTGGGGAACGGCCCTACGAGTGTGGGGAATGTGGGAAGAGCTTCATCTATAGCTCCCACCTCTGCAATCACCGCAAGATCCACAGTGGGGAAAAGCCCTACGAGTGTGGGGAATGTGGGAAGAGCTTCAGCAACAGCTCCAGCCTGATCCACCACCAGGTGATCCACACTGAGGAAAAGCCCCACAAGTGCTTGGAATGTGGGAAGAGCTTCAGGTGGAGCTCTGACCTGAGGAAACACCAGCCCATCCACAGTGGGGAGAAGCCCTTCAAGTGTTCTGAGTGTGGGAAGAGGTTTCGGAGCAGCTCCCATCTCGTCATACATCAGCAGATTCACACGGATGAGAGGCCCTTCCGCTGCCCTGACTGCAGGAAGGGCTTCAAGCAAAACTCCAACCTCCTCAGGCACCGGCGCATCTGTAAGAGACGGTCCGAAGATCCCTCATCTGCCTCATGATCATCGACTAGGACAGAGACTGAAAAACCCTAAAAACCCCAGAAAGAAAAGAGGACTTGTGCACAGGAGTCCTGGCCTGGCTGAGGTGAGATGTTTGCCAAGTGTTGCCTGCAGGTGTGCCCGCAGAGGACTGGTATGCATTCCTGAGGAACAGGTCGTGCTGGCGCCGTTCTTGCTGCCTAGGTGGGAAGGACTGCACTGAAGCGAGAAGGAATGACCTGTCCTGTCCACCTGCTCCTGTATCCCAACACAATGGGCCTCACAACACAATGGTTGTAGATTTCCTCACCTGTTGGCCAGCTGCCCCTCGCTTTCAAAAAGACTATAAAAGGACTCTCTGAGAAGACCCCAGTTGGGATCCCCCCACGGAAGACAACGGATCAAGAGGACTCCGTCTGGCCGTTGGTAGCTATAACCCCCCCCTTTTCTCTCCCTCTATCCTTTGTTTCCTTACATCTCTCTTCCTCTCTATCTCAATTACACTGCGTTGGTATGCAATAAAATACACTGTGCTGATTGAAATTTACACTTCTCCCCGTTGGTGTTTCTTTTGCACTCTGAGATTTGGGTAACGAACCATCACGACCCCCGCTCGCCTCGAGCGGATCATGACATTAATTGGCGTAGTCGGCAGGATCTGACAGCCAGAAGGGGTAGCGGGGCTCTGTGCAATCTGTAACAGGGGAAGGACGTTTCACTCCAGCCGCACCTAGCCCGACACCCGAAAGGGTGAGCGGTGTCTAGAAAGCAAGGGGGGTGACTCGAATTTCCCGCAAATTGTACATTCCCAAAAGAATGCACCCCACACTCAATTGAGGGCTCTGTCTTCAGAAATCCACAGAAGTATCTCTTAGTGCAAAAGGGGGAGCGTTTGTGTTTGTGTTTTTATTAAAGAGGGTGTGTAGGAGTTTTTGGTCTGCTTGGTGTAGCGAAGAGGCAACTATTAGAAACTAAAAGTGTACCTCCCAGGCAGATTTTGGCCTCTTCAGCCACTCAGGGAAGTGAAGGGAGACACAGCTAAGGTCAGTGTGTGTTGAGTAACTAAGTTATTACCTCCCTGTAGTGGTTTTAGTCCCTTCATAAAATGAGTGAAAACCCCAGTGCAAAAAACAAATCTGTGCTTTGTGCTCTATTAGCAAAACATAGTGCCAGACCCTCTCCTGGAGGGGAAGAATGGGCACAAAACAACTGGTTCAATTTAGAGAGTGTAACTGATAGAATATGCTCTTTGCAACATGAAGCAAGATTTAGACCTGGCCGCAGCAAATCCGTAACCTGCTCCGTCTTAGGAGCCTGTCTTGCGGCTGCTACAGATCATCACCGTAAGCGATGTACTGAAGAAAAAGCAATAATAGATTCCTTTCACAAGTTAGTAGAAATTCTACAAAAACAATTAGATGAAAAAATGAATGAAGTTAATTTGCTGCCCAATCAATTAGATGAAAAAATGAATGAAGTTAATTTGCTGCAAGCTGCCTTGAGAGACGAATATCTTAAGAACTCAAGGAATGCTGATTAGGCAAGAGAAACAGAGGAAAAAGAAACCCTCCACATTAACCAAATTTACCCCCAGAAAGATTTAATCCTGGCAAAAAACTGTGCAGGAAATTGTTGTCCTCACATAAGACCCTTAACTAAAACGGAATACTTTTATGCCAATGATGAGGACTCTGAACCGCACATTACCACTAAACAAACTCCATTTACTGCTACTGAATTGGCCAAATTGAAAAAAGAGTACGGACATCTCCCCCATGAATCTGAAACGGAATATATCTTACGAGTGTCCCTTACTGGGGGAGACCAAATTCAGCTAACTGAGCAAGAAGCCAGTGGATACTGGGGACATGGAGTGTTCTTAACAACCGGTGACAAACGTTCTGCATGGTCCCTTACTCAGCGTGCTGCTTATTGGGCTGGGGGACTCAACCCTCTAGAAAGGGGAGACCCCTTAGCTATAATCAGTGCCCCAGACCAGCTCTTAGAGAGCGTCCACAAAGTGGCTTGCTTGCAAATGATACATGAAAGAAAATTAATTCCTACCTGTGAGTCTCCAATGCAATTACCTGTAAAACCAGAAATGATGACCCCTTTAATCTGGGGACTTCCAGAATCCCTCAAACCTACAGCAATTGTTCTTCAAAAAACTATAGCAGCTATAGGTCCAGTAGATAGGCTGGACAGATTCCTTGGAAACCCGAGCGACCGAACTGGATCTACTGATCCCGGGTTTAAAGCAGTTTCTAACTGGCATTGCCCGAGACCCACCCTACCGAATCCACTCGTTCAACCTAGTGCACCCCTCCTCCCTCAGAACCTGGGCAGTGAGCCAAACCAGCTTCTCCCTCAACATTTGAGCAATGAACCAAAACAATTTCTTCCCCAGAATCCGGGCAGTGAGCCAAGCCAGCTTCTCCCTCAGAATTCAAGCAAGGTAGCTGAATTAATAACATTGATTCAAAAAAAGGCTCACCCAATCATGACATGCATCCCACCTGATACCCTAACCTCTTTAGATCAGGTTAAAATGCCTGAATCCAGGAAAGATCTCCAACATGCTTTAGGAGTGTTTTGGAGAAAACACATCCCAGATTTCTCCATGGTTGCCAGACCTCTTTATAACTTGATGAGAAAAGGGGTAAAATGGGAATGGACTGCTTCTCAGGAAAAAGCATTGCAATTGTTGATTTTTGAAGCAACAGCTCACCAAGCCCTAGGCCCTCTTCATCCTACAGACCCTTTCCAGGTGGAATGGGGATTTGCCTCCTCAGGGTTGTCAGTACACATATGGCAGCGGGGTCCTGAGGGTCCTACGAGGCCTGTTGGTTTTTATTCCCGTGGCTTCAAAGATGCTGAAAAAAGATACACTACCTGGGAAAAGGGATTGTTTGTGGTTAGCTCAGCTCCCATAGAAGTGGAGAAGATTGCACAACAACAACCAATTGTTTTGAGAGGCCCTTTTAAAGTTGTTGAAACAGTTTCTACTGGGCCCCCCCCACCTGATGGGGTGGCCCAGAGGGCCTCAGTAAGAAAGTGGTATGCTCAAACTGAACATTATTGTAATGTTTTCTCAATCACTGAAGGTGCTGTGAAAAATCTGGCAGTACAAAGAACTGAAGGCTTGGGTAACAGCCAAGACAAACCTGCCTCAGTCATTAAAGTAGCTGTTTGGAGTGTTTTCCAACGTGAGACACAGAATGCTTCTCTTGTTTGTATCTACACCTATTCCTATGCTGTGTTTGATAGATATGCATGGGTAGCCTTTGATGCCCTAGGGAGAGAGCATCGGACACATACACGCTGGACAATTCCATCATTTTAATCTTCTGCCTCTTGGCGGCAGGCTCTGTTGTGTTTGCTTTTCACAGAAGAACTGCGAGGGACATGAAGACCACATGAACCACGATAAAACTAGTGATACTTTTTGCATCCTACCACAGCACCATGGCCAAAAACCAGCTGAGTGGCCATGGTCTGACCATAGTCACATACCATGGCCGTGGTCATATACCGTGGTATAAGTACTCCCCTTGTGTTGAATGACAAGAATAATGTTTTCCCTCCCTTTATAGTAACAAAAAGTAATGGTGTTACAATATGATGCAGATTAATTGCTGAATCCTTTACCGAATCTATACACAGCTATAGCATTGGACCTGATGACCATGTTTTGTTTTGTGTAATTCAAAATCAAGATTGTTAGTTAAACTTAACTGCTGCACAATTTTCCCATAAGGTCATGTGTGGTAAAAACAATACAAAATACTGGGGGGAACTCGAAGTTGCCACCCAACCACCGGTTATGCTAAGCCCAAGAATTTTTTAAAATCGGACCATATATAATAAAACAGGCCAACAACAAATACTGTTTAATCTGGCATGGTCTCTCAAACAAGTCAAATTACTGATGCAAAACAATGTCTCAGAAATTCAGCCAGCTTGTTCACCTTTTCTGCAAACTTCTTTTGAAGGGTGGACAACCTGGCTACGAAAACGGAACCCTTTTAAGAAACGAACACAGAGACATAACCAGTGTTGTGGGAACAGGATTGGGAATTTTGAATAGCATTGATTCAGAAGTGCTGATGAGCAAATTGCCTGCCACAACTAGAGATCTGACCAAATTACAACCACTGCAGTCGTCGTTATCGGCTCTGGGAGCCCAGCAGTGGCTGTTATCAAACATATTACCAAATTGGGAAAAGGTAAATGTAAATGATCACAAATTGATAATTGCCACACAAAACAATGTCTCTTTGGCTCTCAGCGGCATCCAAGCTCAATTGTGGATGCAGTCAGTTGCTGTTTCAATTATAAGAGAAGGAGAAGAAGGCACTTGTCCCACTGAAATTCAAAAAAAAATCTGAGACAATGCCACTGATTTTGAAAGAGAATTCCAATCATGGTGGAACTTAGTGAATTTTACCTATAAACCTATCACAAACACAGCCACAGCCTTTGTACTAACCATACGTAATGCTTCAGTGCATTCAATAATCCCTGTCATTGCACTAGGGCTGAATCATGATGGAGCTATTCTCTATCCTTTTGCGCATAGGGAATGGGCCCGTCAAATTGGTGAAAAATGGCAAAATGTTAATTTGAAAACTTGTATTGCCCGAGAACAACAAAGATTCATCTGTGAAAGCATTGCAATTAAAGCTCAAGACATTTGTTTAGACACCGATCAAAATATTTGTCATTTTGAAATTCATCCTAACAAGAATCCTGAAACAGTGCTTGTGTACATAAGTAATAGATGTGTATGCTTAAGAATTGCTTGTGATAGTGTATTTATAGAAAATTTAGTAGTAAATACAAAAAATCATTCAAATTTTTGTGTTTGTAATTTTACTAAAATCACAAGGTGTAATTTCTCTTATTCAGCCCAGTTAACCTTACTTTAGTAAAGCAATTGTTGCTTCACCAAGATTTAATTGAGATTTTGAAAGAAATTAAATGTGTATTTTGATTGAAATTGCTTATTCCTTTTTTATTCTTTCCCTTTTATTTCCTTTTCCTTTCTTTCCTTTTTCTTCCCTTTCTATCTCTGTTTTCCGGGTTCTGCTACCGATGCCGGCGAGTCCTGAAGACTTCGACAGAAGAAGCTGAGTGTTCCTGACAACGATCGTGAGTCCCGGGGTGGTGTAAGAGACGGTCCGAAGATCCCTCATCTGCCTCATGATCATCGACTAGGACAGAGACTGAAAAACCCTAAAAACCCCAGAAAGAAAAGAGGACTTGTGCACAGGAGTCCTGGCCTGGCTGAGGTGAGATGTTTGCCAAGTGTTGCCTGCAGGTGTGCCCGCAGAGGACTGGTATGCATTCCTGAGGAACCGGTCGTGCTGGCGCCGTTCTTGCTGCCTAGGTGGGAAGGACTGCACTGAAGCGAGAAGGAATGACCTGTCCTGTCCACCTGCTCCTGTATCCCAACACAATGGGCCTCACAACACAATGGTTGTAGATTTCCTCACCTGTTGGCCAGCTGCCCCTCGCTTTCAAAAAGACTATAAAAGGACTCTCTGAGAAGACCCCTGTTGAGATCTCCCCACGGAAGACGACGGATCAAGAGGACTCCGTCTGGCCGTTGGTAGCTATAACCCCCCCTTTCTCTCTCTCTCTATCCTTTGTTTCCTTACATCTCTCTCCCTCTCTATCTCAATTACACTGCGTTGGTACGCAATAAAATACACTGTGCTGATTGAAATTTACACTTCTCCCCGTTGGTGTTTCTTTTGCACTCTGAGATTCGGGTAATGAACCATCACGACCCCCGCTCGTCTCGAGCAGATCGTGACAGCATCCACACCGGGGAGAGGCCCTACAAGTGTCCCGAGTGTGGGAAGAGCTTCTCTGTGAGCTCTCACTTGACCCAACACCAACGGAGGCACCACTAAGGGAAGCCCTGCGAGTGCCCTGAGTGCGGGAAGAGCTTTGTGCGCTGCTCCAGCTCCATCCCCCATGGGAGGATCCGTGTCGGATGATCCCCAGTGACCCTCGTTGGGCACAGACCTGCTGATCCAAGGTCCTGGTGATCTGTGTTGGGAAGACACCTGGCTGGGGGTCTTCATATCTTCCTGACTCCCTGTGGGCAAATGGATGAACCCAGGGGCAGGAACATCCATCGGGATGCAGACCGACATCGGGAATTCATTGGGGAGAGCGGATTTGTTGACTTTTGAACCCAAAAAATCTTTTCCGTTCAATCGTTTCTTCCTGTGGCATCAAGCAACACTGTGATAGCATAGGGTTAAAATGTTTTGAATTATAGTAGCTAGAGTAGGCCCTGAGAGCAAGGTGGATATTCTGTTCAGGCCAGCCTGAACCTGTGTACTTGCTTAGATGGTAGAAGGCAAGCCTGAACTTGAGTATTCACTTAGGGAGCAAGAGACTAAGATAGATGAATTAATTGTGTAGCTGCACCTAGGAAAGGGGGCTGAAAGTTATGCTTGAGTAAAAACAATATACACAGTAATGAATAGATGATCCTTTGGGGGTTTCGAGATTCATACTTGGGTAAATGATTAACATATGATTATACAACAAGAAGGGTATATAATGTGAGCACCTGAAATTCATGTTGGGGATTGATTTGGGTTTGTACCCCTCTCCCCCAGCGCCTCAATAAAAGCACCTTGCATATAACCCGTCTGTGGTTATGTGTTTCTACGTTAACATTTTGGCGACCCCAGATGGGACCCTGTGAGCGCTGCTGAGGATCCCGTGACCTGATCACGCTCCGGCCGGCACCGAGGGATTCTTGGGGAGCTCATCACGCCGCGACCCTCCGCCGCTCACAACATCCCCTGGAGAGGTAAGGTGCTTTTCTGGTCTGGGTGCCTGCCTGTAAGACGCAGCGAAAGCTACGCTTGGTTGGGCTAAGGAATTCCTGGTGGTAAATGCCTAGGCGCCGCCCGTAAGACAATCGCGAAAGCGTTGCAGGGTCAGCAGTAGCGGTAACATGGAGAAGCTTAAAGGGGTTTTGGGTGGCAATGCCCCCATACCACGTACTTCTCCTTTGGGGTGCTTATTAGCACATGGGAAACAAGGTGACTTTGACCAAGGTTTACGTAAGGATAAGCTGATTGATTATTGTAATGCTCGGTGGCCAAAATATGTTTTGGGAAACGGGAAACGGTGGCCTGAAAATGGGTCTTTGCAATCAGATTTGATTTCTTGTTTGTTGTCATTTTGTAAGCATGAGGGGAAATTGGATGAACTGCCGTATGTTGATTTATTTTTCTGTTTACGAGAGAGACCAGAGTGGTTGGTTGAGAGTGGTTTAATGATTACCACAGTATCTAGCAATAACAAGTGTGTGGCGTGTGTCCAAGGAAAATACTGTTTTGAACACCCGGTATTGAATGAGAGTTTATATCGGAAAGATGATATGGAGGGTGACTTGTTGGTAGCCCCCACAACAACCAAGTACTCTAACCCTACCCCATCTAGCCTTAGTTCACAGGGTCCCCTTACTCCTCTGACTGAAACTGGTCTACTTACCCCTCCTGCCTCAAGACACCCTCCCTCCTCGTCTATGCCTACCCTACGCCCTCCCTCCCCACCGGCACCTAGCTCAGGACACCCTCTCTCCCCACCTATGCCTGCCCTATACCCTCTGCTCCCACCTACGCCTGCTCAGGGATATCCTCCACTCCCACCTTCTCCTCAAAGATACCCTCCGCTCCCACCTTGTCCCCAGGAATACCCTCCCCTTCCACCTACACCCCCCTCGCCTACTCGTGACACTCCTTTGTTGCCTTTCCCCAGAAATAATCGAGATTCAGTTACAGTACAGAGATACAGGGGAGGGGGCGCAGAAGGAGTGGATAGCAGTGAAAGTGATGAGGATAGACCGATATCTTATTGGACCCGCTCTAGGCTGGCCCCGGCTAGACTTGAGACAAGAAAGGGTGTGTTAAAAACAAGCAAACAAAGGAAAACTTTAATTGCCCCATTGAGGCAAGGGGTGGGGGTGGATGGACCAGTTTTTGTGAAAGTTCCCTTTTCTCCAGGGGATCTGGTAATCTGGAAGCAGTCAGCTGGAACTTATAGGGAAAATCCTGATAAGGTAGCCAGAGTGGTGAAAATGATTATGAAAACTCAGAACCCAGACTGGGATGATATCCAAGTGATTTTAGACACCCTAATGGACTCTACTGAGAAGGACATGGTCCTTAGAGCTGCTAGAGAGCGGGCACGAGAAGATATCCGTCAGGGACTGGTAACAGGGACTCTGGACTATAACTTCCCCTCTGAGGATCCGTTGTGGGACCCTAACGACCCAAGCGGGGTGGATATGCTGAGGTTAAAGAGATATCAAGAGTGGATTCAAATAGGGGTTCAAAATGCCATACCTAAAGCTATGAATTGGGCAAAATTGTATGAAATAAGACAGGAAAAGAAAGAGTCCCCCACTGCATTTTTAGAGAGACTCAAAGAAGCAGCCAGGAAATACACTGACCTCCAGATAGATACAGAGCAAGCGAAAGTTCAGCTTGCTCTTATCTTTCTTGGTCAGTCACAGGATGATATTAGGACAAAATTACAAAAACTGGAAGGGTGTGAATTAAGGAATCTGGACAAATTGCTTGAAGTAGCCTGGAAGGTTTATAACAATAGGGAAAAGGAGGCCAACAAACGAGCAGGGCAGCTCTTGGCAGTAGTACAAGGAAATTCAAGGGGGGGTGGTAGAGGTGGCAGAGGCCGAGGTGCGGGGAGGGGTGGATTTGGGAGAGGCCGTGGGGGCAGGGTGTTGGGCTTTAACGAGTGTGCTTACTGTCACATGATAGGACATTGGAAGAGGGAGTGCCCAAACCGGTTCGGCCAAGGCTCAAACCGGTTCGACCAAGGCAATCGGTTCCAGCAAGAAGCGGCTGCTCAGGTAATGATGTTATATGCAGGGCAGAAGAAAGACACGCCTCAGGAGCCTCTGGTCACGATACAGTTGGGAGATAAAGCTGTAAAATTTTTAATTGATACGGGAGCAACTCATTCAGTTTTAAATAATTTAGAGGGACAAATTGGGAGTAGATCCACAGTAATAGTTGGGGCCACAGGGAAAGAGGAAAATCGGCCATTCCTGCAACCCCTAGATTTGTGTTTTAGAAATAAAGTATTAACTCATGAATTCCTGTATGTACCTGAATGCCCCATTCCACTCCTAGGTCGAGACCTAGTGGCAAAACTCGATGCAACAATAACTTTTGAGAATGGAGAACTGTTAATGAAAATACCAGAGTCTAAGACAGGAAAAATTTTAATGATAAAAGAGAAACTGACCCCTAAGGTCCCTAAAGAAGTAGAGGATGCTGTAATTCCCACAGTATGGGAAACAGATATCCCCGGAAAATCTAAGATGGCACAGCCAGTACATGTAGAATTAAAAGAGGGAGCAAAAATCATGCAAGTCAAACAATAGCCTATAAAACCAGAGGCACGGCAAGGGATAGCAAAGACTATTGATAAATTTTTAAAATACCAAATTTTAGAAGAATGCAGGTCAGAATATAATACACCAATATTCCCGGTAAGGAAACCCAATGGAGATTATAGGCTAGTACAGGATCTGAGGGCAATAAATGAAATAACTAAGGACATCTATCCAGTGGTACCCAACCCGTACACATTGTTAACATCCGTAAAAGAGGAATATAAATGGTTTACAGTAATTGATTTAAAAGATGTCTTCTTCTGCATACCCCTTGACAAAGAAAGTAGGAAGCTGTTCGCCTTTGAATGGGAAAACCCAGAAAACGGAAGAAAGACTCAGCTCACATGGACCCGGCTTCCCATGGGGTTCAAGAACTCTCCCACCCTATTCAGAAACCAGCTAGCAAAGGAACTGGAGACCTGGACCAAAGAAGGGCAAGTACCAAGAAGCCAATACCTTTTGCTGCAGTATGTTGATGATATACTGATAGCAACAGAAGAAGAAGCAACCTGCATAAAGGTAACAATTGAGATTTTAAATTCACTGGGCACGGGAGGATATAAAGTGTCTAAAGAGAAAGCACAAATTGCCCAACAAACTGTAATTTACCTGGGGTGTGAAATCTCACAAGGACAGAGAAAGTTAGGTACTAACCATATCCGAGCTATTTGTACTATTCCAGAGCCCCAGAATCTCCATGAGCTGCGAGTCTTCCTGGGGATGGCAGGATGGTGCCGCCTGTGGATCATGGACTATGGGCTGATTGCCAAACCCCTGTATGAAGCTCAGAAGATGCAGCCGTTCAGCTGGGGCCGGGCACAAAAGGAGGCCTTCCTGAAATTGAAAGAAGCACTGACAACTGCTCCGGCGTTAGGATTACCTGATCTGTCTAAAGACTTTCAGCTGTTCGTGCACGAGAGGCAGCGCCTGGCACTTGGAGTCCTGACCCAACGTTTGGGAAGCTGGAAAAGGCCGGTAGGCTACTTCTCCAAACAGCTTAACAATGTAAGTGCCGGATGGCCTGCGTGTCTGCGGGCAGTGGCAGCTACCGTGATATTGATACAAGAGACCAGGAAGCTCACGATGGGAAGGCACATAGATGTCTATGTGCCACACATGGTAACCACTGTCCTGGAACAGAAGGGAGGCCACTGGCTGTCTCCGAGTAGGATGATGAAGTTCCAGGTAATCCTAACCGAACAGGATGATGTCACACTAAAGACCACTAACCTTTTGAATCCAGCCTTGTTCCTAGGTACCATAAACGAGGAAGGCCCACTGGAGCACGACTGTGTAGAAGTAATCGAATACACTTACTCAGCGAGAGAAGACCTAAAAGATGTCCCACTGGAGCAACCAGAGTGGGAGTTATTCACAGATGGAAGCAGCTTCATAGAGAATGGAACCAGATACGCTGGATATGCGGTAACAACAATCAGCACAGTGGTAGAAGCAAAAGCGCTACCACCAAATACATCTGCCCAGAGGGCAGAACTAGTTGCCTTAACCAGGGCACTAGAATTGAGTGAAGGGGAAAAGGTCAACATTTGTACTGACTCAAAATATGCTTTTGGAGTAGTGCATGTACATGGGGCACTGTGGAAAGAAAGGGGATTGCTATCCTCCCAGGGTACACACATTAAACATCAAGATGCAATCCTGCAATTGATAAAGGCAGTACAAAAACCCAAACAAGTAGCAATTATACATTGCAAAGTGCACCAATCAGGAAGTTCCAAAATCTGTGAGGGAAATCAGAAGGCAGACTGGGCAGCCCGACAGGTTGCCCAGAGGGTGCAAATAGCAATGGTGTTGATACCTACACAATTCAATGTATCTCAGTTCAAATTACCTTCAGAACTGAAATATTCAACCGAAGATGAAAAACTGGGACGTTCGCTGAACACACGGAAGAATTCGGAAGGGTGGTATATAACTACACTAGGGCAAATAGTGCTACCCTCCTTGATAATGAGAGAAGTTCTACAAATTAAGCATAACGAATGTCATTGGGGTGCAGAAGCATTGGTGCAATTGCTAAGACGAAATGTAATCTCAGTGCGAATGTTAACAATGGCAAAATCAATAATGTCGAAATGTGAAATTTGCTTGAAAAACAACCCAGTGGCTAGACGGCAGGCCCAGTTAAGAAGAATCCAAATCAGAATAGAACCCGGAGATTGTTGGCAAGTAGATTTCATAGAACTACCAAGAACTCAAAGATACAAATATCTGCTAGTGAGGGTTGACACATTTTCAGGATGGCTAGAAGCTCTTCCCTGTCACACAAATCAAGCAAAAGAAACAGTCAAGTGGCTGCTGCAAGAGATTATTCCTAGATTTGGAGTGCCTCTGGGAATATCATCAGATAGGGGCCCACATTTTATAGCAACAGTGGTAAGGGAGGTAAGCAGGGCATTAGGGATAGCTTGGGATCTCCACACACCCTGGAGACCGCAGTCAAGCATACAGGTGGAGAGGATGAATCAGACCCTAAAGAGACAAATTAGCAAAATATGTCAAGAAGCCAAATTACAGTGGCCACAGGCTCTACCAATAGCACTTTTAAGAATTCGGGTGAAGCCTAGGAGTGGGATGTCAGTCAGTCCTTATGAGATTCTATATGGGAAACCATACGAATCTCCTGAGCCTAATCCAAACACCCATATTACAGGAAAACAAGAAGTGTATAACTATGTTCTATCTCTTGGAAGAGCTTTAGCTCGGCTTCGGAGCGCCCTCGTGTGGAATAGGCCGCTGCCTCTCGAGAACCCAGTCCACGACATAGTCCCAGGAGACGAAGGGTACATTAAAACTTGGAACGAAGAACCACTGAAGGAGAGGTGGCTTGGACCTTATCAAGTGCTGCTGACCACTTTCACAGCAGTCAAAGTGGCGGAAGTGGACCCGTGGATCCACTACACACGAGTGAAGAAGGCCTACCCCAGACTGTGGACTGTACAACCTGTAGGACCAACCAAGCTAAAGATAAGATGTGTCTAACTGTTTCAAATGTTTGTGTCAATGCTCACTTTATGGATATTAATGTTACCTGTTGGGATAGATGTTGCCTTGGGATATGGAATGCAAAGAAATCAGCCGACCACTCTTCACTCTAGAGTGAAGAGAGAGGCACAAGCAAAAACACAAGTGATCAAAATTCCCAATACAATTCGAGCTGAAAATGTGATGATTGGATTAATCAAGGACTTTGCCAGAATGCAAAACACCAGTAGAATAACTGCCTGTCTGCCAATACCAAAAGCAGCAGGAGACCCCATAAGCTGGGGAATCATAACGTCAAAATTGCCCGAAATACCAGATAATAAAACAATTGCAAGCAAACAAGTATCCGAATCCAGGCAGGTAGTCAAAGAAACTTAGAAAGTAATAGGAGAGTGGATGAAGCCATTGAGGTTACAGGACTGTCTTTTAAGTCATGGAAGAGTAGGACAAATCATAGAGTGGTAGGTTGAAAATCAAACCCTTGCAGAATGGCAATGCTTCTTGCCACACTATAAAAAGGTTAAAGAGAACACCACAGAGACCACCCCTGTATGGAAGTGTGGGACAAAGGACAAAACAGATCAGATGGAACCCTGGGATAGTGCATGGTCCTTGAGTGTACTTCAAAAATTTCAATACATGACAAGCACCCCTTGGTGTCTTAAATGGGAAGGCCCTGAAAATGACACTGATTGATCAGTAATGAACACTGCTACCAGTAGCAGAGCACAGGCAGATAAAGTGAGTTGGTGGGCATGTAATAAAACTTATGATTGCACGTCTGACGATGTAGAGATAAAACAAATGCCAGCACTAGCAGTGGCCATGCAGATTGGGTGTGCCTGCAGAGGAATCAAACACAAATAAGGTCGAGTAAATCACAGGATAATAATAGGATGTAGTAAAAGTTCAATCCGAAGTCCAGGACAATTTGTATGGGCAACCAGTGATGGTACCTGGATGACCCACCTGCCTGTAGACGGAGAGGTGAAAGAATTCACCTCGGGCCTCCCCACTTTATGTCCAATTTGAAAAAAGTCTCCCTTCAAGGGACAACACGAACTTTCACAAATAAGGACAAAACGAGAACTTTCAGATGAAAATAAGGATGACAGTTGGCAAGAACCCTCTAGTGGAGTAAAATTTGGGTGGACTCTAGAATCCTTGTTCGGTCCCATAGCAAACTACCGGAACAGAGAAATAATGTACAGACTTACAGGACAGGTAGAGAGATTAGCTAGAGTTACTCAGGAAAGATTTAAAGAACTAAACATGCAATTGCAAGCCACTACCAAAATGACCTTACAAAATCGATTAGCATTAGATCTGTTAGTCCTGAAAGAACATGGAGTGTGTGGATTTTTGAAAGGACAAATTGATCATTGTTGCGTCCATATCCCAAACGTGACGGCAGATGTAGAACATGATATCAATCAATTACAAAAGGTAGAGCATGAGGCACAAGACGAATGAAAAGACATGACTACAAGCTGGTTAAGTAAAATCTTCAAGGGGTTGGGATGGAATGTGAGTTCATGGGTTAAGTCTATTATTGAAAATTTTATAATCTTGCTAGTTGTGTTCCTAGCAATCTGGTTGATCTACAGCATCCTGAAAAGACAAATACAACAGAAGACATCCTAGAACCAGAGGATAATGAAAGCACTGACACGAGACAAGATCCCACATCCATCATCTCCAAATCCCTCGGAACACAGCAGCGTCCATGACGGCAGTCACGACAATGCTGGATTTGACGACGAGCATCAAGTGTAAACTCGACAATCAAGAGACTCTATCAAGTGAAAGCATTTACACAATTAAAGTGAAAATACTTTCAAAGGGGAGAATGATAGCATAAGGTTAAAATGTTTTGAATTATAGTAGTTAGAGTAGGCCCCAAGAGCAATATGGATATTCTGTTCAGGCAAGCCTGAACCTGTGTACTTGCTTAGATGGTAAAAGGCAAGCCTAAACTTGAGTATTCACTTAGGGGGCAAGAGACTAAGATAGATGAGTTAATTGTGTAACTGCACCTAAGAAAAGGGGGCTGAAAGTTATGCTTGAGTAAAAACAATATACACAGTAATGAATAGATGATCCTTTGGGGGTTTTGAGATTCATGTTTGGGTAAATCATTAATATCTGATTATACAACGAGAAGGGTATATAATGTGAGCACCTGAAATTCATGTTGGGGATTGATTTGGGTTTGTACCCCTCTCCCCCAGCGCCTCAATAAAAGCACCTTGCATATAACCCGTCCGTGGTTATGTGTTTCTACGCTAACAACTGGACAGTCTTGGAGGTCTTTTCCAACCTCAGTGATTCCATGGTTTTGATTTCCTATGGCCCAAGGGCATCTTCCACAGCCAAATGGTGACGGATTGGGGCAAATACCAAGATTCTGGAGACAGTGGGGTGGAAACCCCTCCAAGAAAGGTTCTTCTCTCCCACCCAAGCACGTGGATCCTCATCTGGCACAGACACAGAAATCCTTTTCTTTTGGCCTTGATTTTCTTTTCATCTCTCTTCATCCTTTCAAAACACCCAAAATTTGGGTAAAAATAAAGAAATTTAACTGAGACATGGGTGAGGACATGGTGGGACATAGACTTGGAGAGCGACATGGGGACACATGGATGGGGATGTGGCCATTCGTGGGGACGTAGGGGGACACGGGCATGGATGGAGATGTGGGGGACATGGATGGAAACATGGTGGGGACACCACCATGGTTGAGGACATAGTGGGACATGGTGTCACGATCCGCTAATACAAGCGGGAGTTGGGATGGTTCGTTTACCAATCTCAGAGTGCAAAAGATACAAATGGGGATTTGATTTCAGTTTTAATCAAACAGTGCACCTTTATTGAGTGCCAACAACGTGATTATGCGATAGAGGGGAGAGAGAAAGAGATATAAAGAAACAAAGTAGAGAAGTGTGGGAGGGGAATAGCTACCAACAGATGAGACGAAGTCCTCGTGGTTCTCTGCCAATAGACTCGCCGGCGTCCATGGGGAGATCTCATCAGGGTTAATTCAGAAAAGCCCTTTATAGTCTTTTCGAAAGTGGGGGGCAGCTGGCCAGGAGGTGAGGAAATCTACAACCCTTGTTGTGAGGCCCGTTGTTTTGGGATACGGGAGCAGGTGTACAGGACAGGTCATTCCTTCTTGCTTCAGTGCAGTCCTTCCCACCTAGGCAGCAAGAACGGCGCCAGCACGACCTGCCAGGAACACATACCAGTCCTCAGCGGGTGCACCTGCAGGCAACACTTGGCAAACATCCCACCTCTGCCAGGCCAGGGCTCCTGTGCAAAAGTCCTCTTTTCCTTTGGGGTTTTTAGGATTTTCAGTCTCTGTTCTAGTCGATGATCATGAGGCACATGAGGGATTTTCAGACCGTCTCTTCCACATGGCCAGTGACATGTGGGGACATGGCCATGGCTGGTGCCATGGGGGGAACTTGCAGGGGATGTGGGGGATGCTGGGTTTGAGGGAGCTGAGGGTTCCTGGGAGGGACTTGGGGGTTGCTGAGGGCTTTGGGGACCCCAGGCCGAGCGGCTCCGGCTGCGCTGGGAGACCCTGGCGGAGGTTCTGGGGCAGCTGCTCAAGGACCCCCTGACCTGGACCCCCAGCCAGGCATTGGGCTCCTGGAAGGGAATGAACATCCTTGTCCCCAGGAAGGAAATCCCAGCACCCCCAGGGTGCCGGGGGCAGCTGAGAGGCCACAACAGGGAGGGGAAGGCCAGACAGAGCTGTTCCCCTCCAAAGCTAAATTCCAAAAATCAGTGATTCCTGCCAGGAAAAAGCAGCCAGGAGCTGCCTGAATTGAGGGAAAGGAGGGATGGGACCCCCAAATTGAGTTGGGAGGAGTCCTGCTCCTCCTCCTTTCCTCGTTGCGCCTTCTTCTCCTCTCCGGCCCTTCTCCTGCTCCTTCCTCTTAGCGGGGTCCTGGTGCCTTTTGGGGTTCGCTGGGTGCCATGGTGGGGTTCAGGTGCTCCCCAGTTCCCCCCAGAGCAGGGCGACACGGGGGGGGACACACGGGGGACCCCATTCCCGATCCATCCCAGGGCCGGTTCTGTGTCCCTGAGTCGTGGCCCCACAAGTCCCTCCCCACCGCCCCCCAATAAACGGGACCGGGCCGAACTGGGAAGCTTTATTGGGAGCACTGGGAGCAGACGAGCGGGGCAGAGTGACAGCGGGGCTGGGGCAGAGTGACAGCGGGGCTGGGGGGGACACACGAACCCCCCCCAAAATCAGCGCGGGGATGGAGCGGGAGGTCCCGGCCGGGCCCGAGGCCATGGGGAGGGGCTGCGGCCGCCGCCGGCTCAGGAGCTCTGTGGGCAGAGAAAAGGGGGTGACACCCGGCTGGGGGTTCCCAGGGAAGCACACTCACCCTGGGGGACTCCAGGACCCCCCCTCACCTTCTTGTGCAGGTAGAAGCCAAGCCCCAGTGCCAGGAAGATGAAGCCCAACACGAAGCCCCCAATCCCCGTCAGCATCTTGCTGCAGGCGGTGTCTGGCAGCATCTCTGGGGGGTCCGCAGGGGTCAGGGCCCCCAAAAACCTCTCAGAGAAACCCCAAGACCCTCCAAGCACCCTTGCAGTCGCCCCCAGCCCACCCAGGACCCCCTGAAACCTCCTTCCAGTCCCTTCCCAGCCTCCCCAGGACCCACCAAGACCCCTCCCAGTCTCTTCCCTGCACAACCAACGTCATTCCAACCCCCACTTTTCCACCCCTGATCTTCCAGTCCCTCCAGGCTCACTGAAATCTCTCCCAGTTACACCCAGAACCCCCAGACTCCCTCCCAGTGTCCACCAGGACTCCCGGAACCCTCTCCCACCCTCCCCAACATCCTTCAAACCCCTTCCCAGCCCCTCCAGACCCCCATGCCCCTCTCCCAAGCTTAAACCAGGCTATCTCAAACTCCCTCCCAGTTACTCCCAGCACATCCCAATCGCCCTCCCAGCGCCCCCCCAGTCGCTCCCCCCGGCGCCGTGAGGGCCGGGCCGTGCCCCAGTGCCGGCTCAGGGGCTGCTCCAGGCTGACGTGCTCCACCTGGCAGCTGGAGGTGACCCCGCGCTGGGGGGAGTTTCCAGCAGCACCAGGAGCTGGTGGGTCCAATCCCTGTTGGGGACAATGTCGGTGGCCACCACGTGCCCCGAGAGCTCCTGCTGGCCCTGGAAGCACCCGAGCTGCACCTGTGCAGGGTAGAAATCCATCACGGAGCAGAGCAGGCGGCCGGGGCCGGCCTGGGAGCTCGAGGGCACCAGCGAGATGGACACGCTGGGGGGCACTGAGAGAAAGTGGGGACACACTGGGATCAGCTGGGGAGGGGCACTGGGAGAGAGGGTGGAGGGCTGGGAGTGAACTGAGAATGGACTGGGAATGGAATGGGAGGCAGTGGGCAGCACTGTGGGGACACTGGGAGGGTCTATAGGGCACTGGGAGGGACTGGGAATGAAGTGCGCGGCACTGGGAGGCCGAGTCCAGCACGGGGCACTCGGCACTGCGGGTCTGCCTGGCAACTGATGAGTCATCAGAGAGACGCGCTCTGATTGGCTGAAGGGCGTCACCTCCACGCGCGGCCGAGATGGACACTCGGGGTGGGGGGGGCACTGAGAGAGACTGGGATGGACTGGGATGGACTGGGAGAGACTGGGAGAGGCACTGGAGTCACTGGGGGTGGAACAAGAGGCCCCGGGGATGGGAACAAGGAGAGCTGAGGGCTCTGAGGTGATTCCCAGGGAGGTTTTGAGGGGCTCCAGGGTCATTCCCAGGGCAGGGCCCGAGGGGACACGCTCTGCCCCACGCTCACCTCTGCGGCCCACGAGGAACGGCGTGGACAACTCGTAGTTGGGCCGGCAGCACGTGTCCACTGCAGCCCGCATGTATTGCATCCACTCCGGGTCGCTGTTCCAGTACCTGGGAACCTTCTCCCCATCCGGGCTGTCCTCCATGTAGTGCCGCACATCGCTGTCCAAGTGCACGAACTGCTGCCGGTTGTAGATGTCCCTCTCCCCCAACCTCACCCGGCCGGTGCCGTTAACGAAGCGACACTTTCCCATTTCCTGGAACACCCAGGACACCCTGTGTGTGCGGGACACAGGACAGGGGGTGCCCCACCAGCACCCCCCGAGCTCCGGAGCCACGCCACATTCCCGCTCCGCACCCCCTGTGCCCCGATTTAGCCTTCCACATCGCCCCCTCCCACCCCCGCCATCGCCAGCCGCTCCCCAGATTAGTTTTGGGGTCCCACCCTCCCCTTTTCCCCACTTTCCCACCCTCTCCCACCCCTTCCCCATCTTCCCCCAATCCTCAGCCCCTTCCCGCCCTTCCGTTATGGGGTCCCCTCCTCCTCCTCCTCCCACTCACTTTGGGGATCTCACACCCCTTTTTTCCCCTTCTCCCCTCCTTTCCCATCGCGTTCCGCCCCCCCCGCTCACCCGAGAGCTCCGCGCCCGCAGCCGGGGGGGCTCCCAGCACCACCAGTGCCACCGGTACGGCCCCAGCTGCTGCCACACGCCCCATGGCCAGCGCCGGGCAGGTGCCGCCAGCCCCAAAGCAGCCGCGCTGCACTGGGAGCACCAGTCCGGACCAGTCCGGGGTCAGGACCCGTTTTCCGGAGATTCCGCCCAGCAGCTGATGAGTCATCAACTCTCAGAGCTCTGATTGGCTGCAGCGCGTTCCGGCTGGTTTTTGATTGGCTGAGGGGCTTCCGGGATGCTACAGCCACGGAGGAGGGTTTTTTTTTGGGGAGAGGGAGCCTTGGGGTGCTGGGCAGGTGGGAGCTCAGTTGTGCCCAGAAATGTGTCCCCGGGGACGCGGGAATTCAGGGGTGCCCATGGCCTGGGGTGACGCTGGCCCGGTGCCAGGCACCCACCAAAGCCACTCTGTCCCTGCCCCCCGCAGCCGCACAGGGGAGAGAAAATGGAACCGAGGGTTCCTGGGTGGGGATAAGGACCGGGAGAGATCCCTCAGCAAACACCGGCACGGGCACAACAGACCCAGCCTGGGCACAGGGAGGGAATTTATTACCAACCAAATCACAGCAGCACAAGGAGAAGGGAAAGAAATCTCTCCAACACCTTCCCCCCACCCATGGGGGATCACCCGGAAAAGGGATCACCAGGATCTGCCCAACGGGGGTCACTGGGGATCATCCAACGAGTGATGGATGGGGGGATGGAGCTGGAGCAGCGCACGAAGCTCTTCCCGCACTTGGGGCACTCGCAGGGCTTCCCTTAGTGGTGCCTCCGTTGGTGTTGGGTCAAGTGAGAGCTCTGTGAGAAGCTCTTCCCACACTCGGGACACTCGTAGGGCCTCTCCCTGGCGTGGATGCACCCGTGGGTGACAAGGTGGCAGCTGTGGTTGAAACCCTTCCCTCAGTCAGGGCAGCGGAAGGGCCTCTCATCTGTCTGTACTGGCTGATGTACGGGCTCAGCTTTGGGGTCCTGAAAGATCCAAACATACACACACACACACACAAAAAAAACCCCTCCAGGACACCAAAAGATATTTGGGGCTCGGTTCTGGAATCTGAAAGCTCCAAACATACCCCAATAAAAAAACCCTCTCAGAGACCCCCCAATAGATTTGGGATGAGCTCCCCCTCCCCGGTCACCTGCAGGATGCCATAGGGGCAGATGCTCACGGGGCCGCAGGTGCTGTGAACACAGTGGGCACTGGAACCTCCTGCTTCTCCTTCTGTTCCTGTTCCTGCTCCTCCTCTTTCTGCTCCTCCTTTTCCTCTCTCCCTCCTCCTTCTCCAGCTCCTCCCCCATTCCTAATCCCACCTCCTCCCCACTTCCTGCTTTCCATATATTTAGAGTGGAGAACCTTGCTTGTTTTCAGAACTAGAACCAAGATCCCAGATGGAACAAGCCTTGATGGTTTTAGTCAGCAGCATCAGTGACTGAAGGTCGTGTTTCCTTTGGTGTGGTCCCATCCTCGTTCCTCCTCAGTGCTCAGGCTGGGCCATGGGCTATCCTTGTTTGCTGCATTTTCTGGGTCCCTCTTGGATCCTTTGAGCAATAGGCTGTGCCCTGGGAGGATCCTTTGTGCTCCTTTATGACAGAGGAGAACATTCCAGGAGGTTTTTGCATGAGCTGCTGCTGTGATGTCACAGGAACGCTGCCGCGTCCTCGCCGTGTTCCCGTTGCTGTGGGGCACGGAGGCCTCAGTGTCCAGAGCGGCTCTGGGCGCCTGCTGGTTGCCGGAGGATCCTCCTGCCTGAGACATTCTCAGCAGCCAGCCCACCCCCTGACGGGTGTCCTTCTGTGCTTGCAGGGTACAGTCTGCAGACGTGTGCAGCACAGCCAGAATGATCCAGCAAGTGGTTGCTGCAGTTTGCACTCTGTACTCTGTGGCTTATTCGGGGTATTTTTTAACCCACTTGGCACGTAAGTCGAGGTTTTCCCTGGGTGCAGCATCTGTGGCTTTGGGCTTGCTGTGTGCTTTCTGTTCTTGCACTGGAACTGAGCTGCCTTTGTAACCAAATTGCCATTAAGACACCTCTGGTCTGGGAGAGCTCCTGCCAGCAGCTGCAGCTGAAAAAGGGGGTGTCTGCAGCCAGCGGGGCGTGCACAGCATTTGCAATGGAGCCGGGGGGTTCTGTTCCCTCAAGCGCAGAGTCTGTGGCAGCAGAGCCTGGAACTCCCTCCGTTTGCTGGTCCAGCCAAGAACTGACACAGCCCAGGGTTTTGTGCTGTTCTCTTGCTTGCTGTGCGAAGGGACTGTGGCTCCTGGAGGGATGTTGTGAAAGCAAAATGCTCTCTGTCTCGGGGTTGCCTTGCTCCGTGGGAGTTCCCACCACAGGCAGGTTTTTCCTAACAGCATCTGGCTCACGTTCCCTCTCCCGTTGCAGGGCACCTCACACGTGGATCCCGAGCAGCTCCTCCTTCGGTGAATGGGAAAGGAACCTTTGGTGTTTGCAATTGTGCAGCGAGTTGTGAGCTTGGCGTGTGGCAGTCGAGTGCCAGCCTGGGAGGCTGAAGGAAAGTTCCTGTCAGTGTCTTTGCAGCAGCAGCAGCAGCAAAGGGATCCCCGGCAGTTTTCTCCTTTTCTGCTGAAGAGCTTTTGAAGAGCTGCAGGTCTGGTTCTGCAGGCAGAAGACTGCTTGCTGGCTTTAGCCATGGTGCAATATCGAATGCCAAACAATAAGAGGCAATGTCGACTTTAGCCCATTCCTAGTTTGAACAGCTCCGAATCCCATTTCTGCTTAGTGCAGCTGGATGTGTAGCTGAGGATAAATAAGGCGATAACTGAGACAGAACTTCCCGCCCCTCACGCTACCGTCTGTCCACAGGGCACAAAAGCAGCATCAGCTCCTCCTCTGGCTCCCTCTGCTTCCAAAGAGGAGGCCAAAGAGGAGGAAGACAGCAGTGAACTTCCCGCTGTTCTGGGAGATGAGGGCAAACATCCTGCAATTTGGGAATACAATGGTGAAGCTCCTGTGGTGTGGGGCGAGGATGCTGGACATCACCCAGTGTGGGAGGAGGACAGTGAGGCTCCAGCGGTGTGGGACGAGGACAGAGGACATCTCCTGGTGTGGGACAATGACAGAGGACATCCTGTGACTTGGGAAGAGGAGGGCAAACATCTCCTGGCATGGGAAGAGGATGTAGCTTGGAAAGATGACCAGGAACCTGCAGCGTTTTGGGAAGAGGACGGAGAACCTCCCTCTGCTTGGAAAAGGACACTGAACCTCCCTCTGCTGCGGGATCCTGGGCTGAACACTCTGACAGCAGCACAGCCCTGCAGCCAGAGGGGAGAGGGGAGTGGTGCCTGATGCAGCTGAGTACGTCTGCTCTGTTCCCGTGTGCCAGAGCAGGGTGCTGTGTGTGTGTCTCAGCATCAGCTGCACCCAGGGTTGCTCTGCAGCTGAATGTCACAGAGTCATTTATTGTCCTTCCCCAGCTGAGACCAAGGGGCTCCCGGCCCCAGAGAGTGGGGCTGCATTTTGGCTCTGCTGCAAGGCGGGGTCTCCATCTGGGAGGGAGCGTCTTCCATGTGGTTTCTTTCAGGGAGCACCGTGAGCGTGGGGGAGCCTGCCGAGAAATACCTGGAACTGGAGCAGGTTGGCCAAGGGTAAGTGCACGGCAGTTCCTTCTGCACAAGCAGGGGCCAGGTATTTGCTGGTGCAGGATCAAGTGAGAAGCCAGGCAAGCTCCAAACATCTTCAGACACTGGGGCACGATCCTGCTGTCTCTCAGGCCTGATCAGAATTGATAACTGTGATCAGAAGGCACTGTCAAAGGCCCCTGAGGCTGGCAGTGTCCTGCCTGCAGCAAAGAGCAGGACCTGGAAGATCTTCTGTCCCTGGAATTTGATTGCCTAAAAGAGCAACTCACCATCTGGTGACTGTCAGAAAACAGTTCTCAAGAAGATTTCTTTCAGATATTTTGCCTCCAAAAATATCCACTGGGCAGGATTATCAACATAACGGTTTAGAAACAGAAACCAGAGATGAATTAATAAGTGCTCTTTTCAGCACAGGTAGTAAACCCCACACATTCAGTAACAGACACAGAGCTGCTGCACTCGAGGGGAAAATGCATCACCCGCCTGATGGCAGGGCCCTTGTGGATCCTGCAGCTCGTAGGCAGGAAATGGAAAAGGATGAAATACATTCTTTTCCAGTTCTTCAGACACCCGCTCCCCACCCTAGGTTTTGAACTAAAGTAATTGAGCGTGGACATTTGGGATTTGCTCCAGCCCTTTTCCTTCGTGTTGGGCCTCAGTTTTCTCTCGCACACCTTGCATGGCAGAGGGCTGGTGGCTGCTGCGCTGCTGTTTGAAGGGTCGATGCACCCAGGTGTTTTGTAAACGCTGCAGGCAGCAGAGATCTCCTGTCTGGGCTGGCTTTCACTCCCAGGGCCTAAAGCGCTGCTTCTTTCTTCTCTGCTGTTCTGTCTCCAGGGCTTTCGGAACCGTTTACAAAGGACTCGACAGGGCCACTGGAGGAGAGGTCGGTGTCACCACGCCCAGCACGTCTGGCAGCTCTCCAGGGCTCTCCCCTCTGCTGGGAGCTGTGGCTGCAGCTTTGGGGGGCCAGCAGAGCTTTCCTGCACAGGCTGTTCCTCTGAAGGCACAGCAGTGTCAGCCTGCAGAGCACAGCTGGGACAGACTTGGTCCTTCTGAAGGGCCCAAAGGAATGCAGGGAGGGCAGCGGTGTCTGTCAGAGCAGGACACGCTGGCGTGGTCTTCATATCTAAAAGTGTGAATGCATCAGCTGGTGGAGACTGAGGCCTGATTTATCTTCACCCCAGCCTCAGACAGGAACACTATTTAGCAGTTTTTCCATCCTGCGTTTCATCTTCAAAGGATACCTCAAGACCTAATTAAGGAGAGATCCTGCCTGGGATCAGTTTGGGGTTTTAGTCCTATTCCAGCTGTTCCCAGAGACAGAGGGAGAGGAATGAGAAGATGGATGTCCAGAGCAAAGCTCTCCTAAACCCTGCAGTTGTGTTTGGGTCTGGTGTCAGTGACAGCCCGTGACAGAGATCATCTGAGCAATGGATGTGCGTGTTTGCTCTGTTGTGCAATCCCAAACAGAGCAGTTGCATTTGAAATCATGACCAAATCCCACAGAGTTGCTAAAGGGTTCTCGGCTGTTTTGCTCTGTTTTCACAGAGCCAGAATTACTTCCTGCTTGCAAAATGTGTTTGAATAATAATGAGAGTGGTGGTAAACTAAGGCCATTTGAGAAGACTGCAGGTGCAGAGAATGTTGTGAGAGCTTTGAGGCTGAGAGCTGAGGGACCATTTCTGCAGAGCTTACAAGGCCAAATGTCCCTGGCCGTGTGTCCTGTAAGCGGCCCCGCAGCGAGCAGAGAAATGGGCTGTGGGAATGTCACTTGCTGAGCCCTGGTGTCCCATCCCAAGGCAGTTTGGCACAGCCCGGCTCCGTCGCTCCACAAAGACTCGCTCCGTGTTTGCTGTGGCCTCCTGCCACAGACTCCTGCAGTCCAAGGTCTGCAATGTCCTTTCAGGTGGCCATAAAGAAAATGAGTCTCAGAGGGCAGAACAGGGAACGAGCTGTGAATGAGATCCTGGTCCTGAAGGACAAGAAGAACCCCAACATTGTCAACTCTTTGGACGGGTGCGTGCTCCTCCTCTGGATAACCCTGGAAGTTGTGTTGCCTTGTTCTGGAGGGAATGGTGGAACTGATGAGTTCAGATGCTGAACCAGCTGGGTGCAAGTGTTGTGGTTCCACATTGATCCGGGCTGTTGCTAAACTGCATTTTTCACTTGCTTGCCATCTAAGGCATCTCCTTTCTCACAGGTGTCTCCTTCTCCTTTAGGCTGCGCAGATTCCAAGGACTGTGCAGCCCAGCAGGAATGTCTCTGCATCTGATTCTGTCCTCATTTACAAGTGACCTGGAAACAAAACTTCACTCAAGGCTTTTCCATCAGGGAATTGAGCAGTGCATGTTCATCTCCATGCCATTGTTTGCCTCTTCCAGCTTCCTTGTTGAGGAAGATCTCTGGCTGGTGATGGAATACATGGATGGAGGAACTTTGCAGGACGTTGTCAGACAGACACACATGGCTGAAGGAGAGATGGCAGCTGTCAGTCGGGAGGTGAGGGATCCTGCTTGTGCTTCCCATGGCTTGGACACGATGCTCCTTCCAAGCAGGGCCTGAGAACAGGAGTGGCTCCATGCTCAGAGCTTTGTTTCTGTGTTGTTTTTATGAGCTGGAGAAGAAAGAGCCTCTGAAGTGAACGGCCTGCCAGTGTCACTGCACTTCTACTCTGTTCTTGTCCTCTTTCCTGCTGCTGTGCTCTGTCTTTTTTGATTTGATTTGCTGTTCTCAGCTGTGCCTTGAACCATTTGCCTGGAGCTTGTCTGCACTGCACTCCTGGCCTGTCACAGCAAAGCTGCTGCTGGCAGAATTCTAAACTGTCCTTTCTTGTGTGATGTATTCCGGCCATTGATTTCTACCCTCGTGTTTCTTGTTCTCTCTCAGTGTCTGCAGGGCCTGGATTTCCTCCATTCGAACCGGGTGATCCACAGAGATCTGAAGAGCTCCAACATCCTTCTGGGAACGGACGGCTCTGTCAAGCTGGGTGGGTGTTCCTGGTCAGGCACGGCGCTCCCGGGCTGCGGGTGTGGGGCTGCTTCCCAGTGACGGCCAGAGCCCCACAAGTGCTGCTGGGGGCAGTGCCCGGCCCCTGCTGCCAGCTGAGAGCGGCTGCCCCGTGCAGAGAGCTCAGGAGAGGAGCAGGGTGTCAGCAGTGGCTTTGCTCTGGCTGTGGCCCTTCCAGAGGGGCGGGAGCTGGAATCTGAAGCTTCAAGGAAATCACTAAAAGCCACTGCATGAAAGCTGAGGGTTCCTTTACGGGTCCATTTCCATCTTTCCTTGGCTACAGCCCTGAGGACTTTTGCAGCTGGATTCAGCACTGCATTCTCAGACTGAGAGTGGGCAATCTTTGTGCTTGGTTTCCTCATTCCAGCTGCCTTTGACAGTGTTTGTTTCTGTCCTCAGCTGATTTTGGCCTCTGCGCTCAGCTCAGCCCTGAGCAGGACCGGCGGAGCTCCATGGTGGGCACTGCTCACTGGATGGCCCCAGAAGTTGTGACCAGTTCTCCTTATGGCCCCAAGGTGGACATCTGGTCCTTGGGCATTGTGACCATCGAGATGGTGGAAGGAGAACCTCCTTACTTCGGGCAAACGGGGGCCATGGTAAGAGGCAAATTTCCCAGAGTTTGCAGAGGCCTCTGAGCACAGAGTGACCCTGCACTGGGAGGAGCAGCTGGAGGTTTCTGCTCCTTGGGAAGGGAATTCCCAGAGGACTTGAGCCTGAACACAGATGAATATTCTGCAGTCTCCAGAATTTGCTTTGGGTTTTAAGTTGTTGCAGCTCTTCTGTCTGTGAGGATGACCTGAAAACATGAAGCCAGCGCATCAGCTCTAATGTTATCTTGCAAAAAACCCCAAACCAACCCCAAAAGCCACACCCAAACCCAACAAGTTTTCTGAAGGAGTTTCTAAAAGAGGTTTTGCGTTATGAACTCCTCCCTGACTCTTCTCACTGGGAAACTTGTCTAAAACACGAAGATGATTGTTTAACATCCCCACAGTCTAACATATTTCTTTCCTAGCCCAAGCTACTTTCTCCATGTCACCAAGCCTGAGCTTTCAGCAACCCAAACCTCGGGTTCCTTGCCTGGCAGTTTCTGGGATGGGACATCATGAATGCATTCACTTGAGTGTCAGTGGCACTGCAGGGATGCATCTGATGTAAGAATCCTTTGAAATAACACAGTCAGACCACACTGACTCTTGCAAATGGCCTGTAGAGCTGGTGTCCGTATTCGGAGAAGCAAAATGGGCTGTTTCTGATGGAGGTTCCTACTAACAAAGTCAGCCAATGAAATTGGCTCTCAAGGCAACATCATTTGGATGTTGGAATGGCTGCATCAGGGTTTGGTTTTTCTGGCTGGAATAGAAAAATGAGCTCTGAGCAGCAGCTCTGCCAGGGAGGAAACTGCCCCTGGAGACTGGGGCTGAGAAGCCGGGGTCGATGTGAGCACTCGTGGGTGAAGGAAGCTGGCAGAGCGCTGTGTTTGCTTCTCCTGCAGGCTCGCTGTCTGATCCGGCAGAACGGGACCCCGCAGCTGCAGGAGCCCAGGCGCCTGTCGGCTCTGCTGCGGGACTTCCTCGAGTGCAGCCTGGAGCCGGACGAGGAGCGGCGCTGGTCTGCCCAGGAGCTGCTGCAGGTGAATGCGGAGCGGCTGCAGGGGAAACAGCAGCGCGAGGGAGGGCTTTTCTTGTGGGGCCCCCCTCCGATAATCTCCAGTCTCGCTGCTTTTCACATGCAAAGGCAGCAGAATCCTCGCCTGGTTTGGCTTGGCAGGGTCCTTTCGAGGTCACCTGGAGCAGGTGCCCCGCAAGGAGCAGGGACATCTTCAAGCAGATCAGGTGGCTCAGAGCCCTGCCTGGCCTGAGCTTGGATGTTTCCAGGGAGGAGGCACCTCCCACATCTCTGGGCACCCTCTGTCAGTGTTTCCCCACTCTCCCCCTGAAAAAATTCTTCCTCAGATCTAAGCTGAGCCTGCTTCCCTCTCTTGAGTTTCAAATCATTCCCCTTTGTCCTGTTGCAACAGAGCCTGTGAGGAACGTGACTTTGGAAAGTAACAGTTCATTTCTTTCTTTTTTATCCTTTGGGCAGCACCCATTTTTATCATCAACCAAGTCTCTCTCCAGCCTGACCCCTCTGATCATGATGCCTTTTCCTGGTCTTAAAATCAAGAATCAAACATGGTTAGAAAGGAAAAAAGGGATTTTACCTCTGTATTTATTTTAAGGATCCTTAGGTGCACCACGTCCAGGTGGAATGTGCCAAAAATGCACACTGCAATGCTCACACCCAATAGATCGGGTATAACATTATAGGTCTTACTAATTAGCATATAGATCAAAGATTCCCAATGAGAGGCTCAAATGAGCTCCCCCCTCCCCAAGGAACCTTCCCCTGGATGGTTCTATCTTAGTTTACAAAATGTGTTCTGGAGAGGACCTTGGTGTCTGGGGCATTCTGATCCCTAACTACAAAGCTTCTAAAATGTTTAGTCTCCTAGCTTGACAAATAAGTCTAAGAATGGAGGCTAAAAAACACTAAGAATACAGAATCTATAAAAAGGTATAAAAAAAAGGCAAAAAATCATCATGGCATCAATCACTGCAGCAAAGCAATTGAGGCAGCAGCAGAGGAGATGAAGTACTTGGAGATAGCTTTTTCTTACAGTAATTAGGACAACTGGTTAGTTATGGTAGTTAGCACTGCTAGTTAATTATGGTAGTTAGGACAGCTTGTTAGTTACGGTAGTTTTTTGAATAAAAACTCTGTTAAACCTCAAGTCCCTTGACGTGTCCCTTCCTTGTCCCCCTGTGACTCAGCTGCCCGGAGCAATGCGAGGGGAGAGCGGGCCCAGCCTTGCCAGAGCTGAGCCCCGGCAGAGCCCCGGCAGAGCCCAGAGCAGCCTCAGCAGCTGCAGAGTCAGCCTGGAAGGAGGCGCCTGGAGCCTCCTCGACTGCAGCCGACTCTTGGTTACAAACCGTGTGCGGTGGAAAATGCCACTGGTTCTGCAAGAGGGCAGAGGGGGCCCGGGGAAGGCCCAAGTGCTCCATGCGAGGGAAAAACCCGCCCAGTGCTGGAGAAAAACCACGCCTTTTTCCCGTCCCACATCGGCCAAAACATTGAATCCTAAACCAAGTCAAAGAGGGGCAGGGCAGGAGCCCAGGCCCTTCCGCCCCTGCAAACCAAAGCGTCCCTCGCACGGCTCTGAGCCCCGGCGCTGGTGGCCCCGCGGCTGTTGGCTTCTGTCGGGCTCGCTGCCGCCAGCCCAGGCCCAGCCCGGGACAGGGCGGGCGCTGGAGGCTGCGGGCGGGGAGATGCGATCCCGGGACACGCATTTGGTGGCACCTGCGAGCGTGAGCAGGGGAGGGGCTCCGGCAGTGACGGGGGAAAGGAACAAGGTGAATGGGACTTAACAAACAAACCTTGTGAATCTGCTTTAGACAGGGCCAGGGAGCTGTAGATAGGAAGGAACGAAAGAAACGATCACTTTGTGATCAGAAAATGTTACTGATTGACATGGACTGCTGCTCAGCCAAGGCCGTGTTAAATTCCTGAACTTAGAGAAGAACAAAGACTCAAGAGAATTATGAATACTGTTTGGTTTAAATTAAAAAAAAAAAAACAAAACAGAGAAAGAAGCGCGTGTGTGCATATTGGAGGGCGACATGCAGTAGGCAGATCAAGAAGTCTGAATCTTCCAAGGAACAGTTCCGGGGACGGGGCAGCCACCTCTGTGCTACCGACAGGAACCGGGACGAGCCAGCGCTGCTCCGGCACCGGCTCCTGCCGAGGCAGCAGCGGGAAGGAGACCGCGGGCAGCGCTCCCGCAGCGCCCTCAGGCCAGGGGCAACACGGCGCGGAGACGGCAGAACCAACCCGCCAGAGCCCCCTGCCGCCCCCTCGGCCCGCAGCGAGCCCCGAGCCCCGGCACAACCGAGCGCGGCTCCCACCTGCGCTGGGGCCGCCTCCGAGCTCCGCCGCCGCCTCACCGGGCTCCGGCCGCTGCCGCCGCTCCCGGGCCCGCACAGACGCTCCGCCAATGGCGCCTCTGCTGCGCCACGGCCGCCCTGGGGGCGCCACCGGGGCCGGGCTCCGCCCCGCTCCCACCAATCCGAAAGCGAGAACCAGGACTGACGGCAGCACCGGCCAATCGCAGCGAGGGGCGGGCTCTGCATACGGCCCAGACTCGCCCCGCGCTCTCAGGGCCCCCCGGGCTGTGTGAGGGGAAAGCCGGAGATGAGGAGCGGCCCCGGCGCTGGGCCCGGCCCGGGCAGGAGGCCACGGAACCGCTGCTGCCCTGAACCGCCCGGAGCTCCGTGTGACCGGGAGCTGAAAGCGCTGGGAGCTGCGGCTGAGTCCGGGATGGAGCAGCCCCGGCAGGAGCCCAGGCCGGAGCGGGGGATGCCTGAGAGAGGCCCCGAGCCCGTGGGAAGCCCCTGCAGAGCCATGGAAGTGGCTCCTGGCGGGACTCGGGAGCCCGTGGGGGATCCCCGCTGGAGCAGCCTGTTTCCTGAGGGACTGTGTCCCGTGGCAGGGACCCCAGGCTGGAGCAGGACAAGGATTCCTGTCCCTGAGGGGGAGGCAGTGACATGACCTGACTGTGACCCCCATCCCCTGTGCCACTGGGTGGGGAGGAGGGAGGGAATGGGGGATAAAGGGAAGGAGGGAAGGGTGGGGGTAAGTGTTTTCGTAGGATTTATTTAACTGGTCATCCTCTGGTTCTGATTTGTTTGACAATAAATTAGATTAATTTCCCCAAGTCAGGGCTGTTGTGCCCGTGACCAGTGAGTGAACGCTCCCCACCCTTATCCCACTCCTCCTTACGTGTTCTGTTCCCTGCCCAGCCTGAGGAGGGCAGTGACAGAGCGGTTTTGGTGGCACCGGGCACCCAGCCAGGCTCAGCCCAACCCAATAATCGCTACAATAATTCACTCCATCATTAATTAGCCAGCCCCACGGTGGGTCCAGCTGCGCGGGCAGGCAGCTACAGAAATACAAACTGGGCAAAATGGGACACAGTGAGAGGAGGGACGTGGTGCCAGTGGGGTGTCATCTCCTTCCTCCGAACTGTCCGGGGGAGGAGGAGGAGGAGGGAGAATCTGGTGCAAAGTAAAGGGGAGAGAAGGGATGGGCTGGAGCTGTGGAAGGCGGGCAGGGATGGCCATGGGGCAGCCGAGGATTCTCCTTTCCAGCTCTGTGGGGTGAAAGGGAGCGACGTAAAATCGGTCAAGGAAAAGAGAGAAGAGCACGTGATGGAAACCGCCGACAGTTTGGATTCACTTCATCTGTCTGGACTGCAAACTCCAAGCAGTGACGGATGCCCGACACTGACAGCGCTGCGATGTGTGTGCTCTGCCGCTGCCCTGGCTGCAGACCAGGTGAGACCCCCATAAGCATCTTTCTGGGGGCTGCCTCGCTTTTTGGGGCCATTTGTGGCAATTTAAGCAGGGTTCTTTACCTTCGCGCTGTTTTTTCCGGGATACGAGGACCCCGGCGCGGGGCCGGCCCCGGCCCTGGCGCCTCTGGGCTATTTTGAGGCGGGGGGAGCCCATTGGGGGCCGTGCGGGAAAAGGGGGGTGCGGGGTTTATAAAGGGGCGCGGCGGGAGCTCCGCGGGCCGGGCCGGATCGGGCCCAGCAGCGCCCCGGGGCCGCCGCCGTGTGGGGCCGAAGCCGCCCCACACCGGGATCGATGCCTGGGGGCGGACTCGAGTGAAAGGACTCAGCAGGACCGGTGCAGGAGTGTTTACGTAAGGCACGAGCCTCACCGAGCTTTGCAGCCAGAAAAACACAATTTTAGGAGGTTTTGCTCCCTGTTCGTGCCGTGGTTTGAACACAGCAGAGAGCAGAGCCAGGAAACATCACCGCCCATTCGTGCGGGCGGTTGTTGTGCAGCGACGGCGGCACCGGCTCCCACATCCGCCTCCTTTGGCTCCACATCCCTCCCGAGCGTCTGTCCCGGCCCCAGGTCAGATTTTGATGGCTTCTCTCTGGCAGATCCACTGCAATTCCAGGCTGCAGGCCTGAGGGATGATTCTGCTGCTCCTTAGCGTCCCACATTGTCCAGGTCTCTCCCTGTGGTCCAGCTGGAACCTGCGGGTGCGGGAGGGAGCCCTGGGTCACCCGGGGTCCTCGGCTACTCCTGGCACCCAGCGCCGTCCCCGGCGCTCACCGGTCCGGTCCAGGCGGGGAGCCGTTCACCCACGTCCAGCCCGTCCCGGCCCGCGGGCACCCAGAAGCCCGCATCCAGAAGCTGCGCCCGGGATTTCCTGCAGGGTTTCATTGAAGAGTTCCTGGGGGAGGGAGAAGCGGTGCCCTTGACGGACCAACGGATCCCAGGACTGAGCTGCACCCGTGTCCCCCAAGCTCTATCAGAGGCACCCGGGGGGCTTGGACACGGGGGGAAGGGGGAGGCTGAATCCCGGGATTCTGGAACCCCCTCACCCTTCCCAGGGTGCCAGCAGCCCCCAGGCCTGGGTCCATCCCGCGTTCCCGGACCCCCATCATCCCCTTCAACCCAGCTCATCCCGATCCCGCGGCAGCAGCAGCGTGGCCCCCCGATCCCCGCAGTCCTCCCAGCTTTTGCTCCAAGGGCTGTATCCAGGGGAGACCCAGTAGCACTCGGTCCTGCCCAGCGTCCAGCCCTGGGGGCAGATCCTGCATCCCTCAGCCCCTGGAAAACGGGATCAGAGCCGGCTCAGGTCACCAAAGATGCCACCTCGTTCCCGGGGTCACCCTGAGCTGTGCTTGGGGCTCCAGTCTGGGCGTGCCACGACATTTCAGGAAAGCTTTGGGAGGCGGAGGCGCCTTGGGGCTGTTACCCGTGCGGCTGTGACGGGCAGAGAACTTCCCTGAGCTCAGAGAGGACGTTCTCTCGGTGCTGTTGCTGTCTCCTGTGTTCCCATTCCCGATTTTGCCGCTTCCCGGGCTCTCCGGCTGCTGGCGGAGAACTGCAGGGGAAGGAAGGCTGAGCAGGGGACGGGACCTTGCCCAGCCCGTCTCCTTTTGAGGGCCGGGCTCGCACTCCTGAGCTCCCCTCACACCCGGAGCTGCCCTCCCCTCCCTCCATCGTGGCTTCGTGCCGGGTGACAGGATGTGGCCCTCCGAGCTGTCACCGTGTCTCGAGTCACACCGCAGCAGGGGCCCCAGAGAGCCTCTGAGCCTCTGCTCCCCCTCCTGCACCCCGAGTTGTACCCCCCCGATCGGAGCACCCCAGAGGGGCCTGACCCCAGGGTGAGGGGCTGCTCAGCACCTCCTGCTCACCACGGGGACAGTCGCAGCAGTTATTTGGGGGGATTTTCCCCCAGCCCTGCCCCTCTGAGGGCTTTCCCCAAGATCCAGCAGACATTGGAGTCTCCCTCCCGCCTTGCCCTGGCGGGTTTAGGGGTGCTGGGAGTGACAACAGTGACGTCCTGCTGGGCACGGGGCTCATTTTATCCGGTCTCTGGGTGACCCTGAGCTCAGCCCCGGGCTCTCAAACCTGTCCCTGCCACAGCCGAGAGATTTCTCCCCGCACGAGGCCCCCGGGACAAGTCCCCGCTGTGGGGGGCTGTCCCCGTGTCCCCACGGCCGCACTCACACGAGCAGCCCAGCGCCACCACGGCCACTCCGAGCAGGAGATTCGCGGTCCAGCCGGCCCGAGCGCCACGCGGTGCCACCGAGGACAGCCCGGAGCTGCAGGGGACAGAGGTGACAAGAGATCACCCAGCGAGCCAGAACTCTGCAGATTTGGGCTGCTTTGTCTCCAAAAGCAGCTCAAAGCCTGGCAGCCCCCAGGGTTCAAACGTTGGTGGATTTTTACCAGCCGCAGGAATTAAACCTTTTAATCAATGGTTGGGCTTTATGATCTTCGAGGTTTTTTCCAACCTAAACAGTTCTGGTTCTTCTGCTTCTTTTGGATTTTCTCCATAAGGAAACCAAACCGGAGTCAGCAGGAAAAAAGCAACGAAGGCACAAGGAGCATGGAAGGAAACAAAGCAGGAACCGCCACAAGCACGGGAAGATGGACCAGGAGCATCGAGACTCAGATCAGGGTATTCTAAAGGCACCGGACAGCCCTTCAGCATCCCAGCTGTCCTTCAAGCAGTGGAATTGGGGCAGATCTGGGCTTTTGCTCTGAGCATTGGACCCTTTGGAAGAACCAACCCCTGGAATCACGTTTGGTGTGCAGTTCGGTTTTCCCAGTTCAGCCCCTCCACACAGGGGATGAGGCTCAAACGGCCGCGCTGCGCGATGTCAGGGCTTAAAAGTCATCCTGCAAAGCTGAGCTTTGATCCCAGCAGGGCTGAGCCCGAAGCGGCTGCACGGGGAGGAGGAGAAGGGAGGTGGAAGAGCAGCCGGTGTTTAACCCCCGCGGCAGCGAGTGTGAACGTAAGCCCACCTGGTTCCCAGTGATACAAGAGGCTTAGATTTAAGGGTTAATTGCTGTGAGTATTGCTAGTATTGCAAAACTTTGGAGATGCTTGCTAAACAATGTACTGCTTGCTGAACGTTTGCTATGCTGGCCAGGCAAAGGGAAAGGATGTATGGGAGGAAAAAGATAGGATGCCAGACCATTGATAAGAGGAAGAAACCATGACCAGAATTCCTGCTTTCAGACCTTGGAACTGGCTCAAACCAGCTTGGAGTTTGGACTTGGACCAGGACCTCAAAGAGCATGCGCACGGAAGCAAGGTGAAAAGTTCCAGCCTGAGGTAGAGTGTTTACTTCATCCCAGAGACCCCTGGCCCACGACCACCTGGCGGCACTGGCGCAGGCGTAATAGGATGCCAAGTTAATTATAATACTAACCGGAGACAGACAATGAATATGTATAGGCGCATTGGTGTCATTTGATGCATATGCAATTTGTAACCAGATATATTTCAAGCTGAGTACCGCAGTCGGCAACGCATGGTCTTTTTGGGGCTACCCTCCATGCGTCCGGCGCCACAATAAACATACCTACTTGTAAAGTAGTAGTACTTTCGAGTTGTATTAGTCTTTTCCACGTATCACCAGGGGCGGGAATCGCAGAGGAGGCATCCCTGGGGAAAGAATCCAGGGAATTAATTAACTGAGCAATTAATCCCATTTAATTAAGCCGCGGAGTGAAGCGCTGCCCCGTGCATCCAAGAAATTCAAACCCAAACCCTCCACCAGGATCCCAAACCGCAGTCGGGATCTTATCCCACCTCCCGGCCCCTTTCCCTCCCTGCAGCACCCGGAGCTTTGCACAACCACAGCCCCTCCAAAGCTCCCCCAAAACCCACCCCGCACTCACTGCCCGGCTCGGGGCTCAACAGCCGCTTCCTGCAGCGCTCCCCGGGACCGAGTCCGGGTTGGCATAAACGATCTCCGTGGCCATGGTGGGGATCGCGGGAGGTCCGGCTGGCCCCAGCCCCGCTCGCCGGACCCTCGGAGCCTGGGCGGGGGTTGCTGGCGTTTGCTCAGCCCGGCCCCAGGTGGGGGAGCTGCGCGGAGCCACCCCCCAGTGCCCGGGGGGACCGGACGGGCAAAACCAAAACCTGACACAGCCTCTGCCGAAGGAAACCAGGGAAAAGTTGTTCCCCTCGAGGAATGGGACCCATCGAGGAGCCTGTGCTGGCCCGAGTCGAGCGGTGGTTTTCCCAAGAATCAAAAGGCTCCCAAACAAGGCACCTTTAAAAACGAAAAAGGCCGAACCAAAATTTGGATTGTGCAAAGAGGCAGCTCCATCTTCAGTCCCCTCTGTCCAATGTGCTGATTCACGGTGGAAAAAAATCAGGTGGCATTGCAAGAATCCCTGAAATTGTTGAGGCTGGAAAATGCCTCTAAAAGTTGTGGGGTCCAGCACTGCCAAGGCCACGCCTGCCCGTGTCCCCAAGTGCCACATCCCCAGGGCTTTTAAATTCCCCCAGGAATGGGGACACCCCACCTGCCCTGAGAAGCCTGGGAAGGGCTGGACAACCCTTTCCATGAAGGAATTTTCCCAGTTTTCCCTCTCTCTTGGGAGAAGAGCCCGACTCCACTTGGCTCCAAGCCCCTTCCCAGGTAATTTGACTGAGGAGGTCCCTCTTGAGCCTCCATTTCTCCAGGCTGAGCCTCCTCAGATGCTCCTCACAAGTTCTCCAGACCCTTCCCCAAGCTCCATTCCCATCTCTGGACATGCTCCAGCTCCTCATTGTCTTTCCTGGAGTTTGAAGCCCGCCACCTGATCCCCAAAAAAAACAGGGACAGTCTTTGGAAATGGGGTTAGAGATGAGCCCTTTCAAGGGGAAGGATGGAAAATGTTCCCAACAGCTTAAGAAATCTGTTTCTCCTTCAATTCCTTGTTTTCATGTCACTTCCATGAGACAGCTGCTCCCTTTGGAAACCAGGATGGGACTGGATTTGTTGGGGCAGGAAAGGTACAAAACAGCCCAAAATTACGGGAATTAAAGGTATAAGGGTGTGATGCTCCACTGCTGATGGTGTGGTTAGGGAGATTTGCTCATCTCTGTCAGCAGAGAGGCTGAAAACCCCTTCCAAGGACCTATGGAAACATCCAAAAATCGGAAATTTATCCCCATTTAGGAGAAAGTGGCCCGGCTAAGGTGATTCTTTAATTCTGCAACGAGCATCAGGCAACACAGGGCCCCATTTGCAACCCCCCCACTCTGACCCCCCCATTTCCGTCCCCTCCTGAGACAAACATCACCTAAAGCTCTTTTTCCATCCTTAAATGGCTTTGAGGCCCCTTTGCATAAAAGATGCCCTGTCCTTTCTGAGAGTGGGGGAGGCTGCTGTGGTCAGCAGTGTGAAAGCACGGAGAGGGTGGCAGATGAGCATCCTGTGGCAGCTCAGGTTACTCCAGAGCTGCTGCAGCTAAAGGGATGCTGGTCCCAGGAAAAGCCTCCTCAAATGGAGAATGTACTCCTTCAATGGCCAACTATTCCCTCCCTGCAGCCTGTCCCGCCCAAAGCCCACCTGAGCCAGGGTGACGGGCATATTCCAGCTCCTTCCACTTTCCTCTTCTCCTTCAAGGAGGCAGAGAGGAGGCACAGACCCAAGAGTGCCAAGTGAAGGGGGGAATGTGGCGTTAGGAAGACATTGGAAAGGACTCGAGAGGAGGGAGAGAAGAACAGGGCCCCTCAAAAACTGTTTCTCCCCAACTTGGGGAGAACAAGAGAAACAAAATCAAGGTGGACCCCACAGATTTCTCTGCCCTCCCCTCTGAAGCCCTCGCTGGCTGCTCGAGGCTGGATGGGCAGACTGGGAGCACTGGGAAGGGGCCCCGGCTCGGGGCGCAGCCCCCGGGGCAGCCCCACGGCCCACGGCAGGCTCCAAGGCCTCCCGCCAGCCAGGACAGAACGTGGCAGGGGGAGCAGGGCGAGGGGGACGGGGCTGCCGGAGCCCGAGGGACACAAGGGACAGAGGGGGCACTGCACAAGCATTTAATGCAAAAGATAAAATCATAAGGAAGACAAAAGCAGCAGCATTGGATCTGTAAATACTGATGGGGGCCATGCAAGGCCGTTTCACAGAAGCCTCTGAGTTGGAAGGGACCTACAAGGATCAAGTTCCAGCTCTTAAGGGAATGGCCCCTGTGGGGTCAAATCACAACCTTGGCACTACTGGCACCATATCCCAGCCAATGTCACGTTCATATGGCAGCCCATGTTTTACATCTATACCCACAGGGTTCTATATCTATATCTAGAGAGGGCAAGGGTATAATGGTTCAAGAAGGAGAAAGCAGACCACAGCCCCATCCCAGGCAGCCACACATCAGCTTCCCCATCATCTCCTCTTCCTGCAGGTTCATCTCCTGGAGACCAGGCACTGAGGTGACCCTGAGAGTCAGTGTAAGGCTGAGGAAGGGCATCCCCATGCTGGGGGGAGGAGGCAAAGCTGTCACTGCCCAGCACGGAGAAGGTCCCTTTCTCCATCCCCTGTGAGTTTGGGCCCTGCTACACAGATACAGCTGCAGATTTGAGCACTCCTGAGTTTATTTTCAGTGTTGAGGTACACACACTGTGCATTGCCAGTGACCGGACACCTGCAAGGAGGAGCAGAGAAAGACGTGGTGACCCATCCCCTCCAGCAGCGAGGACAAGGCAAGCTCTGCCAACAAGGGACTCCCCGTGCCTCTCAGGCCCTGCCTGGCTCCCTGGGACTAACGAGGAGTTGAAGTTGCTGCTGTCCCCCAGTGCAGCCCCCGCCCTGTCTGCGCAGCCCCGAGCCTGTAATCGATGCTGACACCCTGGGGGCTCCTTCTCTGCAAGGCCCCGGGGCAGGGCTGCACCCCCGGCCCTGTGAGCACTGAGCCAGGCCCAGGATCCCCCCAGGCTCCCCTCAGGCACCCACGGCCCCGCAGCCCTCATTTACTATTTCTCGGCCTTGAGCATGGCCAGGGAGGCCCCGAGCTTTAGAGCATTGATCCTGACCCTGATCCCAGGTCCACACATCCCCTGAGAAATACTAGCAGACCCCGTGGTACCTGACCCAGCCCTTGGGACCGGCTGGCAGCAGCAGAGTGCTAGGCACACTTTCTCCTGGAGACGGGAAGGGAGAAGGTCTGAGGATTCCCCTCCACACGGAACAGGACCCCTCTGCCCCGAGGGGCTGGGCCAAAGCAGCTGCCCCTCCCTTACCTGACTGCACAGCCAAGGCCACCCCCAAAGCCAGGAAGCAGGAGCAGAATCAGCAGCAGCAGGGTGAGCAGGGGATCTGATGGGATCTGAACCACTCACCTGGAGCAGGAAAAAGCCACCAGAGGGATGGACAGGGCAGGGTCAGGGCACAGCCTGTGGCAGGAGAACTGTCCAGGGCTGGGGGCGGCTGGGGGCAGCTGGGGGTGTAGGTCCCTGCCACTGCCACTGGGATGAGCAGAACAAGAGGCCTCTTCCAGAACACTGGAAACAGCCACAGCCCTGCCAGCCCCTTGCTCCTGGGCTGACACTGTCCCTCCCTACAGGCCACAGCGCTGGCCCTGCACTCACCCAGAAATCTGAGGGTTCTATTCTGTATATTCCTGATTGCTGATCTGTTCTGGGGACTCAGCAGCTGCTTCATGCTCCCATGACTTGCGCAGACTCCTTTCTCCAGATCTTCACTCACTGCACACTCACAAGTGGCACCTTCCTGCTTGTGACAAGTGGCTTCCTGTGCCTGAGGCAAGTGTGTAACCCTGGCTGCCGACCCTCTCTGGGGACGAAGGAGATCTTTCACCACCCCATGAAGGAACAGAATTCCCTCTCCTCCAGCTCACAGCCGGCATCTCTCTGCTTGGAACAAACAGCAACCTGGCCCCCAAGAGCTGAGGGGGTGCTGAAAAAGCCTTTCTCAGATCAGCCTCGGGAGCACTTTGACAAGCACAGTGATGGCAGGTTGATGGGGCCATGATGACAGGCACAGCTGCTCCCGGCCCTGCGGTTCCCAGGCTCAGGGAAGGCGGTGCCGGCTCAGTCCTGGCCCTGTCCCCTGCTCCCCGGGGACGCTGCGGCAGCAGCTGCGGACACAAGCGCAGCCTCCGGGAGCTCCGGGCCCGGCCCGGCCCCCCGCAGCCCCGGCCCCCTCTGGCTCTGCAGCTGCTGCAGACGAGCTCCGGGGCCGGGACAGGCGGGGACAACGCCTGGGAGCTGCCGAGTGCCGGACGGGGCAGCTGCGGGTCGGGCTCAGCCTCCCGAGGGGGAAGAACCAGCAGCCCTGAGGGGGCTCAGCATTGTCCCCTGCATCCCCTGCCCTGGCGGGTTGGAGCCCAGGGACACCGAGTGCTGCCACCGCTGCCTTGAGTCCCTGCCTGGGAACAGGAGGTGGCTCCTGACAGGGAAAGCAGAATTTAGGTGGCTCCACCCGCGGGAGACAGGCGGGACGAGCTCTTCCTGCCTCCACCGCCGAGTGCGCCATGTAACTCCAGAGTTTCGCTTGCGAGGGACGTTCAAGTTTACCCCGTCCTACCCCTGCCTCGGGCAGGGACATCTCCCGCTGGACCAGCGGCTCCAAGCCCGGTCCTGAATGGCAGGGAACAGTCCCGAGGACACGGCAGCCACTCCTGTCCTACCGACAGGAACCAGGACGAGCCAGCGCTGCTCCGGCACCGGCTCCTGCCGAGGCATCAGCGGGAAGGAGACCGCAGGCAGCCGCTCCCGCAGCGCCCTCAGGCAGGGGCAACACGGTATGGCCCGGATCAGGGCGAAACGAACCCACCGGAGCTCCCTTTATAAATAACAGAGAGAATATAAATTTTCAGTTTCCCTGAAGGTGCTGAATAGAGCTTAACGATTAATGGAAAAAACAAAACCAAAACCAAAAACAAAAACAAAAAACAAAAACAAGACAACCAAACAGATATAAAGGAGTGCACACAGGATGATAAATGTGGCTGGAACCAGTGGAGAAAGAGGTACAAAAGACCACAGTGATTTTTTTGCAAGTGCTCGGCACTCACAGCTTTGTTTTTCCCCCCAGCATGGGGATGCCCTTCCGCAGCCACAGCTTCTGCCTTACACTGACTCTCAGGGTCACCTCAGTGCCTGGTCTCCAGGAGATGAACCTGCAGGAAGAGGAGATGATGGGGAAGCTGATGTGTGGCTGCCTGGGATGGGGCTGTGGTCTGCTTTCTCCTTCTTGAAACCATTATACCCTTGCCCTCTCTAGATATAGATATAGAACCCTGTGGGTATAGATGTAAAACATGGGCTGCCATATGAACGTGACATTGGCTGGGATATGGTGCCAGTAGTGCCAAGGTTGTGATTTGACCCCACAGGGGCCATTCCCTTAAGAGCTGGAACTTGATCCTTGTAGGTCCCTTCCAACTCAGAGGCTTCTGTGAAACGGCCTTGCATGGCCCCCATCAGTATTTACAGATCCAATGCTGCTGCTTTTGTCTTCCTTATGATTTTATCTTTTGCATTAAATGCTTGTGCAGTGCCCCTCTGTCCCTTGTGTCCCCTCGGCTCCGGCAGCCCCGTCCCTCGCCCTGCTCTCCCTGCCACGTTCCATCACGGCTGGCGGAGCCTTGGAGCTGCCGTGGGGCCGTGGGGCTGCCCCGGGGGCTGCGCCCCGAGCCGGGGCCCCTTCCCAGTGCTCCCAGTCTGCCCATCCAGCCTCGAGCAGCCAGCGAGGGCTTCAGGCTGGGGCGGCAGAGAGGCGCTGCTGGCAGGGTCCCACCTCCGCTTTGGCTTGGGTTGTTCTTCCCAACATGGGAAAAACGATTTCAGGAGTTTTTGGGCTGAGTGGAGGACAGGCCAAACTTTTGGCAAGGGATTTTGGGGCCATTTTCCCTCTTTTGGGGGAAATCAAAACCACATAGAGCTGAGCCCTGGCAGGACAGGGCAGCCCTGCAGCCCCCTGAGTCTGTGCTGGCCTGTATCTGGCAGAGGAGCAAGCAGCTCAGGGATAACAAAACAATGATTAATTAGCCAAATAAATGCCTGCTAAATAGCGTGTAGGAGAACTGAGGTCCCAGGGCTTCCCGCTGAGCCGGTGCCAACCACACTCAGGGCTGAGAAAGCCGGGCCGGGAGCTCCACAGATCAATTTGTGTCCATTTTCAGATACATCTGGCTTTTCATTGATCAATTCTCAATGTTTTATGCCTCTTTCAATAATATTTTATTGATTCTCACCTCTTGAAGATCAGACCCAACCTCTTGATCTTTTATTTTTCACCCATTTTAGTGGGGTGAGGAGGGGGTTTTTCTTTTGCAGTAGCTCCTGCCAACAGCTCCTTCTCCTGCCCCGTATCCCGATTTTCCTTCCTCTGGAGACAAAATCCCACCACTCCCCCAGCCCCTCGGTGCCCCTCCCCGGGGTTCAGGGCTGCGGTGGGGGCAGGAAGCCCCGGTTCCCGCTGCCACTCACCCCCCACCCCGGCCAGCGCCAGCGGTCAGAGGTGCTTCAGCTTCCTGTCCCCTCCTCTGTGTCCCCACCCCCGTGTCCCCACCCTCGCATCCCCAGCCTGAGCCCCCGGCTCCGTCGTGCCATGGAGGATGAGGAGGGCTATATGGTCTTAGCCCGAGGAGGCGAGTGGGGAGCTGCGGGGAGCCCCCATCCCTGCAGGGTGCAGGTACTGGGGGTCGTGTCTGATGGGGCCCCCCGATTGGTGGGGGACAGGAACTGGCGGGGGGTGGGTGGCGGGGGGGATCCCGCGGGGTTTTGTGTTTGAATTTCTTTGGTGCGCCGGGCACCGCTTCACTGCTGCTCGATTTAACGGATTAATTCCTCAGTTAATCCCCCCCCTCCCTCCCCACCCCCGCAATATCCCCGCACAGGATTCTCTCCATGGGATACTTCTCTCGGATTCTTCCCCGCGGATCCTCGCCTAGCATTCTTTCCCCGACTTACTTCCCCCGGGTATCTTCCCCGAGTTTCCTCCCCTGGGGATCTTCCCCATGGGATTCCTTCCCCGGCGTTTTGTCTCCGAGGATCCTCCCTGCGGTTCCTCCCCACGGGATTCCTCCCTCGGGAATTCTCCCCCGGGATTCCCCGCCCTGGGAAACCAGGTGGGCTCACGTTCACACTCCGCTGCCGCGGGGTTAAACACCGGCTGCTCTTCCACTCCCTTCTCCTCTCCCCGTGCAGCCGCTTCGGCTCAGCCCTGCTGGATCAAGCTCAGCTTTGCAGATGACTTTTAAGCCCTGACATCGCGCAGCGCGGCCGTCTGAGCCTCATCCCTGTGTGGAGGGGCTGAACTGGGAAAACCGAACTGCACACCAAACGTGATTTCCAGGGGTTGGTTCTCCAAGGGTCCGTGCTCAGAGCAAAAGCCCCAGATCTGCCCAATTCCACTGCTTGAAGGACAGCTGGGATGCTGAGGGCTGTCGGTGCCTTTAGATACCTGATCTGAGTCTCGATGCTCCTGGTCCATCTTCCCTGTGCTTGTGGCGGTTCCTGCTTTGTTTCCTTCCACTGCTCCTTGTGCCTCGTGCTTTTTCCTGCTGACTCCGGTTTTGGTTTCCTTATGAGAAAATCCAAAAGAAGCAGAAGAACCAGAACTGTTTAGGTTGGAAAAACCTCGAAGATCATAAAGCCCAACCATTGATTAAAAGGTTTAATTCCTGCGGCTGGTAAATCCACCAACGTTTGAACCCCTGGGGGCTGCAGGCTTTGAGCTGCTTTGGAGACAAAGCAGCCCAAATCTGCAGAGTTCTGGCTCGCTGGGTGATCTCTGTCACCTCTGTCCCCTGCAGCTCCGGCTGTCCTCGTGGACCGCGTGGCGCTCGGGCCGGCTGGACCGCGAATCTCCTGCTCGGAGTGGCGTGTGGCGCTGGGCTGCTCGTGTGAGTGCGGCCGTGGGGGACACGTGGGACAGCCCCCACAGCGGGGACTTGTCCCGGGGGGCCTCGTGCGGGGAGAAAATCTCTCGGCTGTGGCAGGGACAGGTTTGAGAGCCCGGGGCTGAGCTCAGGGTCACCCAGAGACCGGATAAATGAGCCCCGTGCCCAGCAGGACGTCACTGTTGTCACTCCCAGCACCCCTAAACCGCCAGGGCAGCGGGAGGGAGACTCCAATGTCTGCTGGTCTTGGGAAAGCCCTCAGAGGGGCAGGGCTGGGGGAAAATCCCCCCAAATAAACTGCTCGACTGTCCCCGTGGTGAGGCAGGAGGTGCTGAGGCAGCCCCTCACCCTGGGGTCAGGCCCCCTGGGGTGCTCCGATCGGGGGGGTACAAACTCGGGGGTGCAGGAGGGGGAGCAGAGGCTCAGAGGCTCTCTGGGCCCTGCTGCGGTGTGACTCGAGACAACGGTGAAGCTCGGAGGGCAACATCCTGTCACCGGCACGAGCCACGATGGAGGGAGGGGAGGGCAGCTCCGGGTGTGAGGGGAGCTCAGGAGTGCAGAGCCCGGCCTCAAAGGAGACGGGCTGGGCAAGGTCCGTCCCTGCTCAGCCTTCCTTCCCTGCAGTTCTCCGCAGCAGCCGGAGAGCCCGGGAAGCGGCAAAATCGGGAATGGGAACACAGGAGACAGCAACAGCACCGAGAGAACGTCCTCTCTGAGCTCAGGGAAGTTCTCTGCCGTCCCAGCCGCACGGTAACAGCCCCAAGGCGCCTCCGTCCAAAGCTTTCCTGGAAATGTCGTGGCACGCCCAGACTGGAGCCCCAAGCACAGCTCAGGGTGACCCCCGGGAACGGGTGGCATCTTGGTGACCTGAGCCGGCTCTGATCCCGTTTTCCAGGGGCTGAGGGATGCAGGATCTGCCCCCAGGGCTGGACGCTGGGCAGGACCGAGTGCTTACTGGGTCTCCCCTGGATACAGCCCTTGGAGCAAAAGCTGGGAGGACTGCGGGGATCGGCGGGCCAGCTGCTGCTGCCGCGGGATCGGGATGAGCTGGTGAAGGGAATGATGGGGGTCGGGAACGCGGGATGGACCAGGCCTGGGGCTGCTGGCACCCTGGGAAGGGTGAGGGGGTTCCAGAATCCCGGGATCAGCCTCCCCCCTTCCCCCCGTGTCCAAGCCCCCGGTGCCTCTGATAGAGCTTGGGGGACACGGGTGCAGCTCAGTCCTGGGATCCGTGGTCCGTCAAGGGCACCGCTTCCCTCCCCCAGGAACTCTTCAATGAAACCCTGCAGAAATCCGGGCGCAGCTTCTGGATCGGGCTCTGGGTGCCCGCGGCCGGGACGGGCTGGACGTGGGTGAACGGCTCCCGCCTGGACCGGGACCGGTGAGCGCCGGGGACGGCGCTGGGTGCCAGGAGTAGCCGAGGGACCCCGGGGTGACCCAGGCTCCCTCCCGCACCCGCAGGTTCCAGCTGACCCACAGGGAGAGACCTGGACAATGTGGGACGCTAAGGAGCAGCAGAATCATCCCTCAGGCCTGCAGCCTGGAATTGCAGTGGATCTGCCAGAGAGAAGCCATCAAAATCTGACCTGGGGCCGGGACAGACGCTCGGGAGGGATGTGGGAGCCAAAGGAGGCGGATGTGGGAGCCGGTGCCGCCGTCGCTGCACAACAACCGCCCGCACGAATGGGCGGTGATGTTTCCTGGCTCTGCTCTCTGCTGTGTTCAAACCACGGCACGAACAGGGAGCAAAACCTCCTAAAATTGTGTTTTTCTGGCTGCCAAAGCTCGGTGAGGCTCGTGCCTTACGTAAACACTCCTGCACCGGTCCTGCTGAGTCCTTTCACTCGAGTCCGCCCCCAGGCATCGATCCCGGTGTGGGGCGGCTTCGGCCCACACGGCGGCGGCCCCGGGGCGCTGCTGGGCCCGATCCGGCCCGGCCCGCGGAGCTCCCGCCGCGCCCCTTTATAAACCCGCACCCCCCTTTTCCCGCACGGCCCAATGGGCTCCCCCCGCCTCAAAATAGCCCAGAGGCGCCAGGGCCGGGGCCGGCCCCCGCGCCGGGGTCCCTCGTATCCCGGAAAAACAGCGCGAAGGTAAAAGAACCCTGCTAAATGCCACAAATGGCCCCAAAAAGCGAGGCAGCCCCAGAAAGATGCTTATGGGGTCTCACCTGGTCTGCAGCCAGGGCAGCGGCAGAGCACACACATCGCAGCGCTGTCAGTGTCGGGCATCCGTCACTGCTTGGAGTTGCAGTCCAGACAGATGAAGTGAATCCAAACTGTCGGCGGTTTCCATCACGTGCTCTTCTCTCTTTTCCTTGACCGATTTTACGTCGCTCCCTTTCACCCCACAGAGCTGGAAAGGAGAATCCTCGGCTTGCCCCATGGCCATCCCTGCCCGCTTCCACAGCTCCAGCCCTATCCCTTCTCTCCCTTTACTTTGCACCAGATTCTCCCTCCTCCTCCTCCTCCCCCGGACAGTTCGGAGGAAGGAGATGACACCCACTGGCACCACGCTCCCTCCTCTCACTGTGTCCCATTTTGGCCCAGTTTGTATTCTGTAGCTGCCTGCCCGCGCAGCTGGAACCACCGTGGGGCTGGCTAATTAATGATGGAGTGAATTATTGTAGCGATTATTGGGTTGGGCTGAGCCTGGCTGGGTGCCCGGTGCCACCAAAACCGCTCTGTCACTGCCCTCCTCAGGCTGGGCAGGGAACAGAACACGTAAGGAGGAGTGGGATAAGGGTGGGGAGCGTTCACTCACTGGTCACGGGCACAACAGCCCTGACTTGGGGAAATTAATCTAATTTATTGTCAAACAAATCAGAACAGAGGATGACCAGTTAAATAAATCCTACGAAAACACCTTACCCCCACCCTTCCCTCCTTCCCTTTATCCCCCATTCCCTCCCTCCTCCCCACCCAGTGGCACAGGGGATGGGGGTCACAGTCAGGTCATGTCACTGCCTCCCCCTCAGGGACAGGAATCCTTGTCCTGCTCCAGCCTGGGGTCCCTGCCACGGGACACAGTCCCTCAGGAACAGGCTGCTCCAGCGGGGATCCCCCACGGGCTCCCGAGTCCGCCAGGAGCCACTTCCATGGCTCTGCAGGGGCTTCCCACGGGCTCGGGGCCTCTCTCAGGCATCCCCCGCTCCGGCCTGGGCTCCTGCCGGGGCTGCTCCATCCCGGACTCAGCCGCAGCTCCCAGCGCTTTCAGCTCCCGGTCACACGGAGCTCCGGGCGGTTCAGGGCAGCAGCGGTTCCGTGGCCTCCTGCCCGGGCCGGGCCCAGCGCCGGGGCCGCTCCTCATCTCCGGCTTTCCCCTCACACAGCCCGGGGGGCCCTGAGAGCGCGGGGCGAGTCTGGGCCGTATGCAGAGCCCGCCCCTCGCTGCGATTGGCCGGTGCTGCCGTCAGTCCCTGGTTCTCGCTTTCGGATTGGTGGGAGCGGGCGGAGCCCGGCCCGGTGGCGCCCCCAGGGCGGCCGTGGCGCAGCAGAGGCGCCATTGGCGGAGCGTCTGTGCGGGCCCGGAGCGGCGGCAGCGGCCGGAGCCCGGTGAGGCGGCGGCGGAGCTCGGAGGCGGCCCCAGCGCAGGTGGGAGCCGCGCTCGGTTGTGCCGGGGCTCGGGCTCGCTGCGGGCCGAGGGGGCGGCAGGGGGCTCTGGCGGGTTGGTTCTGCCGTGTCCGCGCCGTGTTGCCCCTGGCCTGAGGGCGCTGCGGGAGCGGCTGCCCGCGCTCTCCTTCCCGCTGCTGCCTCGGCAGGAGCCGGTGCCGGAGCAGCGCTGCCTCGTCCCGGTTCCTGTCGGTAGCACAGAGGTGGCTGCCCCGTCCCCGGGACTGTTCCTTGGAAGGTTCAGACTTCCCCATCCGCCCACTGCATTTTCCCCCTCCCATATATACGCATACGCTTTTTTTTTTTTTTTAAGTAAAACTAAACAATATTCATAGTTTTCCTGAGTCTTTGTTCGTTCTCTAAGTTCAGGAATTTAACACGGCCTTGGCTGAGCAGCAGTCCATGTCAATCAGTAACATTTTCTAGAAGTGATCGTTTCTTTCGTTACTTCCTATCTACAGCTCCCTGGCCCTGTCTAAAGCAGATTCACAAGGTTTGTTTGTTAAGTCACATTCACCTTGTTCCTTTCCCCCGTCACTGCCGGAGCCCCTCCCCTGCTCACGCTCGCAGGTGCCACCAAATGCGTGTCCCGGGATCGCATCTCCCCGCCCGCAGCCTCCAGCGCCCGCCCTGTCCCGGGCTGGGCCTGGGCTGGCGGCAGCGAGCCCGACAGAAGCCAACAGCCGCGGGGCCACCAGCGCCGGGGCTCAGAGCCGTGCGAGGGACGCTTTGGTTTGCAGGGCGGAAGGGCCTGGGCTCCTGCCCTGCCCCTCTTTGACTTGGTTTAGGATTCAATGTTTTGGCCGATGTGGGACGGGAAAAAGGCGTGGTTTTCTCCAGCACTGGGCGGGTTTTTCCCTCGCATGGAGCACTTGGGCCTTCCCCGGGCCCCCTCTGCCCTCTTGCAGAACCAGTGGCATTTTCCACCGCACACGGTTTGTAACCAAGAGTCGGCTGCAGTCGAGGAGGCTCCAGGCGCCTCCTTCCAGGCTGACTCTGCAGATGCTGAGGCTGCTCTGGGCTCTGCCGGGGCTCTGCCGGGGCTCAGCTCTGGGCAAGGCTGGGCCCGCTCTCCCCTCGCATTGCTCCGGGCAGCTGAGTCACAGGGGACAAGGAAGGGACACGTCAAGGGACTTGAGGTTTAACAGAGTTTTTATTCAGAAAACTGCTATGACTAACAGGCTGTCCTAACTATCATAACTAACTAGCAGTGCTAACTACCATAACTAACCATTTGTCCTAACTACTATAATGAAAAGCTGTTCCCGAGTGCTTCACATCCTCCGCTGCTCCCTCAATTGCTTTGCTGGGGGTCAGGCTGGAGAGAGGCTTGGCTGATGATAAAAATGGGTGCTGCCCAAAGGATAAAAAAGAAAGAAATGAACTGTTACTTTCCAAAGTCAGTTCCTCACAGGCTCTGTTGCAACAGGACAAAGGGGAATGGTTTGAAAGTCAAGAGAGGGAAGCAGGCTCAGCTTAGATCTGAGGAAGAATTTTTTCAGGGGGAGAGTGGGGAAACACTGACAGAGAGTGCCCAGAGATGTGGGAGGTGCCTCCTCCCTGGAAACATCCAAGCTCAGGTCAGGCAGGGCTCTGAGCCACCTGATCTGCTTGAAGATGTCCCTGCTCCTTGCGGGGCACCTGCTCCAGGTGACCTCGAAAGGACCCTGCCAAGCCAACCAGGCGAGGATTCTGCTGCCTTTGCACGTGAAAAGCAGCGAGACTGGAGATTATCGGAGGGGGGCCCCACAAGAAAACCCCTCCCTCGCGCTGCTGTTTCCCCTGCAGCCGCTCCGCATTCACCTGCAGCAGCTCCTGGCAGACCAGCGCCGCTCCTCGTCCGGCTCCAGGCTGCACTCGAGGAAGTCCCGCAGCAGAGCCGACAGGCGCCTGGGCTCCTGCAGCTGCGGGGTCCCGTTCTGCCGGATCAGACAGCGAGCCTGCAGGAGAAGCAAACACAGCGCTCTGCCAGCTTCCTTCACCCACGAGTGCTCACATCGACCCCGGCTTCTCAGCCCCAGTCTCCAGGGGCAGTTTCCTCCCTGGCAGAGTTGCTGTTCAGAGCTCATTTTTCTATTCCAGCCAAAAAAGCCAAACCCTGATGCAGCCACAGCCATTCCAACATCCAAATGATGTTGCCTTGAGAGCCAATTTCATTGGCTGACTTTGTCAGTAGGAACCTCCATCAGAAATAGCCCATTTTGCTTCTCCAAATACGGACACCAGCTCTACAGGCCATTTGCAAGAGTCACTGTGGTCTGCCTGTGTTATTTCAAAGGATTCTTACATCAGATGCATCCCTGCAGTGCCACTGACACTCAAGTGAATGCATTCATGATGTCCCATCCCAGAAACTGCCAGGCAAGAAACCCGAGGTTTGGGTTGCTGAAAGCTCAGGCTTGGTGACATGGAGAAAGTAGCTTGGGCAAGGAAAGAAATATGTTCGACTGTGGGGATGTTAAACAATCATCTTCATGTTTTAGACAAGTTTCCCAGTGAGAAGAGTCAGGGGCAGTTCATCTCCCAGAACGTCTTTTAGAAACTCCTTCAGAAAACTTGTTGGGTTTGGGTGTGGCTTTTGGGGTTGGTTTGGGGTTTTTTGCAAGATAACATTAGAGCTGATGCTCTGGCTTCATGTTTTCAGGCCATCCTCACAGACAGAAGAGCTGCAACAACTTCAAACCCAAAGCAAATTCTGGGGACTGCAGAATATTTTCTGTGTCCAGGCTGGAGTCCTCTGGGAATTCCCTTCCCGAGGGGCAGAAACCTCCAGCTGCTCCTCCCAGTGCAGGGTCACTCTGTGCTCACAGGCCTCTGCAAACTCTGGGAAATTTGCCTCTTACCATGGCCCCCGTTTGCCCGAAGTAAGGAGGTTCTCCTTCCACCATCTCGATGGTCACAATGCCCAAGGACCAGATGTCCACCTTGGGGCCATAAGGAGAACTGGTCACAACTTCTGGGGCCATCCAGTGAGCAGTGCCCACCATGGAGCTCCGCCGCTCCTGCTCAGGGCTGAGCTGAGCGCAGAGGCCAAAATCAGCTGAGGACAGAAACAAACACTGTCAAAGGCAGCTGGAATGAGGAAACCAAGCACAAAGATTGCCCACTCTCAGTCTGAGAATGCAGTGCTGAATCCAGCTGCAAAAGTCCTCCGGGCTGTAGCCAAGGAAAGATGGAAGTGGACCCTTAAAGGAACCCTCAGCTTTCATGCAGTGGCTTTTAGTGATTCCCTTGAAGCTTCAGATTCCAACTCCCGCCCCTCTGGAAGGGCCACAGCCAGAGCAAAGCCACTGCTGACACCCTGCTCCTCTCCTGAGCTCTCTGCACGGGGCAGCCGCTCTCAGCTGGCAGCAGGGGCCGGGCACTGCCCCCAGCAGCACTTGTGGGGCTCTGGCCGTCACTGGGAAGCAGCCCCACACCCGCAGCCCGGGAGCGCCGTGCCTGACCAGGAACACCCACCCAGCTTGACAGAGCCGTCCGTTCCCAGAAGGATGTTGGAGCTCTTCAGATCTCTGTGGATCACCCGGTTCGAATGGAGGAAATCCAGGCCCTGCAGACACTGAGAGAGAACAAGAAACACGAGGGTAGAAATCAATGGCCGGAATATATCACACAAGAAAGGACAGTTTAGAATTCTGCCAGCAGCAGCTTTGCTGTGACAGGCCAGGAGTGCAGTGCAGACAAGCTCCGGGCAAATGGTTCAAGGCACAGCTGAGAACAGCAAATCAAATCCAAATAAGACAGAGAGTCCCACAACAGCAGCAGGAAAGAGGACAAGAACAGAGTAGAAGTGCAGTGACACTGGCAGGCCGTTCACTTCAGAGGCTCTTTCTTCTCCAGCTCATAAAAACAACACAGAAACAAAGCTCTGAGCATGGAGCCACTCCTGTTCTCAGGCCCTGCTTGGAAGGAGCATCGTGTCCAAGCCATGGGAAGCACAAGCAGGATCCCTCACCTCCCGACTGACAGCTGCCATCTCCCCTTCAGCCATGCGTGTCTGTCTGACAACGTCCTGCAAAGTTCCTCCATCCATGTATTCCATCACCAGCCAGAGATCTTCATCAACAAGGAAGCTGGAAGAGGCAAACAATGGCATGGAGATGAACGTGCACTGCTCAATTCCCCAATGGAAAAGCCTTGAGTGAAGTTTTGTTTCCAGGTCACTTGTAAATGAGGACAGAATCAGATGCAGAGACATTCCTGCTGGGCTGCACAGTCCTTGGAATCTGCACAGTCTAAAGGAGAAGGAGACACCTGTGAGAAAGGAGATGCCTTCGATGGCAAGCAAGTGAAAAATGCAGTTTAGCAACAGCCCGGATCCATGTGGAACCACAACACATGGCCCCAGCTGGTTCAGCATCTGAACTCATCAGTTCCACCATTCCCTCCAGAACAAGGCAACACAACTTCCAGGGTTATCCAGGGGAGGAGGCCGTGCAGCACTTAGGGCAAAAGTGGTCAAGTGTTTGGAAAACCTTGCAGAAAGTCCCTTCAGAAACAGGCAAGGCCATTGAAAAATGGGCAAATGAGGCATTTCTGGAAACAAGAACCTGGTCTTCCTGGCATCTGCAGCAAAGGAAAAGAGTTGGGAAGGAGAAGCCAAGGGAAATCATTTCTGCCAGGGTTTATCAGCACTTGTCGTAAGACCCAGAAAATGGGGTCAGCTTGAAGGAAAAACCAAACCAAAGCAACAAAAGCACATGGAGGGAGTGAACTGACAGGCTGTTGTTTTGGGAAGCTACGGCCGGGTCAGGCTTTTTCAAAACAGGCTACGGACTACGGATGCCCGGAAAGATTAACGCAGGGCCCGTGCACGGGGTAAGAGCTGAAGCACTCACCTGTCCAAAGAGCTGACAATGTTGGGGTTCTTCTTGTCCTTCAGGAGCAGGATCTCATTCACAGCTCGTTCCCTGTTCTGCCCTCTGAGACTCATTTTCTTTATGGCCACCTGAAAGGACATTGCAGACCTTGAACTGCAGGAGTCTGTGGCAGGAGGCCACAGCAAACACGGAGCGAGTCTTTGTGGAGCGACGGAGCCGGGCTGTGCCAAACTGCCTTGGGATGGGACACCAGGGCTCAGCAAGTGACATTCCCACAGCCCATTTCTCTGCTCGCTGCGGGGCCGCTTACAGGACACACGGCCAGGGACATTTGGCCTTGTAAGCTCTGCAGAAATGGTCCCTCAGCTCTCAGCCTCAAAGCTCTCACAACATTCTCTGCACCTGCAGTCTTCTCAAACAGCCTTAGTTTACCACCACTCTCATTATTATTCAAACACATTTTGCAAGCAGGAAATAATTCTGGTTCTGTGAAAACAGAGCAAAACAGCTGAGAACCCTTTAGCAACTCTGTGGGATTTGGTCATGATTTCAAATGCAACTGCTCTGTTTGGGATTGCACAACAGAGCAAACACGCACATCCATTGCTCAGATGATCCCTGTCACGGGCTGTCACTGACACCAGACCCAAACACAACTGCAGGGTTTAGGAGAGAGCTTTGCTCTGCACATCCATCTTCTCATTCCTCTCCTCTCTCTCTGGGAACAGCTGCAGTAGGACTAAAACCCCAAACTGATCCCAGGCAGGATCTCTCCTTAATTAGGTCTTGAGGTATCCTTTGAAGATGAAACGCAGGATGGAAAAACTGCTAAATAGTGTTCCTGTCCGAGGCTGGGGTGAAGATAAATCAGGCCTCAGTCTCCACCAGCTGATGCATTCACACTTTCAGATATGAAGACCACGCCAGCGTGTCCTGCTCTGACAGACACCGCTGCCCTCCCTGCATTCCTTTGGGCCCTTCAGAAGGACCAAGTCTGTCCCAGCTGTGCTCTGCAGGCTGACACTGCTGTGCCTTCAGAGGAACAGCCTGTGCAGGAAAGCTCTGCTGGCCCCCCAAAGCTGCAGCCACAGCTCCCAGCAGAGGGGAGAGCCCTCGAGAGCTGCCAGACGTGCTGGGCGTGGTGACACCGACCTCTCCTCCAGTGGCCCTGTCGAGTCCTTTGTAAACGGTTCCGAAAGCCCTGGAGACAGAACAGCAGAGAAGAAAGAAACAGCGCTTTAGGCCCTGGGAGTGAAAGCCAGCCCAGACAGGAGATCTCTGCTGCCTGCAGCGTTTACAAAACACCTGGGTGCATCGACCCTTCAAACAGCAGCGCAGCAGCCACCAGCCCTGTGCCATGCAAGGTGTGCGAGAGAAAACTGAGGCCCAACACGAAGGAAAAGGCCTGGAGCAAATCCCAAATGTCCCCGCTCAATTACTTTAGTTCAAAACCTAGGGTGGGGAGCGGGTGTCTAAGGAACTGGAAAAGAATGTATTTCATCCTTTTCCATTTCCTGCCTACGAGCTGCAGGATCCACAAGGGCCCTGCCATCAGGCGGGTGATGCATTTTCCCCTCGAGTGCAGCAGCTCTGTGTCTGTTACTGAATGTGTGGGGTTTGCTACCTGTGCTGAAAAGAGCACCTATTAGTTCATCTCTGGTTTCTGTTTCTAAACCGTTATGTCAATAATCCTGACCGGTGGATATTTTTGGAGGCAAAATATTTGAAAAGAATCTTCTTGAGAACTGTTTTCTGACAGTCACCAGATGGTGAGTTGCTCTTTCAGGCAATCAAATTCCAGGGACAGAAAATCTTCCAGGTCCTGCTCCTTGCTGCAGGCAGGACACTGCCAGCCTCAGGGGCCTTTGACAGTGCCTTCTCAGCACAGTTACCAATTCTGATCAGGACTGAGAGACAGCAGGATCGTACCCCAGTGTCTGAAGATGTTTGGAGCTTGCCTGGCTTCTCACTTGATCCTGCACCAGCAAATACCTGGCCCCTGCTTGTGCAGAAGGAACTGCCGTGCACTTACCCTCGGCCAACCTGCTCCAGTTCCAGGTATTTCTCGGCAGGCTCCCCCACGCTCACGGTGCTCCCTGAAAGAAACCACATGGAAGACGCTCCCTCCCAGGCGGAGACCCCGCCTTGCAGCAGAGCCAAAATGCAGCCCCCCTCTCTGGGGCCAGGAGCCCCTTGGTCTCAGCTGGGGAAGGACAATAAATGACTCTGTGACATTCAGCTGCAGAGCAACCCTGGGTGCAGCTGATGCTGAGACACACACACAGCACCCTGCTCTGGCACACGGGAACAGAGCAGACGTACTCAGCTGCATCAGGCACCACTCCCCTCTCCCCTCTGGCTGCAGGGCTGTGCTGCTGTCAGAGTGTTCAGCCCAGGATCCCGCAGCAGAGGGAGGTTCAGTGTCCTCTTCCCAAGCAGAGGGAGGTTCTCCGTCCTCTTCCCAAAACTCTGCAGGTTCTCTGTCTTCTTTCCAAGCCATGGGACATTTGCCATCCTCTTCCCATGCTGGGAGAATTGCACTCTCCTCTTCCCAAGTCACAGGACGTCCTCTGTCCTCGTCCCATGCTGGGAGATGTCCTCTGTCCTCATCCCACGCCGCTGGAGCCTTGCTGTCCTCCTCCCACACTGGGAGATGTCGACCATCCTCGCCCCACACCACAGGAGCTTCACCGCTGTATTCCCAAACTGCGGGATGTTCGCCCTCATCTCTCAGGACAGAGGGAAGTTCACTGTCATCTCCCGGGACAGAGCGAAGTTCACTGCTGTCTTCCTCCTTTTGGCCTCCTCTTTGGAAGCAGAGGGAGCCAGAGGAGGAGCTGATGCTGCTTTTGTGCCCTGTGGACAGACGGTAGCGTGAGGGACGGGAAGTTCTGTCTCAGTTATCGCCTTATTTATCCTCAGCTACACATCCAGCTGCACTAAGCAGAAATGGGATTTGGAGCTGTTCAAACTAGGAATGGGCTAAAGTCGACATTGCCACTTATTGCTGGGCATTTGATATTGCACCATGGCTAAAGCCAGCAAGCAATCTTCTGCCTGCAGAACCAGATCTGCAGCTCTTCAAAAGCTCTTCAGCAGAAAAGGAGAAAACTGCCAGGGATCCCTTTGCTGCTGCTGCTGCAAAGACACTGACAGGAACTTTCCTTCAGCCTCCCAGGCTGGCACTCGACTGCCACACGCCAAGCTCACAACTCGCTGCACAATTGCAAACACCAAAGGTTCCTTTCCCACTCACCGAAGGAGGAGCTGCTCGGGATCCACGCGTGAGGTGCCCTGCAACGGGAGAGGGAACGTGAGCCAGATGCTGTTAGGAAAACCTGCCTGTGGTGGGAACTCCCACGGAGCAAGGCAACCGTGAGAGAGAGCATTTTGCTTTCACAGCATCCTTCCAGGAGCCACAGTCCCTTCGCACAGCAAGCAAGAGAACAGCACAAAATCCTGGGCTGTGTCAGTTCTTGGCTGGACCAGCAAATGGAGGGAGTTCCAGGCTCTGCTGCCACAGACTCTGCGCTTGAGGGAACAGGACCCCCCCGGCTCCATTGCAAATGCTGTGCACGCCCCGCTGGCTGCAGACACCCCCTTTTTCAGCTGCAGCTGCTGGCAGGAGCTCTCCCAAACCAGAGGTGTCTTAATGGCAATTTGGTTACAAAGGCAGCTCAGTTCCAGTGCAAGAACAGAAAGCACACAGCAAGCCCAAAGCCACAGATGCTGCACCCAGGGAAAACCTCGACTTACGTGCCAAGTGGGTTAAAAAATACCCCGAATAAGCCACAGAGTACAGAGTGCAAACTGCAGCAACCACTTGCTGGATCATTCTGGCTGTGCTGCACACGTCTGCAGACTGTACCCTGCAAGCACAGAAGGACACCCGTCAGGGGGTGGGCTGCTGCTGTGATGTCACAGGAACGCTGCCGTGTCCTCGCCGTGTTCCCGTTGCTGTGGGGCACAGAGGCCTCAGTGTCCAGAGCGGCTCTGGCACCTGCTGGTTGCCGGAGGATCCTCCTGCCCGAGGCATTCTCAGCAGCCAGCCCACCCCCTGACGGGTGTCCTTCTGTGCTTGCAGGGTACAGTCTGCAGACGTGTGCAGCACAGCCAGAATGATCCAGCAAGTGGTTGCTGCAGTTTGCACTCTGTACTCTGTGGCTTATTCGGGGTATTTTTTAACCCACTTGGCACGTAAGTCGAGGTTTTCCCTGGGTGCAGCATCTGTGGCTTTGGGCTTGCTGTGTGCTTTCTGTTCTTGCACTGGAACTGAGCTGCCTTTGTAACCAAATTGCCATTAAGACACCTCTGGTTTGGGAGAGCTCCTGCCAGCAGCTGCAGCTGAAAAAGGGGGTGTCTGCAGCCAGCGGGGCGTGCACAGCATTTGCAATGGAGCCGGGGGGTTCTGTTCCCTCAAGCGCAGAGTCTGTGGCAGCAGAGCCTGGAACTCCCTCCGTTTGCTGGTCCAGCCAAGAACTGACACAGCCCAGGATTTTGTGCTGTTCTCTTGCTTGCTGTGCGAAGGGACTGTGGCTCCTGGAAGGATGTTGTGAAAGCAAAATGCTCTCTCGGGGTTGCCTTGCTCCGTGGGAGTTCCCACCACAGGCAGGTTTTTCCTAACAGCATCTGGCTCACGTTCCCTCTCCCGTTGCAGGGCACCTCACGCGTGGATCCCGAGCAGCTCCTCCTTCGGTGAGTGGGAAAGGAACCTTTGGTGTTTGCAATTGTGCAGCGAGTTGTGAGCTTGGCGTGTGGCAGTCGAGTGCCAGCCTGGGAGGCTGAAGGAAAGTTCCTGTCAGTGTCTTTGCAGCAGCAGCAGCAAAGGGATCCCTGGCAGTTTTCTCCTTTTCTGCTGAAGAGCTTTTGAAGAGCTGCAGATCTGGTTTTGCAGGCAGAAGATTGCTTGCTGGCTTTAGCCATGGTGCAATATCAAATGCCCAGCAATAAGTGGCAATGTCGACTTTAGCCCATTCCTAGTTTGAACAGCTCCGAATCCCATTTCTGCTTAGTGCAGCTGGATGTGTAGCTGAGGATAAATAAGGCGATAACTGAGACAGAACTTCCCGTCCCTCACGCTACCGTCTGTCCACAGGGCACAAAAGCAGCATCAGCTCCTCCTCTGGCTCCCTCTGCTTCCAAAGAGGAGGCCAAAAAGGAGGAAGACAGCAGTGAACTTCCCTCTGTCCTGAGAGATGAGGGCGAACATCCCGCAGTTTGGGAATACAGCGGTGAAGCTCCTGTGGTGTGGGGCGAGGATGGTCGACATCTCCCAGTGTGGGAGGAGGACAGCAAGGCTCCAGCGGCGTGGGATGAGGACAGAGGACATCTCCCAGCATGGGACGAGGACAGAGGACGTCCTGTGACTTGGGAAGAGGAGAGTGCAATTCTCCCAGCATGGGAAGAGGATGGCAAATGTCCCATGGCTTGGAAAGAAGACAGGGAACCTGCAGAGTTTTGGGAAGAGGACGGAGAACCTCCCTCTGCTTGGGAAGAGGACACTGAACCTCCCTCTGCTGCGGGATCCTGGGCTGAACACTCTGACAGCAGCACAGCCCTGCAGCCAGAGGGGAGAGGGGAGTGGTGCCTGATGCAGCTGAGTACGTCTGCTCTGTTCCCGTGTGCCAGAGCAGGGTGCTGTGTGTGTGTCTCAGCATCAGCTGCACCCAGGGTTGCTCTGCAGCTGAATGTCACAGAGTCATTTATTGTCCTTCCCCAGCTGAGACCAAGGGGCTCCTGGCCCCAGAGAGGGGGGCTGCATTTTGGCTCTGCTGCAAGGCGGGGTCTCCACCTGGGAGGGAGCGTCTTCCATGTGGTTTCTTTCAGGGAGCACCGTGAGCGTGGGGGAGCCTGCCGAGAAATACCTGGAACTGGAGCAGGTTGGCCGAGGGTAAGTGCACGGCAGTTCCTTCTGCACAAGCAGGGGCCAGGTATTTGCTGGTGCAGGATCAAGTGAGAAGCCAGGCAAGCTCCAAACATCTTCAGACACTGGGGTACGATCCTGCTGTCTCTCAGGCCTGATCAGAATTGGTAACTGTGGTCAGAAGGCACCGTCAAAGGCCCCTGAGGCTGGCAGTGTCCTGCCTGCAGCAAGGAGCAGGACCTGGAAGATCTTCTGTCCCTGGAATTTGATTGCCTGAAAGAGCAACTCACCATCTGGTGACTGTCAGAAAACAGTTCTCAAGAAGATTCTTTTCAAATATTTTGCCTCCAAAAATATCCACCGGTCAGGATTATCAACATAACGGTTTAGAAACAGAAACCAGAGATGAACTAATAGGTGCTCTTTTCAGCACAGGTAGCAAACCCCACACATTCAGTAACAGACACAGAGCTGCTGCACTCGAGGGGAAAATGCATCACCCGCCTGATGGCAGGGCCCTTGTGGATCCTGCAGCTCGTAGGCAGGAAATGGAAAAGGATGAAATACATTCTTTTCCAGTTCCTTAGACACCCGCTCCCCACCCTAGGTTTTGAACTAAAGTAATTGAGCGGGGACATTTGGGATTTGCTCCAGCCCTTTTCCTTCGTGTTGGGCCTCAGTTTTCTCTCGCACACCTTGCATGGCACAGGGCTGGTGGCTGCTGCGCTGCTGTTTGAAGGGTCGATGCACCCAGGTGTTTTGTAAACGCTGCAGGCAGCAGAGATCTCCTGTCTGGGCTGGCTTTCACTCCCAGGGCCTAAAGCGCTGTTTCTTTCTTCTCTGCTGTTCTGTCTCCAGGGCTTTCGGAACCGTTTACAAAGGACTCGACAGGGCCACTGGAGGAGAGGTCGGTGTCACCACGCCCAGCACGTCTGGCAGCTCTCGAGGGCTCTCCCCTCTGCTGGGAGCTGTGGCTGCAGCTTTGGGGGGCCAGCAGAGCTTTCCTGCACAGGCTGTTCCTCTGAAGGCACAGCAGTGTCAGCCTGCAGAGCACAGCTGGGACAGACTTGGTCCTTCTGAAGGGCCCAAAGGAATGCAGGGAGGGCAGCGGTGTCTGTCAGAGCAGGACACGCTGGCGTGGTCTTCATATCTGAAAGTGTGAATGCATCAGCTGGTGGAGACTGAGGCCTGATTTATCTTCACCCCAGCCTCGGACAGGAACACTATTTAGCAGTTTTTCCATCCTGCGTTTCATCTTCAAAGGATACCTCAAGACCTAATTAAGGAGAGATCCTGCCTGGGATCAGTTTGGGGTTTTAGTCCTACTGCAGCTGTTCCCAGAGAGAGAGGGAGAGGAATGAGAAGATGGATGTGCAGAGCAAAGCTCTCTCCTAAACCCTGCAGTTGTGTTTGGGTCTGGTGTCAGTGACAGCCCGTGACAGGGATCATCTGAGCAATGGATGTGCGTGTTTGCTCTGTTGTGCAATCCCAAACAGAGCAGTTGCATTTGAAATCATGACCAAATCCCACAGAGTTGCTAAAGGGTTCTCAGCTGTTTTGCTCTGTTTTCACAGAACCAGAATTATTTCCTGCTTGCAAAATGTGTTTGAATAATAATGAGAGTGGTGGTAAACTAAGGCTGTTTGAGAAGACTGCAGGTGCAGAGAATGTTGTGAGAGCTTTGAGGCTGAGAGCTGAGGGACCATTTCTGCAGAGCTTACAAGGCCAAATGTCCCTGGCCGTGTGTCCTGTAAGCGGCCCCGCAGCGAGCAGAGAAATGGGCTGTGGGAATGTCACTTGCTGAGCCCTGGTGTCCCATCCCAAGGCAGTTTGGCACAGCCCGGCTCCGTCGCTCCACAAAGACTCGCTCCGTGTTTGCTGTGGCCTCCTGCCACAGACTCCTGCAGTTCAAGGTCTGCAATGTCCTTTCAGGTGGCCATAAAGAAAATGAGTCTCAGAGGGCAGAACAGGGAACGAGCTGTGAATGAGATCCTGCTCCTGAAGGACAAGAAGAACCCCAACATTGTCAGCTCTTTGGACAGGTGAGTGCTTCAGCTCTTATCCCGTGCACGGGCCCTGCGTTAATCTTTCCGGGCATCCGTAGTCCGTAGCCTGTTTTGAAAAAGCCTGACCCGGCCGTAGCTTCCCAAAACAACAGCCTGTCAGTTCACTCCCTCCATGTGCTTTTGTTGCTTTGGTTTGGTTTTTCCTTCAAGCTGACCCCATTTTCTGGGTCTTACGACAAGTGCTGATAAACCCTGGCAGAAATGATTTCCCTTGGCTTCTCCTTCCCAACTCTTTTCCTTTGCTGCAGATGCCAGGAAGACCAGGTTCTTGTTTCCAGAAATGCCTCATTTGCCCATTTTTCAATGGCCTTGCCTGTTTCTGAAGGGACTTTCTGCAAGGTTTTCCAAACACTTGACCACTTTTGCCCTAAGTGCTGCACGGCCTCCTCCCCTGGATAACCCTGGAAGTTGTGTTGCCTTGTTCTGGAGGGAATGGTGGAACTGATGAGTTCAGATGCTGAACCAGCTGGGGGCAAGTGTTGTGGTTCCACATGGATGCGGGCTGTTGCTAAACTGCATTTTTCACTTGCTTGCCATCGAAGGCATCTCCTTTCTCACAGGTGTCTCCTTCTCCTTTAGACTGTGCAGATTCCAAGGACTGTGCAGCCCAGCAGGAATGTCTCTGCATCTGATTCTGTCCTCATTTACAAGTGACCTGGAAACAAAACTTCACTCAAGGCTTTTCCATTGGGGAATTGAGCAGTGCACGTTCATCTCCATGCCATTGTTTGCCTCTTCCAGCTTCCTTGTTGATGAAGATCTCTGGCTGGTGATGGAATACATGGATGGAGGAACTTTGCAGGACGTTGTCAGACAGACACGCATGGCTGAAGGGGAGATGGCAGCTGTCAGTCGGGAGGTGAGGGATCCTGCTTGTGCTTCCCATGGCTTGGACACGATGCTCCTTCCAAGCAGGGCCTGAGAACAGGAGTGGCTCCATGCTCAGAGCTTTGTTTCTGTGTTGTTTTTATGAGCTGGAGAAGAAAGAGCCTCTGAAGTGAACGGCCTGCCAGTGTCACTGCACTTCTACTCTGTTCTTGTCCTCTTTCCTGCTGCTGTTGTGGGACTCTCTGTCTTATTTGGATTTGATTTGCTGTTCTCAGCTGTGCCTTGAACCATTTGCCCGGAGCTTGTCTGCACTGCACTCCTGGCCTGTCACAGCAAAGCTGCTGCTGGCAGAATTCTAAACTGTCCTTTCTTGTGTGATATATTCCGGCCATTGATTTCTACCCTCGTGTTTCTTGTTCTCTCTCAGTGTCTGCAGGGCCTGGATTTCCTCCATTCGAACCGGGTGATCCACAGAGATCTGAAGAGCTCCAACATCCTTCTGGGAACGGACGGCTCTGTCAAGCTGGGTGGGTGTTCCTGGTCAGGCACGGCGCTCCCGGGCTGCGGGTGTGGGGCTGCTTCCCAGTGACGGCCAGAGCCCCACAAGTGCTGCTGGGGGCAGTGCCCGGCCCCTGCTGCCAGCTGAGAGCGGCTGCCCCGTGCAGAGAGCTCAGGAGAGGAGCAGGGTGTCAGCAGTGGCTTTGCTCTGGCTGTGGCCCTTCCAGAGGGGCGGGAGTTGGAATCTGAAGCTTCAAGGGAATCACCAAAAGCCACTGCATGAAAGCTGAGGGTTCCTTTAAGGGTCCACTTCCATCTTTCCTTGGCTACAGCCCGGAGGACTTTTGCAGCTGGATTCAGCACTGCATTCTCAGACTGAGAGTGGGCAATCTTTGTGCTTGGTTTCCTCATTCCAGCTGCCTTTGACAGTGTTTGTTTCTGTCCTCAGCTGATTTTGGCCTCTGCGCTCAGCTCAGCCCTGAGCAGGAGCGGCGGAGCTCCATGGTGGGCACTGCTCACTGGATGGCCCCAGAAGTTGTGACCAGTTCTCCTTATGGCCCCAAGGTGGACATCTGGTCCTTGGGCATTGTGACCATCGAGATGGTGGAAGGAGAACCTCCTTACTTCGGGCAAACGGGGGCCATGGTAAGAGGCAAATTTCCCAGAGTTTGCAGAGGCCTGTGAGCACAGAGTGACCCTGCACTGGGAGGAGCAGCTGGAGGTCTCTGCTCCTCGGGAAGGGAATTCCCAGAGGACTCCAGCCTGGACACAGACAAATATTCTGCAGTCTCCAGAATTTGCTTTGGGTTTTAAGTTGTTGCAGCTCTTCTGTCTGTGAGGATGGCCTGAAAACATGAAGCCAGAGCATCAGCTCTAATGTTATCTTGCAAAAAACCCCAAACCAACCCCAAAAGCCACACCCAAACCCAACAAGTTTTCTGAAGGAGTTTCTAAAAGAGGTTCTGGGAGATGAACTCCCCCTGACTCTTCTCACTGGGAAACTTGTCTAAAACATGAAGATGATTGTTTAACATCCCCACAGTCGAACATATTTCTTTCCTTGCCCAAGCTACTTTCTCCATGTCACCAAGCCTGAGCTTTCAGCAACCCAAACCTCGGGTTCCTTGCCTGGCAGTTTCTGGGATGGGACATCATGAATGCATTCACTTGAGTGTCAGTGGCACTGCAGGGATGCATCTGATGTAAGAATCCTTTGAAATAACACAGGCAGACCACAGTGACTCTTGCAAATGGCCTGTAGAGCTGGTGTCCGTATTTGGAGAAGCAAAATGGGCTATTTCTGATGGAGGTTCCTACTGACAAAGTCAGCCAATGAAATTGGCTCTCAAGGCAACATCATTTGGATGTTGGAATGGCTGTGGCTGCATCAGGGTTTGGCTTTTTTGGCTGGAATAGAAAAATGAGCTCTGAACAGCAACTCTGCCAGGGAGGAAACTGCCCCTGGAGACTGGGGCTGAGAAGCCGGGGTCGATGTGAGCACTCGTGGGTGAAGGAAGCTGGCAGAGCGCTGTGTTTGCTTCTCCTGCAGGCTCGCTGTCTGATCCGGCAGAACGGGACCCCGCAGCTGCAGGAGCCCAGGCGCCTGTCGGCTCTGCTGCGGGACTTCCTCGAGTGCAGCCTGGAGCCGGACGAGGAGCGGCGCTGGTCTGCCCAGGAGCTGCTGCAGGTGAATGCGGAGCGGCTGCAGGGGAAACAGCAGCGCGAGGGAGGGGTTTTCTTGTGGGGCCCCCCTCCGATAATCTCCAGTCTCGCTGCTTTTCACATGCAAAGGCAGCAGAATCCTCGCCTGGTTTGGCTTGGCAGGGTCCTTTCGAGGTCACCTGGAGCAGGTGCCCCGCAAGGAGCAGGGACATCTTCAAGCAGATCAGGTGGCTCAGAGCCCTGCCTGACCTGAGCTTGGATGTTTCCAGGGAGGAGGCACCTCCCACATCTCTGGGCACTCTCTGTCAGTGTTTCCCCACTCTCCCCCTGAAAAAATTCTTCCTCAGATCTAAGCTGAGCCTGCTTCCCTCTCTTGACTTTCAAACCATTCCCCTTTGTCCTGTTGCAACAGAGCCTGTGAGGAACTTGACTTTGGAAAGTAACAGTTCATTTCTTTCTTTTTTATCCTTTGGGCAGCACCCATTTTTATCATCAGCCAAGCCTCTCTCCAGCCTGACCCCTCTCATCACCGCAGCAAAGCAATTGAGGGAGCAGCGGAGGATGTGAAGCACTTGGGAACAGCTTTTCGTTATAGTAGTTAGGACAAATGGTTAGTTATGGTAGTTAGCACTGCTAGTTAGTTATGATAGTTAGGACAGCCTGTTAGTCATAGCAGTTTTCTGAATAAAAACTCTGTTAAACCTCAAGTCCCTTGACGTGTCCCTTCCTTGTCCCCCTGTGACTCAGCTGCCCGGAGCAATGCGAGGGGAGAGCGGGCCCAGCCTTGCCAGAGCTGAGCCCCGGCAGAGCCCCGGCAGAGCCCAGAGCAGCCTCAGCATCTGCAGAGTCAGCCTGGAAGGAGGCGCCTGGAGCCTCCTCGACTGCAGCCGACTCTTGGTTACAAACCGTGTGCGGTGGAAAATGCCACTGGTTCTGCAAGAGGGCAGAGGGGGCCCGGGGAAGGCCCAAGTGCTCCATGCGAGGGAAAAACCCGCCCAGTGCTGGAGAAAAACCACGCCTTTTTCCCGTCCCACATCGGCCAAAACATTGAATCCTAAACCAAGTCAAAGAGGGGCAGGGCAGGAGCCCAGGCCCTTCCGCCCCTGCAAACCAAAGCGTCCCTCGCACGGCTCTGAGCCCCGGCGCTGGTGGCCCCGCGGCTGTTGGCTTCTGTCGGGCTCGCTGCCGCCAGCCCAGGCCCAGCCCGGGACAGGGCGGGCGCTGGAGGCTGCGGGCGGGGAGATGCGATCCCGGGACACGCATTTGGTGGCACCTGCGAGCGTGAGCAGGGGAGGGGCTCCGGCAGTGACGGGGGAAAGGAACAAGGTGAATGTGACTTAACAAACAAACCTTGTGAATCTGCTTTAGACAGGGCCAGGGAGCTGTAGATAGGAAGTAACGAAAGAAACGATCACTTCTAGAAAATGTTACTGATTGACATGGACTGCTGCTCAGCCAAGGCCGTGTTAAATTCCTGAACTTAGAGAAGAACAAAGACTCAGGAAAACTATTAATATTGTTTAGTTTTACTTAAAAAAAAAAAAAAAAGCGTATGCGTATATATGGGAGGGGGAAAATGCAGTGGGCGGATGGGGAAGTCTGAACCTTCCAAGGAACAGTCCCGGGGACGGGGCAGCCACCTCTGTGCTACCGACAGGAACCGGGACGAGGCAGCGCTGCTCCGGCACCGGCTCCTGCCGAGGCAGCAGCGGGAAGGAGAGCGCGGGCAGCCGCTCCCGCAGCGCCCTCAGGCCAGGGGCAACACGGCGCGGACACGGCAGAACCAACCCGCCAGAGCCCCCTGCCGCCCCCTCGGCCCGCAGCGAGCCCCGAGCCCCGGCACAACCGAGCGCGGCTCCCACCTGCGCTGGGGCCGCCTCCGAGCTCCGCCGCCGCCACAGCCATGGTTCCCAGTCACCCCCAGTATGATCCCGGTCACTCCCAGCATCATTCCCGGTCATTTACAGTCACTCCCACTATGTTTCCAGTATCATCCTAGTCACTCCCAAGAAGATCCCAGTTGCCCCCAGCGTGGTCCCAGTGGCTCCCAGTCACCCGCAGTATGGTTCATTTCACTCTCAGTCCCTCTCAGTAAGAGTCCAGTGTGGCCCCAGTCACTCCAGTATGAACCCAGTCACTCCCAGTAAGAACCCAGTCACTCCTTACATGATTGCATTTGCCCCCACTGTGGTCCCAGTTGCCCCCAGTATGATCCCAGTAACTTCCAGACACTCCCAGTATGGGTCCACTTTGATCACAGTCACCCCCAATATGATCACAGTCACTCCCAGTACTGTTACAGTCAGTGCAGGTATGACCCTGTCAGGCCCAGTATGATCCCGATATGACCCCAGCATGGGCTCAGCTGCTCCCGGTATGATCCCAGTTACTCCGTGCATTGTTCCACTTTCTCCCATTCACCCCTGCTACAGATCTGGTCACTCCCAGTATGATTCCAGTCAGTCCCAGGACGATCCAAACCACTCCCAGTCTCTCCCAGTACATCTCGGTTGTCCCCAGCATGCTCCCAGTTGTCCCCAGCATGCTCCCAGTTGTCCTCAGCATGCTCCCAGTTGCTCCCAGTAGCCCTCAGTGTGGTCCCAGTATATCCCAGTATGATCCCCGATGCCCCAGTTCTGCTCCCGGTGGGTTCTGGTCCCGCTCCTGGTGTATCCCGGTGTCCCAGTCTGTCCCAGCCCATCCCAGCCTGTCCCTCTCTGTCCCGGTCCCTTCCCAGCAGCCGCCACCGTTTCCCAGATCCTGCCCCCCCCCGCCCCATTCCTGGGCACTGGGACCCCCCTGCATCTCCTTCCCCAGCTCCGGGACCCCCCTGCACCCCCTTATCCTGCACCAACACCCCCCTGCACCCCCTTTCCGGGTGTCCACCTCTCCCAGCCCCTGGATCCCCCTTTTCCTTGACCCCGGGGACCTCCAGACCCCCATTCCCGGCCATCGCGGGGCACCTCAGCCCCAGGCCTCCCTTTGCTGGGAAACCCGAACTGGGCACGGGGCTCTGCAGCCGCTCTGGGATTTGTGATCACCCAAAGGAAAGGGAGCGAAGAGGAGAGAGAGAGAGAGAGAGAGAGAGAGAAGGAGATTGGGAATCAGGGATCGGGGTCACAGCGCCCAGTCCTGCTCCCTCGGGGGTGGGGCCCCGCACCCGCAGGAAAAATTGGATCCGCTGCTCCCGGAGCTTGCCCTGCTTTGGGCCGAACCCAGCGGGTTCCAGGCAGAGTTTGAGCGCAGGGCCCGGGAGTTCAGCACAGCCCGGCCCGGGGGTCCCGCAGAGCGTGGCTGGGGAGGGTCCTGGGGGGGTCCAGAAGGGTCCAGGGGGGTCCCAGGAGGGGATCCAGGTGAATTCCCTGCTTCCAATGAGGGATCTGTATTTTAAGAGAGGTAGTTGATGGTGCTGTAAAGGAGCAAACTGCAGAATAAGTCACAGAGAAGTCATTTAAGCAGGGAGTACCCATGGTTAATTCCTAAAAGTAAAAGAAGTCAGTATTTATTCTGAGGGAAAATGATTTCTAATGGCATTTAGAGGGTCAACAAATACAAAGATAATAATAAGGATAAATAGAAAGAAATAAATACAAAGAAATACAAAGAAAATACAAAGAGGTGAAACAGGACTGGAGCTCGCTGGACTGATCCTGGGCAGAGCCCAGGCAGAGCCTGCATGAATTTGGCTGCCTGAATGCAGCTCTTGCCCGGGCCCCAGGGGTGGCCCCCTCTGGGTGTCTCTTGCAGCACCACAGGGATGCTCCTGCCCCTTTCCTGGTGCCCCAGGGTCCTGCAAGCGCCTTCTGGGGCCACCCAGACACATCCCTGGACCTCTGGGGGCTCCCCAGCACAGCGCAGACAGGGATCAAATCAAAGCTTCCTTGGAAGATGGAGGCAGGAGAATATTGCCCACGATCTTCTTTCCAGCTGCCCTCCATACTCCTGCAAATCCTGCTGGGACACTCAGGCTCCCCATTCCGGGGCTCTGGAGCTCCCATGCAAACCCATCCATCACTGTGTCCCCTCTCGCATGGATATCAAGAAAATGACACAGCAATGGCCAGAAATCCTGAACTTGACTAACTTGACTACTCTAAAAATCTACAGCTAGGGGGTGACTGGAAGACTACGGGGTGAGAACCTTACGCCTACAAAAAGGGTCAACAGTTTGGACCTGGAACACTCAGGGAAACTTCAGCTGCTGGGGGAAAAGGTGCCCTTCCTCCTCTCTCCCTTGGCTTTGTACATCTGAGCTGAAGTCATTTGGTTGGAATATCCCCTTGGCTAATTTGGGTCAGCTGGCCTGGCTGTGTCCCCTGCCAGGATCCTGCCCACTGCCGTCCCCTCGGATGGGGGAAGGAATGGCAGAGGGACAGCGCTGCTGGGCAGGAGCCAAAACACTGCTCTGGTATCAACACCCGTCCAGCCACCAATGCAAAGCACAGCCCTGGAATGCCCGTGAACTTTCCCTCAGCCAGAGCCAACCCACGGGACTTGAGCTGCCAGCAGCCCAGGTCACCCTCTGCCAGCCCAGCTCCTTGGACCTTGTGTCCCCTGGAGCAGAGGAAAGTGCTGAACGAGGAGCCTGCCAGCGCCGGGCAGAGGCAGCCCCGTGGGAGGGCAGAGCGGGCCATGAGCAGGGAGAAATGCAGCCCCTGCGGGCAGCGCTGCTCCCCGGCCGCTCGGGGTGGGCAGCGGCAGCGGCGGGGCCGTGCCCGGCGCGGTGCCCTCGTCCCCAGGGCTGTTGCTGTTTTCTTGTCCGGGTCCAGGTGCAAATGGGAGACTGTCGCTAGGAGGATTGAAATAAAAGAATGAAAACCCTCTTTTTGCTGAGTTTGGATGCCAGTCCAATAGAGCAGCTCAGCTCTCAGCTGTCTGCCTCCTCTGTGCCAAGCCAGCACTTTCAGCCTGGAGCAAAGGCCCTCTCTGCAAAGAAACTGCAGGCTGCTTTCTTTCTCCTGCTGTTCATTGGCACAGCTAGAAAAGCAACCTGGTTTGGACGCTGAGTCTGTCCAAACAGGGGGACTTTGCCATGGGAAGCCAAGACACGGAGTCTTGAGTCCTGCACAGCGTCATAGCAATGGCCTTTGTTGCTGCCGTGTATTGTCAGTGCTGAGGGTGAAATCCTACGGGAGCACATGCCCTGTCTCTAGAAGCCAGAGCCGAGCAAAGCTCTGTGCTCTACAATCTTCCATCGGCAGGTTTCGGGTGTCTCCAGCATTGCTTTCAAAGCAAACCAGGGAGAAGGCAAACTGTGCGTAGCCAATGCTACCGTAGAGTGTCTCAAACTTGCTGAGTCCTAGGTCTTCGAGGTGAGATCAGTTTGGAATGCCTGTGCTGTGGAACTCGTGCAAGACGGAAAAGGGGAGCATGGAAGGAAAGGAATGAATAGTAGCCGTGAACATCTTGGCTTGTTTCTTTCCATTTTCATTTCACTTCTGGGAAGCTGTTTTGCTTTTGCAAGAATCTTCTCCACAGTGATGTTTGCTCTTTTCAAGAGCCTTTCCTAGAGACCTTTGTAGGAGATAAGAATAAGAATCTTTTTTACCTTTGTTAAAGATGTTGCAATTGTTAAATTCTGTTCACAGAAAGGCACTCTGGGAAGGGCTCAGCTGCAGATGGGGCAGTCGGTTGAGTGTTGGCTGACAGTGAGACAGGGACTGGTTGGGGAGATGCGAGGCCCATGTGAACAGAAAGCTGATTGGATGCAGGGAGGCGTGAGCACCGACCCTGCAGCTGCAGCACCCAATGAGTGCTTTTCTCGGATAGGTTTCAGTTCAGTTCTGTTAAGGTTCAGTTAAGTTCTGTTGAGTTTAGAGTACAAAAAGACTTGGTTTGCTACAATAAATCAATCTTCTCTGGAGGTATAAGGAGGTCCGTGTGCTTTGTTGCCCATTGCTACAGAACTGGCTCAAGCTCCTGTCACAGGATGTGCCACCACCTGCAGCTTCTCTTGGCCTTGCACACCGTGCGTGCAGCACGACTGTTGCAGCAAAGCAGGACCAAGGATTTGAGAGCTTGACAACTTGTCCTTTCTTCTCCTGGTGGACTGGAGAGTTGTGCCGTGGCTGAGGTTTTCATTGTTGCTGTTCTACGCTAAGGAAACGTGAGGGGGTACCAGGAATTGTTAGGGAATACAAGGCTGGCGGAATTCAGAGAAAGAATCTGCAGAGCCTGCAGCCAGAAGTGGAGAGTTGAGTGCCAATCCTTCGTAGCTCTCGGTGGGCATCTTGCAAGTGATGTGGAATGTGAAAATGGTCTGCCAGAGGCAGTTTGCTTCTGAGTTCAGTGTAGATGATTGCACATCTGGTGCGTTGGTGCATAAATCGAGAGTACAATCAGTTCATTGGAAGCAGCAGAGCAAGCTGGAGCTCTGCGAGCAGACGACTGAAAGAATGTGCAAAGGAGAAATGCAGGAAATGACTTGGTCAGCCTTGCCTGGAAGAAGGGTAATTTTTTCTAATAATTACTAATCCATTCCCTTGGCTTTTGACTTTCTTCACAAGGCCATTTGCATCACAGCTTTGGCGTGGAGTGAGAAGCCTGGGCTCACGGAACTGCGTGAAAGATTCCTCTGCAGCGACACTCAGGTGGAAAGGGGAGCGGGGCGCCCGAGCACTCTCTGGGGAAGCATCCCGCCAGGTGGAATTTGTGCCGTGCTGGGAGAGGAGGAGGGGGAGCAGGATGGGCGCTGTGTGGCAGCAGCAGGAAGTTTGGGCCGCAGGACATTCCGCCTTTGCCGCTGCCCCACAATCGGCGGCCGTGTCCCCGGGGCTGCGGCCCTGGCACCGCGTCCGCTGAGCTGCCGACGCTGCGGGAGCTCCCCGGGCTGGGCCCAGGTTCCTGCTGGCACTGGGCAGCGGGCTGTGCTCTCACTGTGCTCAGCAGCAGCGGAAAATGCCTCTGGATGTCTCCTGCTGCTGGGAAGAAGCAATGAAGGGAGTCGAGAAGTTCTGGTTCCTCTTTGTCCTGGTGGATTTTTTAATTTCATTCCACACTCCAGAGGCAATTGCTGTGCCGGCCTCTGTCAGTTGATTCTATTTCAGCAGCACCAGCAACGGGACTGTGTTTGAGCACTGGGAATGGGGCCTGCATGGCTTTCATTCTCCTCGCCTTCGTGCTCAGGGGCTGGTGGGCATTCCAGTATCTGCTGATCCTTATGCCTGTGACAAAAAGACTGACTTCAGTGTCATGAAAGCACCGTGGCTAGCCCTGACTGAAAGAGGCAATTGCAGTTTGGCTGAGAAACTTCAGGCAGCAGCCAGAAGGGGTGCAACAGCAGCCGTGAGCTCCGATTCACAAGGCAAAGGCAGCAGCAGCCTCCCGATGGCGCATCACGGTGAGTGAAATGGTGCAGAAACTCGATCATTTCTTTCTCTGAAGTTTGGTTCAGGGCAGCCCAGGCAGGCTGTGAGGAATCAGGGGTGTTTGTGGGTGGCTGCTGTTCTGCTCGAGAGATTCAGTTAGAAAAAGAAGATATTCTGTCATTGGAGTCTTGACTTCAGTGCTTCGTCAGCAAGGCCCTGCTGCTCCGTCCTGTGCTGGGTCCAGTGCAGGCAAAGGGCTGAGTGCGTGAAGTGAGTCCTGTTTTTCAGCCGTACAGCTCTGTCCTGGGCCACTCTCTGCTGTCATGAAACGGGATGGAGCAGGCTGACCTTGGCTGGGTGCCAGGTGCCCACTAAGTGGCTCTATCAGTCCCTTTCCAATGGCACAGGGCAGAGAGTAAGATGGAGAACAACCAGCAGGGTGAGATAAGGCAGTTTTATTCCAGAGAAAGAAGGAAAGAAGGAAAGAAAGAAGGAAGATATGCGTGTGGATAAGCTAAGGAAAAAAGTCAAGCTCTCTTTGCCATTAGCAGCGATGATGTTCGGACACTTCCCGGCAAGCAGGGCTTCAGCACACAGAATGGTTTCTCCAGGAGGCAAACGTTGAGGAATCACAAAAGCTCCCCTGCCCTTCCTTCTCTCTCCCTTAGCTTTGTACATCTGAGCTGAAGTCATGTGGTTGGAATATCCCCTTGGCTAATTTGGGTCAGCTGGCCTGGCTGTGTCCCCTGCCAGGATCCTGCCCACTGCCGTCCCCTCGGATGGGGGAAGGAATGGCAGAGGGACAGCGCTGCTGGGCAGGAGCCAAAACACTGCTCTGGTATCAACACCCGTCCAGCTACCAATGCAAAGCACAGCCCTGGAAGGCCCGTGAACTTTCCCTCAGCCAGAGCCAACCCACGGGACTTGAGCTGCCAGCAGCCCAGGTCACCCTCTGCCAGCCCAGCTCCTTGGACCTTGTGTCCCCTGGAGCAGACACAAAGTGTTTGTGCTGCTCCCCTTTTGCACAAATCCACAGAGAGCTGGGATTTTTCCAAGTCTCGTGTCTCCCTTGTGCCATATTCCTGAAGAACCAGCAGCCCCTCCCGATGAACACGGCGAGTTACGCGGATGCTCGTCAGCTCCACTTCCTGCCCAGAAATCTGGAAACTGCTTCTAAATGCTGCTCCCTTCAGCTCTTGGACACCGACTGACACAGAGCTGGGAAACAAATCCCCTGGCCGCCGGCTGACAAGGTGAGTTCTGCCAAAGTCAGAGCTCTGTGGGAAATCTCTATCCAGGCCTCTCCTTTGAATAGATCCGTACACGGGGGTGCGATGGATGTGTCCTGTATGGAAAGGAAGGAGTGTGCCAGCACCGTGACTGACACTTTCCCTCTCCGTGTGCATTCCACAGCCACGGGCACAAAGGCAGGATGGAAAGCCTTGCACAGACAGAGCCTTCTGTCCCTGCAGAACGGAGCGCGGCGGGTGGGGGTGGGTGGTGGGCAGCGAGTCCCGGACAGCAGGCGAGATCCGGCTCCACACCTGCCAGGCCCCGCTAAGGCTTCATGCCGCCTCCTCGGCAACAGGAAAGCCCTTCAGCCTTGTCCCTGCCCGGAGGGGCAGCGCTGGCCTGGCCGCACAGCTCGTTTTCCCCACAAGTCGCAGGAGGTGAGAACACAACGCTTGCAATCCCTGACTGCGAGCCACAGCTCTGGGTGCTCCCCATGAAGCTCAGCTCTGCGAGCTCTGTGTGCCCCAGGCCTGAGGGGATGCAGTGGGAGCCCGGCTGGGCTCTGCCCTGGGGCCATCCTCCAGGGCCAGCTGCACACAGGGAGCATTTGGCTGCCACAAAGAGCCAAGCCATGGCTGCAGGGGAGCTGGTCCAGGTGCAGCCTGCGCTGCTGTGTGCTGTGCTCTGGGGCTGCTGCTCTGCGCAGAGGGGACTGCACTGGGGTGCCAGAGGAGACAAAGAAGCTCCAGCTTAAGCCTAACTGAGCTGGGTGGCTGGGCTGGGAAGAGTGGTGAGGGTCAAGGGGATTCCCAGAGCTCATCCTGCTGGAAGGATGAGGAAAAGGGAGTGGGAAGCCAGCAGTGAGGAGAGCTGAGGCCTGGAGAGCAGCTCTGAATGACACTCACATCTCACCGGATCTCTGAGACATTGCTGTTCTTCAGCCAGTGACAGCATGAGTCCCTAAGCCTGGGGCTCGCTCTTCCTCGTGGCCAGGGGCATCAAGGAAGGCTACAGTGTGATGGGGACTGCAATGAGCTGGGAACTGAGTGGGGGAAAAGAGGGAGCGCTTGTGAAGTAAAAGGCAGGTGGGGGAGAGAACTGTTCAGAGAAGGGCTGAGCTACAGCCTGAGCCAGCTGGAAAATGTCATTGGGGGTCATCCCAGACTGATTTCATTTCAGAAGTTATTGAACAAGTTTATTTTTGGGGGGGGTGCCATGTTTTCCCCTGGAGGCGCACGCTCTGCAAACTTGAGCTGCATTGCCGAGATGTTCAAGCACGTCTCTGCTGCAGGTCACAGCATTTCTTCTTTGGCTTCTGTGGCCCGGGGCTGAGCTGCAGCAGAGCCCTGGCGGAGCCCAGAGCAGCCTCAGCATCCACAGAGCCCGGCTGCAAGGAGAGAAAGCAGAAAGCGCCCGTCAGCTGAAGGCTCCTGTCCCCTTGTCCCAGCCGCCCGCAGTGCCCAGGCCATGCTGGCCGTGCTCAGAGCGCTGCCCAAAGCTGCCCGTCATTGCTGCCTCTGGCAGGAGAGCAGGAGGGCAGGACATGTGCCCAGCCTGCAGCCAGCCGTGGCACAGCCACCTCCTCAGCAGCTGCCCAGAGCGGGATGCTCCTGCGCTCGCTGCCGTCTCCCAAAAGCCCTTATCCCACCCGTGCCAAGAAGACGGGGACCCACCTCACGCCACCCGCTGCTGGAAGAAAAGCTGCTCCCAGACGATGTCCTCAGCCTTCTCCAAGGCCACGTCCCATCCACGCCGCAGCTGCTCCCAAGCACTTCCCCATCCAGACCGGACACCACCTAGAACGCTTCCTTTAGAAAAACAAACAACAAATCAATGAAAAAAGATTACAGACAAAAAGGGGAAACAAGAAAAAAGGTAAAAAATCTTCTCTCTGTCGGGGCCTTGAAGAAGGCCCAAGCCCGACATGTGAGGGAAAAACCCACCCACGGGCCAGGGAAGCCCACGCTTTCTCCCTTCCCCCTGCACTGCCCCCCAAAAGTCACGCTGATCCCAAAGCAAACAAGGGCAGTGGAGCAGCCCAAGCCCTTCCTTGCCTGCAAAGCAAAGCAGCCCCTGCACAGCTTCTGGAGTCCCACCTCTGCTCCCGCCACGGGGCTTTGTTTGTGTCGGGCTGGCTGCCCCAGCCCCAGCCCCAGCCCCAGCCCCAGCCCTAGCCCGGGGCACAGTGGGTGCTGGGGACTGTTGGCAGGGCCAGGAGCCAACTCCCAGTTCAAAACCAGCCCAGCCCATCCCCCCAGCCCTGCCAAAAAGCAGCTTGGCAGCAGACTGAAGAATTGGTTGCATCCGCCCCAGCAAAGGGGGGAACCTTTGCTTCCCGGCCAGGCTGTGCAATGCCCGAATCTGGGAGCATCCCCCCGCATGTGGACTCATCTGCAAATTCGCTGTGGAGCCTGGCTTTGAAGAGGGTGCCACAATCAAAGCCCATCATCCTCAGCTTGCCAGGTGGAGGAAGAGCTTGTCATCCTTGATGTCGCCCTCCATGTCTCCAGCAGCAGCAGCCGCAGCAGGTACAGCTTCTCCAGGGGCTCCCTCTTCCCTGGGGCTGGGAGCAGGCTGTCCGTGTTGTGCCCAGGGCCCCAGCTGGCACTGAAGCAGGACAAGCAAAAGCAGCTTGCATGGCGGCCACCAGTGCTGGGAAGAGCGGCTCAGCTGCAGCAGCAGGGCTGCGTGTTCCCAGCTGAGGAGCCCTGCGCACTGATACAGGCAGGACAAAAACTCTGCCTTTCTTTGCTTCTCCTTGCCAAGGCACGTGTGCAGCTGTAACTTACCGGCTCCCTGGATCCAAGTGTGCATGTGGCTCTCTCCCTTCTCCTATGGCACATGAATATCCTGCATCCAAGGATCACAGAACAGGTCTTCTAATGAGGGCCTTTCCAAGGAGTGCACGGATAAACACCATCGGATAAGATCCTGGCACTCTGTGGAGAGAAAGCAGAAAGCGCCAGTCAGTTGCAGAAGGCTCCTGTCCGCTTTGCCCCACTCTTGCCATGGCCAGGTCGTGCTGCGTGTGCTCAGGGCTGTGCCTAAACTTTCCCATCAATTCTTTCTTTTGGAGGAGAGCAGGAGAGCAGGACATGTGCCACCTCCTCAGCAGCTGCCAGAGCGGGATGCTCCTGAGCCCGCAGCTGTCTCCCAGCACCGCTATTCCCCCCGTGCCACAGAGATGAGCATCCACCTGGAGAGAGCCGTTGTGGGAGCGAGAGCTGGCCCCAGCTGATGTCCCAGCCCCTCCTGAAAGGGTGCTCCCCGCAGACCATCTGGTGCAGCACGATGCCCAGGGACCAGACGGTAGCTGCCTCGCCGTGGTACCAGCCGAAGTGGGTCCATTCCGGGGGGCTGTAGGATCGTGTTCCTATGGAATAGAGATGGAGTTCTTCAGGGGGACGCTGCCTGCTCCCAGAGCCTCGCCCCAGCATCCCTGGGCATGCGGGGGCCGCACCAGTGGCACGTGGTGTGACCCGCTGTCCTCTGGCCAGCACCTGGGCGGCGAGATGTTGGGCCGTGAGATGCCGCCACCGGGAGCCTCCCCCTGCATGGGCTCACCTGCAAAGCTGGTGTAGGCTGAGGCTTGCAGGTAGGTGCCACAGCCAAAATCGATGAGTTTGGCCTGCCCGGTGGCCAGGTCAACCAGGATGTTCTCTGGTTTGATGTCCCTGTGCAGGACCCCGCAGCTGGTGCAGTGCCGCACGGCCTCCAGCACCTGGCGGAACAGGCGCCGCGCCACCTCCTCGCACAGGAAGCCCCGTGCCCGAATGAAGTGCAGGAGGTCCTGAGACCGCTCTGGGCGCTCCAGCACCATCACCACGTCGTCGGGGAGCTCAAGCCACTCGAGCAGCTGGATGACGCCAGGGAAGCCAGTGGACACCTTGTCCAGCAGCACGATCTCCAGTGGTGCGCTGGTGCCGTCGGGCTGCGGGAGGAGCACGATGCCGTCAGTGGGGCCGATGCCGGGCCGGGGCTCGGGAAGCCCTCACCCAGGCCGGGATGCTCTGCGCGCTCCGCTGGCGCCACGGCCGCTCTCCCTCGAGGCGTCCTGGCGGCTTCCACCCTGCCGGGCCTCGGCTCCTCCCCGCCCGTCGCGCCCCGGCTTCTCCCGCTGCCCCCCCGCTCACTCACCAGCTCGCCCCAGTGACGGATGCGGTTCCGTGGCACACGTTTGATGGCCACCTGCAAGCCAAGGGGAACAGCGGGCTGAGCTCGCCGCCCGCCCTGCCGAGCCCCATCCTCCTCCTCCTCCTTTTCCCCCCTCCTCCTGCGCCCGCCGCCGGCCCCGCCACTCACCGGGGCGCCGTCCGAGAGCCGCGTCGCCGCGAAGACGCTGCCGAAGCCGCCGCGGCCCAGCAGCGAACCCAGGCGGTAGCGCTCCTTCAGGCCCTCGTGCGCCTTCCCTGCCGGCGAGACGCGGCTGTCAGCGCTCGGCCCGGGGCCAGGAACGGCCCCCGAGCGCCCCTCAACCGCCCCGGGCCGGGCATCCCCACATGTTGGCTCTTTTGAAGCGGACACCGGCGGCTCGGGGCCGGCGGCCGCGCTCAAGAGCGGCGGAGCTCGGGCCGGGGAAGACGCGGCGGAGGCGGCGGGAGCGGCCGCGCCGCCTGTGTCCTCGGCGGGCCCCGGGAGGAGCCGATGCCGGGGTCGGGGCCGGAGGCCGGGGCCGGGGCCGGGGCCGGGGCCGGAGTCGGGGCCGGAGTCGGAGTCGGGCCAGCCGGAGCCAGGGGCTGGCGATGCTGCCCAAGCGGCAGGCACTGATGCCCGCCCAGCAGCGCCACCGCCAGTACGGCGAGAGCCGGGCGGAGGCGAGACCGCGGCGGGACGGCCGGGGCCGGGGAGGGGGCAGCCCCGGCCGGGGCCGGGGGCGGGCCGGGGGCATGGCCCGGCCCGGCATGGGGAGAGGGAGGCCGCGGAACGGGGTGGGGAGTTGGGGAACGAAAGGGAGAGCGGGAGAGGGTGCGGGACACCGGGAGAGGGAGAGGAGGAACAGGAGAAGGGACGCAGAGGGTCTGTGGACTCGCTGCTCTTCTGCTGCTCTTCTGCTGCTGCCGCTGCTGCCGCTGCTGCCGCTGCCGCCGCTGCCGCTGAAGCGCTGGGAGCGTTTGTCCGCGTGTCCGTGTGTCCGGTGCCCGTGTGTCCGTTCCCCCTCGCGCCCCACGGCCGAGCCCCGCGCGCCCCGGGGCAGCACGGGCCGCTCCGCTCCGGGGCCGAAGCGGAGTCCCGGAGCATCTCTTCCTCGCGCAGCCACGCCAAACCCGCTCGGCCATTGGGAACATTTTTCCTCTCGTTTCCCTTTGAAGGGCTCATCTCTACCCCCATTTGCAAGGAGTCTCCCTGGGGTTTTGGCACCTGCAGCGATAGGGCAGCGATTGGGCTTCAAACTGCAAGAAGGACATTGAGGGGCTGGAGCATGTCCAGAGATGGGAATGGAGCTGGGGAAGGGTCTGGAGAAGTTGTGAGGGGCAACTGAGGGGCAACTGAGGGGGCTGAGCCTGGAGAAAAGGAGGCTCAGGGGGGACCTGGCTCTCTCCAAGTCCCTGACAGGAGGGGGCAGTCAGGAGGGGTGGGGCTCGGGGAAAGTTTGGGGTGGATGGTGGGGAAATTCTCATCCTCCATGTCTCGACAGAGCGGGGGGTGGGGCACAGGCTGGGGACACGGGGGAGGGCACAGGAAGCCAAAGCCCCGCTGAGCGCTGGCGCTGGGCTGGCACGGGGTGAGCCGGCAGCAGGGCCCCACAGCCCTGGGGGACTCGCCCTGACGGCCCGGGGAGGGGCACCGAGGGGCCACGGGGCTGGGGGCTTTGTCTCCAGAGGAAGGAAAAGCAGGATACGGGGCCGGTCCCCACAGGGGAAAGGACAAGGAGCTGCAGCACGAGCTACTGCAAGGGAAAAAACCTCTTCGCTCCCTGAAACAGTGAAAATAAAGGATCAAGGTATTGATCCTGGTCTCTAAAAAATGAGGCTCAATAAAATATCATTAAAAGATCCCTCCTCCTCGTTCTCCATCCCTTCTCCTGCTCCCCCCGGGCCCAGTGCCCACCCTTGGCCCCCCTTTTCCCAACGCGGTCGCATCCCTTGGGCGGAGCCGGGATGGAGCCGGGGCAGGTCGGGCTGGGGCAGCGCTGGGCTCTGGGCCCGGCCTGGGCGACCCCCACGCGCCCCCTCCCCGAATTCCCCTGGCGGGGGGAGCTGGGGCGAGGGGGGTGCGCAGGTGGGGTCCGGATGGGGAGCGCTGGGCGCTGCGAGTCTGCCTGGCAACTGGGGAGTCATCAGCTTTGCGTGCTCTGATTGGCTGAAGATTGTCCAGCGGCTTTTCTGATTGGGTCCTTTTTTCGGGTCTCTTTTGGGAGGATTTTTTCTGTGGGATTTGGGCGTCGTTGGGGGCTGTGGCGTGAAGGGCGTTGCCGGCGCGTTTTGGGGTTCGCTGGGTGCCGTGTTGGGGTTCAGGTGCCTCGCAAGGGCCCCCCAGAGCGGGGTGACACGAGGGGGACACACGGGGGTCCCCATTCCCGATCCATCCCGGGGCCGCTTCTGCCCCCTCCAATCGCGGCCCCCCCGCGGGATCCCCCAAGTCCCTCCCCACTGCCCCCCAATAAACGGGACCGGGGCGAACTGGGAAGCTTTATTGGGAACACTGGGAGCAGCCGGGCGGGGGCAGAGTGACAGCGGGGCTGGGGGGGACACACGACCCCCCCAAAATCAGCGCGGGGACGGAGCGGGGAGTCCCGGCCAGGCCCGAGGCCAGAGGGAGGGGCTGCGGCCGCCGCCGGCTCAGGAGCTCTGTGGGCAGAGCAAAGCGGGTGACACCGGGCTGGGGGGCCCCGGGGGGAGCACACAGCTCCGGGGAAGGGGGGACACGCCCCTTGCCTCCCCCCCCCCCCCCCCCCGTCACCTTCTTGCTCAGGTAGAAGCCAAGCCCCAGCCCCAGGAAGACGAAGCCCAACACGAAGTTCCCGATCGCCGTCAGCATCTTGGGGGGCGAGGGAGTGTAAGAGACAGTACGAAGATCCCTCATCTGCCTCACGATCATCGACTAGGACAGAGACTGAAAAACCCTAAAAACCTCAGAAAGAAAAGAGGACTTTTGCACAGGAGTCCTGGCCTGGCTGAGGTGAGATGTTTGCCAAGTGCTGCCTGCAGGTGTGCCCGCAGAGGACTGGTATGCATTCCTGAGGAACAGGTCGTGCTGGCGCCGTTCTTGCTGCCTGGGTGGGAAGGACTGCACTGAAGCGAGAAGGAAGGACCTGTCCTGTACACCTGCTCCCGTATCCCAACACAATGGGCCTCACAACACAATGGTTGAAAAGATTTCCTCACCTCTTGGCCAGCTGCCCCTCGCTTTCAAAAACACTATAAAAGGACTCTCTGAGAAGACCCCTGTTGGGATCCCCCCACGGAAGACGACGGAACAAGAGGACTCCATCTGGCCGTTGGTAGCTATAACCCCCCTTTTTCTCTCTCTCTATCCTTTGTTTCCTTACATCTCTCTCCCTCTCTATCGCAATTACACCGCGTTGGTACGCAATAAAATACACTGTGCTGATTGAAATTTACACTTCTCCCCGCTGGTGTTTCTTTTGCACTCTGAGATTCGGTTAACGAACCATCACGACCCCCACTCGTCTTAGGCAGATCGTGACAGCCAGTCACTCCAATATGACCCTGTCAGTCCCAGTATGATCCCAGTATGACCCCAGCATGGCCCAACTGCTCCCAGTATGATCCCAGTTTCTCCCTGCATTTTTCCATTTGTGCCCTTTCACCACCACTATGGTTCCAGTCACTCCCAGTACAATTCCAGTCAGTCTCAGTATGATCCAAATCACTCCCAGTATATCCCAGCAGCACCCATTAGCCCTCAGCATGTTCCCAGTAGCCCTCAGTGTGCTCCCAATATATATCCCAGTATAATCCCTGGCACCCCAAATCTGGTCCTGCCCAGTCCCAGTGTATCCTGGTGTCCCATTCTGTCCCAGTCCATCCCAGCCTGTTCCATTCCATTCTGGTCCCTTCCCAGCAGCCACCGCCGTTTCCCGGATCCTTCTGCCCCCCAGCCCCCAAAGCTGCCCCCCAGCCCCCCCAAGATGCTGATGGGGATCGGGGACTTCGTGTTGGGCTTCGTCTTCCTGGCGCTGGGGCTCGGCTTCTACCTGTGCAAGCAGGTGACGAGGGGGGGCCCGGGGGTCGTGTCCCCCCTCCCCTGGAGCTGTCCCCGGGGCCCCCCAGCCCGGTGTCACCCCCTTTGCTCTGCCCACAGAGCTCCTGAGCCGCCGGCGGCCACAGCCCCTCCCCGTGGCCTCGGGCCCGGCCGGGACTCCCCGCTCCGTCCCCGCGCTGATTTTGGGAGGTTGTGTGTCCCCCCCAGCCCCGCTGTCACTCTGCTCCCGCCCGGCTGCTCCCAGCGTTCCCAATAAAGCTTCCCAGTTCGCCCCGGCCCCGTTTACTGGGGAGAGGTGGGGAGGGACTTGGCGGGGGGCGCAACTAGGGGGGCAGAAGCCAGGGATGGATCGGGAATGGGGACCCCCGTGTGTCCCCCTCGAGTCACCCCGCTCTGTGGGGCCCTTGGGAGGCACCTGAACCCCAACACGGCACCCAGCGAACCGCAAAACGCGCCGGGAACCCCCTAAACCCCACAGCCCCCAACGACTCCTAAACCCCACAGAAAAAGTCCCTCCAAAAGAGCCTCGAAATAAAGAGCCAATCAGAGAAGGCGCTGAACAATCTTCAGCCAATCAGAGCACGCAAAGCTGATGACTCCCCAGTTGCCAGGCAGACCCGCAGCGCCCAGCGCTCCCCACCCGGACCCCACCGCGCCCCCCCCCTCCCCCCAGCGCCCCCCGCCAGGGGAATTTGGGGAGGGGGCGCGTGGGGGGCACCCAGCCGGGCCCAGAGCCCAGCGCTGCCCCAGCCCGACCTGCCCCGGCTCCATCCCGGCTCCGCCCAAGGGATGCGACCGCGTTGGGAAAAGGGGGGACCAAGGGTGGGCGCTGGGCCCGGGGGGAGCAGGAGAAGGGATGGAGGAGGAGGGGTGAGGAAGGAGCGGGAGAAAGGACAGAGAGAAGAGCAGCAGGAGGCGGGATAACGAAGGAGGAGGAGAGATGGAGGAGGAGGCGGGGGAGGAGGAGCGGGAGGAAGAGGAGGGAGAGAGGAAGACGAGGAGCAGGAAGAGGAAAAGCAGCAGGCGAAGCGCGTGGTCGCCGCCCGCCCTGTCCGCTGCGGCCCCGGGAGCATCCCGCAGGTGAGCGGGGAGGGGGAGCTCGCCCCAAATCTCTCGGGGAGGTCCCCGAGCGGCGTTTTTTCTTGGGGGGTGTTTGGAGCTCGCAGCTTCCGGAATGGAGCCCCAAATCTCTTTGTGGGTCCCTGGGAGGGTTTCATTTTGGGGGGTGGGGGGGCCATGTTTGGATCCTGCGGGACCCCAAAGCTGAGCCGCAAACGCCCCTTTGGGGGATATTTTGGGGGCTCCGTCCCGATGTCGGAGTGGGAGGGGGACATCGGTCTTGGGGCCCCCCCGGGAGAGCGGTGGAGGGGAACGCCGGGAGCCCCGGAGTGGGGTGAGGGGAGAGGGGCGATCCCGGAGCTGGGGGACCCCTGGCAGCCTGGAGAGGGGGGGAGCCTGGATAAGGGGGGACCCCTGGGATCGCTGGAAGCCCAGAGCAGAGAATCAGGGGACAAGGGACCCCCAAAACCCCCCGGATCATTGCTAAGCAGGATTTTGGATTGGGGGATCCCCATCAGCCCAGGGAAGGGAGACCCTCAGAACCCCAAAGCAGAGCGATCAGAGAGGGGGAACTGCTGGGAGGGCTTTTTGGGCTGAATCGTTCTGCTTTGGGGTTCTTACGGACACAAAACCCTCGGAGACTCCCAGAGGTGGACCTGGGCAGGAGGAACCCCCAGCCCAAGGCGCTCACCCCTTGTTTTTCCCCAAAACCAGGATTTGTCATTCCCAAGGTGTGGCCGGATGGAGGAGGAGGAAAATCCCCGGAGATGCCGCACGAGGAGGGGCTGCAAACGAAGCCCACAGAGATGCAAGGAGGAAAGAGCCCCCCTGTGCCGGGAAGGTGGCCGGAGATCCAGGCGGAGCTCGGAGCTGGGGGAGAAGCCTCAGGGCAGGGAGAAGCCCCACAAGTGCTTGGAATGTGGGAAGAGCTTCAGGTGGAGCTCCAAGCTGATGGAACACCAGAGGATCCACACTGGGGAGAGGCCCTATGAGTGTGGGGAGTGTGGGAAGAGCTTCAGGCAGAGGTCTCACCTGGTCAGCCACCAGAGGATCCACACTGGGGAGAGGCCCTACGAGTGTGGGGAGTGTGGGATGAGTTTCAGAGACAGCTCCCAACTGATGGGACACCAGAGCACTCACACTGGGGAATGGCCCCACAAGTGCTTGGAATGTGGGAAAGGCTTCAGCTACAAATCCCGCCTGAGGGCACACCAGAGGATCCACACTGGGGAACGGCCCTATGAGTGTGGGGAGTGTGGGAAGAGCTCCAGCAAGAGCTCCAACTTGAGCCGCCACCAGATGATCCACACCGGGGAGAGACCCTACGAGTGTTCTGAGTGTGGGAAGAGGTTTCAGAGCAGCTCCAATCTCCTCATACACCAGCGGATTCATACGGATGAGAGGCCCTTCCGCTGCCCCGACTGCAGGAAGGGCTTCAAGCAAAACTCCACCCTCATCAGGCACCGGCGCATCCACACCGGGGAGAGGCCCTACGAGTGTCCCGAGTGTGGGAAGAGCTTCTCACAGAGCTCTCACTTGACCCAACACCAACGGAGGCACCGATAAGGGAAGCCCTGCGAGTGCCCCGAGTGTGGGAAGAGCTTCGTGCGCTGCTCCAGCTCCATCCCCCGTGGGAGGATCGGCGTTGGATGATCCCCAGTGACCCCCGTTGGGCAGAGCCCTGGTGACCCCTGTTCCAGGTGATCCCTGTTGGGTGGGTGGAAGGTGTTGGAGAGATTTCTTTGCCTTCTCCTTGTGCTGCTGTGATGTGGTTGGTAATAAATTCCCTCCCTGTGCCCAGGCTGGGTCTGTTGTGCCCGTGCCGGTGCTCGGGGCGGGATCTCTCTCGGTCCTTCTCTCAGCTCCTGGGCCTCTCCTTGTATTTCCTGTCCCTGTGCAGTTGCAGAGGGCAGGGACAGAGCGGTTTTGGTGTCTCCCGGCATCCAGGCAGGGCCAGCCCAGCCCCGGGGGTTGCAAGGGGCTTGTTGGGGTCCCCCGTTTGCGGGACATCCCCGCTGGAAGAGGTAGAAGTGGAAGGAGGGAGGCGTGGAAGGAAGGTGTTTTTAAGGGTCTTCTTTTAATTCTCATTATCCTGTTCTGAGTTTGTTAGCAATAAATTCAATTCCTGTCTGAAATTTCGAGCCGTTTTTGCCCGTGATCATGTTTGATGAGGGATCTCTCCCGGTCCTCATCTCAGCTCATGAGCCCTTGGTTAAATTTTCTGTCCCCTGTCCAGCTGTGGAGGGCAGTGAGAGCGGCTTTGGTGGGTGCCTGGCATCGGGCCAGCATCACCCCACTCCAATGGGACATGTCCTTGTGTGGCCCTGTGCTATGGTGCCGCTGTTGCTTTTGTCTTCCTTCTGATTTTATCTTTTGCATTAAATGCTTGTGCAGTGCCCCCGCTGTCCCTTGTGTCCCCTCGGCTCCGGCAGCCCCGTCCCTCGCCCTGCTCCCCCTGCCACGTTCCATCCCGGCTGGCGGAGCCTTGGAGCTGCCGTGGGGCCGTGGGGCTGCCCCGGGGGCTGCGCCCCGAGCCGGGGCCCCTTCCCAGTGCTCCCAGTCTGCCCATCCAGCCTCGAGCAGCCAGCGAGGGCTTCAGCTGGGGCGGCAGAGAGGCGCTGCTGGGGGGTCCCACCTCCGTTTGGTTTGGGTTGTTCTTCCCAAGCTGGGCATAAAGGACTTTGGGAGTTTTCCGCCAGAAATCTCTCCCCTCGTGCACTCAGCCAAAGGGGTTTGGGGCGGTTTTCCCTTTTTGGGGGAAATCAAAGCGATGCACTGATGCTCCTAATTAGGGGCGGGAGTAGTGATGCTCCAGGGCTTCCCAAGGAGCCGGAGCCACCCAACACGCAGGGCTGGGAAAGCCGGGCCGGGAGCAGCGGAGAGCTTTGTTTGTCTTTTCCGATCAATCCCGCCTCGGGCCGGGCCCGTTCCAGGGCTGTTCCTCATCTCCGGCTTTCCCCTCACACAGCCCGGGGGGCGCTGAGAGCGCGGGGCGAGTCTGGGCCGTGTGCAGAGCCCGCCCCTCGCTGCGATTGGCCGGTGCTGCCGTCAGTCCTGGTTCTCGCTTTCGGATTGGTGGGAGCGGGGCGGAGCCCGGCGCCGGTGGCGCCCCCAGGGCGGCCGTGGCGCAGCAGAGGCGGCATTGGCGGAGCGTCTGTGCGGGCCCGGGAGCGGCGGCAGCGGCCGGAGCCCGGTGAGGCGGCGGCGGAGCTCGGAGGCGGCCCCAGCGCAGGTGGGAGCCGCGCTCGGTTGTGCCGGGGCTCGGGGCTCGCTGCGGGCCGAGGGGGCGGCAGGGGGCTCTGGCGGGTTGGTTCTGCCGTGTCCGCGCCGTGTTGCCCCTGGCCTGAGGGCGCTGCGGGAGCGGCTGCCCGCGCTCTCCTTCCCGCTGCTGCCTCGGCAGGAGCCGGTGCCGGAGCAGCGCTGGCTCGTCCCGGTTCCTGTCGGTAGCACAGAGGTGGCTGCCCCGTCCCCGGGACTGTGCGGGAAATTCACGTGGCCAGAGGTTTGTGTCCCCAGCGGAGACGGAGGAGTCCTGTAAAAGTAACTTTATTCATGGGCAAAGGGAGAGGCCGTGGGGCATTTCCCATGGGGTCTCTCCGATTGTTGGAGGACGCAGCCTCCTTTTTATCCTAATTTCCCCGGCCGCATCTCCGTGTCCCTTTCCCCAGTGGCTGAGGTCCTTGGAAGGTACAGACTTCCCCATCCGCCTACTGCATGTCTCCCTTAATATGCACCCCTTTTTGTATTACATACGATATAAGTTCAAGATGTTCAGGAATTGAGCAGGACCTTGGCTGAGCAGCAGTTCGTAATTAGTTCGTCAAGTAGTAACGTTTTCTAAAATTTGTGGTTTCTCCAGTTACTTGCTTATCTCCAAGTCCCTGACCCTATGTCCAATGGGATTCACACCATCTGTTTGTAGACAGGTTCATTTTTTTCCTTTTAATCCCCCTTCTTCTTATTTTCTCAGTACTTCTCTTTACAAACTTTATACTTGCCTCAATCTCTTTTGCCTGAAACTTCTTTGTTTTTGGGATTTTTCTCAGTGACCTCATTCTCTGTCGTTTTGTAGCCGTTTCTGGATCAGGAGGCCTGGCTGCCACCTGCATTCCCTTGATCCCCTGCTGAGGTGCACTCAGCAAGGTGTGGTGCATGGTAAAAAGATGAGAGTTGCTGTAGCACTTGAGAGGAGAAACAGCATTCGTTTAACCCATGGTGTGCCAGGGAACCACGAAAACGTGTCCCATTCCCATCCTTTGCACGTTTGGACCGGTACATGAGCTGCTTTCTTATTTCCTTTGTTATCTGTTTCACCACTTTTCCTTTGTCATCTCTTTGCCAAGAGCAGTTTGAGTCATTTAATTTTCCACAACCTCCTCGTCCTTCTGCTAAAAGAGAATCTGATCCCATCCCAGGGTGAAATGTGGAGTGGATTGGTCGGTGAGAAGGTCAGGAGCTGGAGCTGTGTGCTTGGTTATTATTTGGAGGAGAGCTTGTAATCGAATGATGCCATTGAAATGATCAATGGGTTCTCTGGCACCTGGTGTGAATTGGTTCGGGTTCCCAGGGGCTGCTCCATGGTGTTGTAGGATTTGTTCTGGTGGCCGTTCCTCTTTCCCCCATTTTTGGGCGCTCCCTGCAGCCAGGGATGCATCAATTGACCTCTTTTCTCTGATAAATCATCCCATCCTTGGATTCCCAACTGATTTCGCTGAACTTGTGGCAGCAAAAGCACCCCAGTGGTCAAATACACCGTGTATAACATAGACAGTGGCAGCACATGTTGGAGTGGGGAGAGGGATGATTCCCCCCCGCTTTTTTGAGTGAAGTTGTCACAACATTCTCCGTTTGCTGTTTTCCTTTGCAGCTGAACCAATTTCTGTTGCAGAGTGAGAGATCCTCACTGTGGGCTCTGCCTTTAGCGATGCAAATTCGGTCTGTGCAAGGAGGCAGAGCTTGGGGTGAGGGACAGAGGGAATGAGCCCAATTCCTCCCGCAGGCAAGGAGACCCTGGGACATTGTCCACAGTTCCCCCAGCAGTGTTAATTTGCATTTCTAAAGCTCCTCTGCTGTGTGCCTGGAACGAAGCTTCTCTTCGAGGGCAGCCATCAGGTGACTCACAAGTGGGCCCCACCAAAAAGGTGCTTTTTTTTTTCCTTTCTTTTTTTAACCAATATTCTTTTAACTGTTTATGAGTTAAAGGGTCACCTTTAAAGCTCTTTCAGTTTTACAAAATGCAACCTGAAGGTGAACATCGAAAAACCCATTCCAAAATTCTGCCATCACTAACAGCCCCGCACACACATACACAAAAAAACCCCAGAGCAGTAAAGATTTTCTGTACTTCTTCCCCTAAGACTAAAAATTGACACTCACACCCCTGGCCCAAACCTAAATGACAATATCAAAGTAGGATTATTAAGAAAACCCATTTTAATGGTGTAATCTTGTCACTGAAACTGTGGGAAGAACAAAAACTCTCCAACAACCTTTTTAGTGTTGGAGAATCAAGGCATTACTTTATTCTGGCCAGGATGTGCAACAGGAATCATTTCATGCACACATAGCCCGGCTGTGCAGAGAAAATCATTCCATGGCACACGATTTTACTCGATGTTTCCTCAACTTTATACAGTCTAAACCCATAGAAGTGCGTTGGTTTAATGTTCATTGGTTCCAAGTTGGGTAGTTCTTAGTATTTGGTTTCCTATTGGACCCAGATTCCTTGGTCTCTGATGTTCATTAGGTCCACACTCCTTGATTTCCTGATCAGCCTTTTCCAGCCCAGGGGTCTCCAGCTGTGCCGGGGGCAGTGTCTGGGGTAGATGTTCCTTGATGTTTGCTGATGGTCGTTGATGTTTGCTGATGGTCGTTCTCTTTTTGGGTATCTTTAGGGCTATTCCCAGTCTGTTGAGATGTTAAGCTCATCTCCGTTGTGTGGTGTAACATCCCTTAACAAACACTTTAAAATTCCTTTCCCCAAGGCAGAGGCAAAGCAAGGCTGAGTAGAGAAATAAAATTTTAAAAATTCTAAGCTTGGTATATTTTCCAGCAATGTAATCGCAGCCAGCCCAGTGTGTGAGTGTGAGTGAGAGCCAGAGTGGAATTCTCACGTTGTCTCCCGCAGCAGCTGTGGCGAGTGCGGGCACAGAAAGCGCTGGAGCTGAAGCAGTGACAGCGAGGATCGGCCCCCAGTGGCCGGAGCTGGCAGAGGAGGGTGCCCAGGCAGACGATTTGAGCAGAGGATGTGTGGGCAGGCCCAGGGGCTTCCCCCGCTGTGGAGCCCTGGCTGCTGCTGCGGCCCCTTGTGTGCAGGGTGAGTCGCGGGCTCCCCTGGTCCTGCTGCAGCCGGGAAGTGCAAATCTGCGGGGCTTCAGAGCCCTTGAGGCGAGGCTGAGGGGTCCCCCCGTGCTGAGCTGTGCTGGCGGCTGTTTCTGTGCTCGGTGACCCTTGGAATGGGCCACGCCACTTGGCCACCAGTGGTGCTGCTTTGCACTCCTCAGGCAGGACCCGATTGGGTCCTGCTTGGATGTTGTGGACAGCAAAGTGCCAAGGCAGGGTCTGTGCCAGCCGAGCTTTGTGTGGAAGAGATTTCACAAGAGACAGGATTGTGGCCACAGACTGCTTTAAATAGACATCCCTTATCTCCACCCCCCAGTAGGTGGAGAATGAGCAGGGTGAGGAATTGCAAACATGAATTCCAGGGGAGATAATTGAATATCTGCCCTGGGTCTGGCTCTTCTTCTTGCCAAAGCCAATGGCAGAAGCCGTACCCGTGGCATCTTGGTTTCTGTCACCAGCTTCAGGAGGTGTTTCTTTATTTCCCCATTCATTCTTTCTACCCGACCCGAACTCTGGGGGTGCCAGGGGGTTTGGAGGTGCCACTGTGTTCCTAAAGCAGCCATAACGGCCTGAAGGATCTTTCCTGTAAAATGAGTTCCCCTGTCTGAGTCTGTTGCTTCCACAATCTCATATCTCAGAATTGTTTGTTGCAAACACACCTTAATAACTGATGCAGGGATTGCTGAAGCAGTGGGAACTGGTTCTGCCACCCTGTGAGCTGACATGCTGTTAGCAGAAGATATTGAAGCCTTCCTGCTCAGGGCATTTCAGTCGCAGGCTCTTCCAAGCACACACAGCTCGGCCCTTTGAGCTGAGCATGCGGGCGGTGACCTGCGCTTTGTCTCATTCCCTTTCCTTAATAACAGCGTGTCTTGTGAGTCTTTTGCCTTCTGCTGCCCTTGAAGACCCATCCATAAAGACATTTTGTCCCTCAGGCCAGGGAATGTCTGGTAAATCTCTCCTAGGCTGGCTCTGGAGCTCTGTCACTTGAATGCAGCCCTGGGTTTCTTGCCAGCCCCCCTGTCCAGGGCCGTTCAAACAGGAGGCTGGGTTAAACCCTTCCCCTGTCCTCAACTCGAAATCCTCCTGTTCCATCCAACAAGTTTCATACTGTAATAACCGAGCACTGCTCATCCATTTAGAGGCTCTTTTGGTTACCAAAGCTTTACCTTGATGCCAGACTTGAACAAGAAGAGATTCTGCTGCTGTCAGTTTTCAGGCCTCAGTTCCCATTAAAGCCGGGGCTGCACAATTCTGCAGACAATGAGGCCACTCTCTGGCCACTGGGTTAAACATTTCAGCCCAGGAATTCCTTTGGCATGGCCCTGTTTAGCATCCACATGCAATTCAAATTCTTTTTCCCTGTCTGGGAGGGCCAGGGCAGGAGGCTCAGTTAATCTGCTTTTGAACACTTGCAAATTCTGCTTTCCTTGTGGTGTCCATTATCCGGTGTCTTGAGTGGCAGGAGAGGAGTGTTGTAGGGAGAGATCCCTGGCTCCCAAAGCCCTGCCTTTAGCAGGGACTCAGTACCAGGCTGTGACCCCTTCCTTGCCTCCCTTGGAACAGGGGATTGCTTTTAGACACCACTTGTCCTGGTTGCTTCCAAGGAATTTGGAGAGGCTCCATATCTAATTTTCCCAATTTCCCTGGGGCTGCCCACACTTCTGGGTTCACTTCAGCGGGGGCCACCAAATCCCTTCCCAGTAAATTACAATCACAATTAGGAGCAAACAGAAATTGATGCATTTCAAACCCATCTCCCACATCTACTAATAGTGGTTGAATAAAACACACCTGCTCATCTTTCCCACTTATTCCCTGAATAATCAAAGAACTTCTTGACAATTTCCCCCCCTTAGGTCTCAGATCGAGAGTGGCTGGAGAGGCCCCTGTGTCTATCAGGAAAGGCCTCCTCTCGATCCAGACGCCCCCTGAATGTTCCCAAGGGCTCTGGTGCGGTGGGTCCCTGGTGTGATGGGAGCTCTGGCAGCCCTAACAATGCATGTCCATCAGCGGGTGGACTTCCTCCTGCTGCGGGTGCTCCTGTCTCTGCTTGCAGTGTCCTTGTGGCCTGCAGATGGAACCCTGATTCCTTGCCAGGGGCTGTTTGGGTCGGCTCTCCCCTGCCGAGGAGGGCAATGCCTGTGCCAGGTGCTTGTGGCCGAGCCCGTCCCCTGGGTCCTGGGGCCCCCTTGTGCCCTGCGGTTCATCCCTCAGGGGCTGTAGAAACTGTGCCGTGGCCTTTGCCTTCCCCTTGGCCTTTTCCTCATCCCTTCTTGCATTCAGCTGCTGTGCCTTTCTGAGCAAGTGCTGCAGGGGCTTCTTGTGCCTCTGCTGCAGCCCCCTCACTGCCTGTGGGTGCTCATCCTCTGACAGCTGCTGAGCTTTCTGCAAAATCATTCGTTTCTCCAGTGACCCAAACAAGATCGTTAAAAGAAAATCCTGATCCTTCCACATCCCGCAGCCTCCTGGGGGCCGGGGACCACTGCCGGCCCTGCCGGGGGGTGTTGGGGTCAGGCAGCGCCCGGCGCTGAGCCCCGGCTGCCCCACAGCCCCGGCCCGGCCCCGCAGCTCCCCACAGGCCCCCAGCCCGTGCTGCCCTGTCCTGCTGCTCCCCAGCACAGAGAAACCCCCTGAAATCGTAAACTTCTTTTTCTTTCCTGTCCTGGAAAGCGGGGATACAAAGGATCTGGATCAGCTGGCAAATTTTGAGGATAAGATGGTGCTGAAAAACATCCCAGTCCTCACTTTTTTCTCTTCCTCCTCTTTTCCACCTTCCTTTTTCTTTCTTACCACATAGATTCCTCCTGCTGCTGTTTGCCTTAACCATATTCCTGCACACTCCCTTCGACCAATCCTTTCCCAGCACACCAACACCATCCGTCCCCTGTTGCTGAGACCCCTTCTGGACTTCCCTTTTTACCCCTGCTGGGCGTCCATGTCCTTAATTACCTCTGGGAAAATGTGCAAACTGCCTCAACATTCTCCCCTTTTGTATAGGAAACGATGTCCATGGTTCTGTTAAGGGTTTGTTCTTCTTCTGGAAGTTGAGGAATTGAGCAGGACCTTGGCTGAGCAGCAGTCTGTGTCAATTTGTAACATTTTCTGGAACCGATGGTTTCTCCTGTCACTTGCTTATGTACGAGTCCCTGGCCCTGTCTCCAAGCCGATTGACAGCATCTGTTTGTACAGACCCATTCCTGTTCTTCCTTTCCTGGGGGTCCCCCGTTGGCGGGACATCCCCCCTGGAGCAGGGTGTCCCCCCTCGCTGCAGGCGCGGCCCTGGGGCAGCGCTGAGCCAATGAGCTGGCGCGGCGGTGGTGAGTCAGCAGTTGCCAGGCAGAGCCGCAGCGCCCGGCGCTCCCCAGCTGGAGCCCACGTGTGGCCCGGGCGCAGCGCCCCCCGCGAGGGGAATTTGGGGAGGTGGGAGGGGGGGAGCGGCAAGGCCGGGCCCCCCCCGTGCTGTCGTGGCGGAAGTGGCTGCGGCGGGGGCCGAGTGCGGGCAGGAGCGGCCGAGAGCCCAGCGCTGCCCCAGCCCGAGCTGCCGCAGCTGCATCCGTGCTCGTGCTGTGGGATCCGAGAGCTGTGGGGGGAAGAGCGAGCCAGGGGTGGGTGCTGGGCGTGGGGGGAGGAGGAGAAAGGCTGGAGGAGCAGGGTTGAAGAACAAAATGGTCAAACGATGCACGTGGGAGCAGAAGGTGGGATTATGCAGGAGAAGGAGTAGTGTGAGGAAGAGGAGTGTGAGGAAGAGTAGGGATACAGGAGGAGGAGAGCAGGAAGAGGAGGCACCTCAAGGTTCCACCACTCCCTGTATCTGCAGCCTCCCCCCAGCCCCAGGAGCGTTGCCCCCCCCCCATCCAGCAGGTGACCAGGGAGGGGGATCCACGATATTCCTGGGGGTGAATCTTGGTGTTTCTGAGGTTTATTGGGCTACATGTTGGTGCTTTGGTTTTTTGTGGGGGCTGAATCTTTGTATTTTGGAGGGGGTTTTGGTTGAATCTTGATGTTTTGGGAGTTTTGGGGCTGTATTTTCATGTTTGGGGGACCTTTGGGCTGAATCTTTTTGTTTTGGAGGTTCTAAAGATGCCCGGTGATGGACTTGGGCAGGAGGAACCTCCAGCCCAAGGCACTCAGCCCTTGTTTTTCCCCTCAAACCAGGATTTGTCGTTCCCAAGGCGTGGCTGGATGGAGGAGGAGGAAAAGCCCCGAAAAGCCCCCACGAGGAGGGGCTGCAAACCCATCCCAGGGAGCTGCGAGGTGGAAAGACCCCCCCTGTGCCAGGAAGGTGGCCGGAGATCCAGGCGGAGCTCAGAGCTGGGGGAGAATCCTCAGGGCAGGGAGAAGCCCCACAAGTGCTTGGAATGTGGGAAGGGCTTCAGGTGGAGCTCCAAGCTGATGGAACACCAGAGGATCCACACTGGGGAGAGGCCCTACGAGTGTGGGGAGTGTGGGAAGAGCTTCGGCCACATCTCCAGCCTGATCCGGCACCAGAGGATCCACACTGGGGAAAAGCCCTACGAGTGTGGGGAATGCGGGAAGAGCTTCAGCGCCAGCTCCCAGCTGATTGAACACCAGAGGATCCACATTGGGGAGAGGCCCTACGAGTGTGGGGAGTGTGGAAAGAGCTTCAGCCACTTGTCCAGCCTGATTAAACACCAGAGGATCCACACTGGGGAAAAGCCCTACAAGTGTGGGGAATGTGGGAAGAACTTCAGCCAGAGGTCCCACCTGGTCAGCCACCAGAGGATCCACACCGGGGAGAGGCCCCATGAGTGTGGGGAGTGTGGGAAGAGCGTCAGAGACAGCTCCCAGCTGATGGGACAGCAGAGCACTCACACTGGGGAATGGCCCCACAAGTGCTTGGAATGTGGGAAGGGCTTCAGGTACAAATGTCAGCTGAGGGCACACCAGATGATCCACACCGGGGAGAGGCCCTACGTGTGTGGGGAGTGTGGGAAGAGGTTTCCAAACAGCTCCAATCTTGTCAAACATGAGCGGATTCACACAGAGGAGAGGCCCTTCCGCTGCCCCGACTGCGGGAAGGGCTTCAAGCACAGCTGCACCCTCGTCAGGCACCGGCGCATCCACACCGGGGAGAGGCCCTACGAGTGTCCCGAGTGCGGGAAGAGCTTCGTGCGCTGCTCCAGCTCCATCCCCCATGGGAGGATCGGCGTTGGATGATCCCCAGTGACCCCCATTGGGCAGAGCCCTGGTGATCCCTGTTTCAGGTGATCCCTGTTGGGTGGGGGGAAGGTGTTGGAGAGATTTCTTTGCCTTCTCCTTGTGCTGCTGTGATGTGGTTGGTAATAAATTCCCTCCCTGTGCCCAGGCTGGGTCTGTTGTGCCCGTGCCGGTGCTCGGGGCAGGATCTCTCCTGGTCCTTCTCTCAGCTCCTGGGCCTCTCCTTGTATTTCCTGTCCCTGTGCAGTTGCAGAGGGCAGGGACAGAGCGGTTTTGGTGTCTCCCGGCATCCAGGCAGGGCCAGCCCAGCCCCGGGGGTTGGGAGGGGCTTGTGGGGGTCCCCCGTTTTCGGGACATCCCCGCTGGAGGAGGGTGTCCCCCCTTGCTGCAGCCCCAGCCCTCAGGCAGCGCTCAGCCAAGCAAACGCCCTCAGCTGGGGCCTCATTTTTGGGCACACCTGAGCCCCTGGACATCTCCATCCCCATTTTGGGGTGCACCTGAGCTCCTGGAGGTCTGGGTCCGCAGTTTTGGGCTCTGTTAGGCTTGCACAGCCTGGTTTTGTTAGCGGGGTTGGTTCAGAGGTGTGTTCTGAGAGAAGGTTTGGAAGCTTCCTCCATGTCTGGCAGAGCCAATCCCTGGCAGCTCCAAAGACGGAGATGTCGGATGCAGAGAACCCCGGAGATGCAGAGATCCCCCCGCAGCCCCTGGGAAGGAGGGAGGAGTGAGGGGAGGGTGTTTTTAAGGGTCTTTCCTTCTCATTCTCCAGCTCAGATTTTGTCAGCGTAATCAATTATAATATCTCTAATTCGAGCCTGTTGTGCCTGTGCCGGTGTTTGCTCAGGGATCTCTCCCGGTCCTTATCCCCACCCAGGAGCCCTCGGTTCCATTTTCTCTCCCCTGTGCGGCTGCGGGGGGCAGGGACAGAGTGGCTTTGGTGGGTGCCTGGCACCGGGCCAGCGTCACCCCAGGCCATGGGCACCCCTGAGATCCCGCGTCCCCGGGGACACATTTCTGGGCTCAACTGAGCTCCCACCTGCCCAGCACCCCAAGGTTCCCCCTCCCCCAAAAAACCCCACCCTGGGGCTGCAGTGTCCCAAAAGTCCCTCAGCCGATCAAAATCACGGCCAGCACTGGCCATGGGGCGTGTGGCGGCAGCTGGGGCCGTACTGGTGGCACTGGTGCTGCTGGGAGCCCCCCCGGCTGCGGGCGTGGAGGTCTCGGGTGAGCGGTGGGAGCGGGACGTGATGGGAAAGGGGGGGAGAAGGGGAAAAGGGGGTGATGGGACCCCTAAAATGAGTGAGAGGCAGAGGGGACCCTCAAAGGAAGAGCAGGAGGGGGCTGAAGATTGGGCAAAATGAGAAACGGGTGGGAGGGAGTGGGAAAGTGGGGAAAAGTGAAGGATGGGACCCTAAAACTGAGCGGGAGTGGGCTGGGGATTGGGGGATTGTGGGAAAAAGGGTGGAAAGGGTGAAAAGGGGGGAATGGGACTCCAAAACTCCTCTGGGAGCAGCTGGAAATGGCGGTGGAGGGGATGTGAAAGGGGAAATAGGGAGAAGGTGGAAAAGAGGGAGTGGGAGCGCGGGCAGGAGGGTCCCATGGCGGCT